>VUYV01000012.1:8473215-8651321 GCA_008711295.1 Anarhynchus alexandrinus
CAAGTTTTTAAATCTTTAAAAGAATTTATTAAGGAATAAAGAAAATCTTGAGGAATAAATGAGCAGCTTTACTTTTCAACAGAAGATTAGGTTTGAAAAGCAGCAGAAGGGACACTGAAGAAAGAGAAAAGACAGCAGAACAGAAATTGTTCAAGCTACCATTATAGGTTCAGTTCTGTTTGCTGTGTTTTAACTCAAAATAAATGAATTTAGAATAACCGGCAATAGTAAATAATTGAAACTTCATTCTATAGCTGACTGACACAGCTGTGTCAGAAACATATCTTATTAATATGGTATTCTGATGTTTGCAACACTTTAAAAGATAAAGAACTATCACATATTTTCTCTTTTTCTGGGGACATGGATTTGTACTTTTTTAAAAAAGCGAGGAAAACTATTTCACTTGGAATGGTGGAACACAGTATTTTTATGCCATCTGTAACATTTAGCATAGGATGGAAAAGTTTGTGTTTCTAGCAGTGAGAATTGCCATAAAAACATTAAATAAAAGTCTACAGTGATTGATAGATTTTTAGGAGGAGTGTTTACTTTAATGGCTGTCACAATAATTCTTGAAAGCAAAAGTACAGATAAGGAATGAGATTAAATAGAAATGCCAGAAGAGGGACAAATTGTAAGAAAACATTTTTTTCCCAGTACTATTACTGAATTAGTATGTTTTAGCGAGATATTTTAATATTGCCAGGATCTGATTTTTTTAAATGATATAGAAGCTTTGAAGTGTCATGTCATGACTTATTTAACTGATTTACAGATCTAAAGCCTTATGCTAGGAGAAATAGGTATTATTGGAATCTAGAAGAACTGTGAAAGAACTCAAACTATATTTTTTCAAGAAAGAGACATGTATTATGGTTAGCATTGTATTTTCAGCACACACTGAAACAACATCTTGTGTCTTGAATTCACATTTTATTTCTGTTTTGTTCTTTCTTTTACTATGAAACTATAAGACTTAATATACTAAGGAAGTTACCATAACCATATTTTGTTGATATGGTTGATCTGTTTTTAACTTGTAGACAGATTCCTGAACACCTACTCTGTTATTAACCATTATTTGTACTATTACAATATCCAGGAGACCTTGTCATAGATCAGTAACCCCTTGTGTTTCGCAAACTAAAAACATGCAAAGGAAAATATGTCCATGCAAGCAAACAAGTTAAGTGTGTGACAAGAGAAACAGTTCAACAGCGCCCACAGTGAAGTGGAAGGAAGTTTAGAGCAGATCCCCTCATCGCTGTGTGCCCATTCCCTGTAGTGTCTGTTTATCCACCTGCTGTCCATTAATTTGTCCAATTCCTTTTTGAAAACCTGCCAATCCTCTCTGCTCTTTATGACCTCCTGTGGTAACAGTGAACTTACACTAATTCACTACTTGCTTTTATCTGTTTTAAACTACTGCTCCTTATTTCCAATTGTCTGGGACTTGGTGAATAAGAGTTTGGCATGCATTCATCTTATTAACCACCTTCACAATTTTGTAAACCATGAGCATATCCCCACAGCTTTCTCCTCTCCAAACTGAAGCCTTCCAGCCACCTATGCTTCTCTACAAAGGGCGGCTACTTCAGCCATTTAGGTCTTACACTACCTTCTGCTGCTTAATGGATTTAATGGCAGGCAGGATGGCAACACAGCCTACCATTGCAGGTTTCACATTTACCGTGTAATTCTGTACTTCCAGTAAAACCTGACAGGCAAAAATGGTGCCAAAGCCACAACCGTAATGCCAATGAATACAAATGTGTCTGCCGGTCTGTTAAACCATGCTATCGCCTTGTAACTGCACGTCAGAGGAACACTTCATATAATCCATTTCAACGCTGTCACCATTGTGGCTGACAGCTGAAAGTCATTTGCTTTTNCTAACCACCTTCACAGCCACTGTGAAAGTGGCTGACAGCTGAAAGTCATTTGCTTTTGGCCTCTTGTTTACAATACCAGTTGAGCCATCTTCCTAAAGAACAAATTGCCATTTTTGTCCCTTCACTAAGACATGATAGGTCATTCCAGTATTATAACCAGATACAGAATTACACCTGGACAATGGGGTGAAGTTAACAGGGCAACACAACAGCCCTCCCCCATCAGCTCTTTCAGTTCAGACAGGGAAAAGAGCCAAATGAAATGGCTGAGAAACTCTTCCCCTTCATTCCCTGAACTTTTAATGTGGTTCTGTTCACAACCTGTGTTTTCATTGTAGTTTTACCCTCAGCTTCATACACTACGTATTTTCAGTATTTTGGTAAGCAGTTCTGTGTTACATGAAAGGTGCCTGGCTCAGTACACAAGGGGATGAGACATCAGCATACACTTATCTTAAAACTTGGGAGTGACTTCTTGCTTGATGAAAAGCAGATCCCAAAACCTGGTATGAGATAAATGCACTAGGACAAGAATAAGCAACTGCATTAGAAAATGGCTCACAAAATTACTGAAATATTCACTCTGCTATACGAAGGGTCTGACAGTGAAAAGAGATATCCTTAGAATAATGTATTGGGAAAAGGTTTACCACACCTGGGAAAAAATGAACCTAGAAGTTTAAAGTATCAGCTCTAAAATTTTACTAAGAAAAAGGTAAATAGTAAGTGGTTGTGTATGTATCATTATGGTTATGGAGTGTCCCATGAAAGCAGGGGTCGATAGGGACAGGTGGCTCAGATGACTTGACAGGGCTCTGGTTTCCTGACCAGCATCATGGTCAGCTCCATCTCACATGTTGGGGGAGGAGACTGCACTGCTGTGCAAGTCCCTGCCAGGAGCAGGTGTTTAGCCTACAAGTGGTGGTGTACGTTTTCTTTCTATCCCACATTGTGATGACAACTGTAGCAGAAAAACTTTGTGATGGCTGAATGCACAGCCATGACATCATCTTTTGTTTATCTTTGTTGTCCCTTGGTAAAGGACAGATGAATACAACAGACTGTGAGACTGTCCCTTAGCAGCAGTAGCAGCTTATAAATGACATTAAAAGTCTACCAGAATATCAAGTTTCTACCTCTCAAAATCATTAAATTGAATGCAATTAACTAACTCCATTGTACTTATGATAATCTAGTTCGTACACTTGTGGCAGGTTTACTCCTAATTTACAGGGCTGCCTCTTTAAACTATCTCAAATAAATTTTTTTTAGACTTCCAATGACACAAGCATGTCATGATATTAAGTGATTTTGTGCCAGTTCCTAAGGATTGAAAGCATTTTAATCCCATCCTCATGGTGAAACACCTACAACTGTGAAGATGAGTGAGCAAGCAAAGGACTCAAATGGACTGACAAGGATTAAACCATGAAGTCTTACAGAGTTCTAAAATAAAGGGAAAATAATTTTCTGTCTTCACAGGTGGCAGACAACTATTAAGTTCTTCAGTTCTGTGGATGCTTTAGAAGCCCCGATGTTACGCACAGTGTCTAGGCTAAAATAAACCAGGTGAATAATGCAATGTTTGCAACTAGCAGGGATATATAAAGGCAGACTTTATTTAATGTTAAAGAATTCTCAGTGATCAGGCATTAAGGAATGTCCAATACTACAAGAATATAGAGAAAAATCAATGAAATGTTTTTCATTCTACTATTAATTTAAAGAAAGAAAAATATTGTTCTCCCTGGCATAAGTTACCTAATTCTGGATTTTTTAAAAGGTGAGGGGCAGGCAGGTGGAAGGAAGCCCAATTATGATGCTGCCCAGCAGCTTCAAAGTTTTAAACAGTATTGCAGCTCTAAGCTTAAAAATCATTGATTGCAGCAACATTGAATTGCCAATTGTGTCCACAAAAACAGAAGCTGTAACAATTATTAGCAATCATTTCATCCAAAGACATTTAGGAAGGATGAAATACAGAAAGACAATCTGCTGTCCTTCTGTCCTTATGTTCTGTGTGCATTATTTTTACTGACAATGTTTTATGGAATTTCATAATGATAAAATGTTTGGCTTTGCAAGCAGACAAAACTATTACAAAATAATTTTTATTTTAGCTTAAGACTTAGCGCTTCACATCTTTCATCAATCTTCACACAATTGTATTTTAGCCACCATGAATATCCCTTGAGTTATGTGTATCTATAACCTATAACACTCATGGAAGAACAGACAGCTGTAAAACCAAATACCAAATAATAAACAAACATTACACATTTACAAAGACAGGTGAACATTTGTCAGATTTGGTGGTTTCCAGCACCCTGTCTGACAGAGGCTTTTATTCTGTGGGAGTTGGTCTAAATGCTCTCCTTATCTAATCATCTTTTACCCAGTAAGGGTTGTATACAAAGAGTCTCATTGTCTTCTTTTTCATCAGTGAATACTGGAAATTTAGAAATATATCTGTCATTTGCTGAGACCTGTAAATATGTTTCCATGCTCCAATTCATAAGAATGCACTAACAGGAAAAAAAACATTGAAGCAGTTTGAAAAGTAAACCATGAGCAGATGTCAGGCAGTAGGGTCCTCATCCAGAGCTCATCCAAGTCAGCTGGAAAACTTCCTCCAGGTTTGACTCTGGTATTGTTTACAAGCACACACTCTTTGTCTCCACTGCTACTTATATTGGGGAAAAAGAACTTTACAATAAGGAAAGAGTCAGAAAAGCAGTTAGACACCCAAATCAGGATCCAGTTGGAATTTAGTAGGGCTTTTTTTTTTCTTGGAACAACTTCAGACCTAAAAAAAAATGCATTTCCTAGAAGTACCTAAATTTCATGTTCTTAAATGCTTTACAAGTTCCCACATACCTAGAATTGTTGGCCGGTGCCTGCCCCTGACTACCTAACTCTTGACATGCTTGAACAACTTGGTGCCTATCTCAGGCCTAAGCCAAATCAACAGTCAAAAACTATCAATTCCTCTGTCAGAATCCACTGTGGCTGTATCCATCTGTATTTGTAATCAAAATAGCATCAGGGCATGGTCCAAGCACTGGTTTCCTACCATCCTTCCTCTTACCTGTTTCAAGGTACCCTGGTATGATTTTGACCCACGTCAACTAACGCTATCTTTGAGTCTGTCTTTGTGCAGATGACCAGGGATAGTTTGGGGCCAAAGCCGTTTTCGGTAGGCAGTTCAGGAGTAATTATGCAGTTTTATGGGGAAGAGAAATAGGAAAAACACATTCAATTTCCTCCTTTTTTTCCTGGGGAAACCTAAACACATACTTTCTTAGTTTGTACACTGTTCTGGCCTGGCATACTCTGTATTATTCCTACAGGAATATGCCACTGTGTGTAAGATTTAGTAGTAAGGTCACCTACTTGGCTGTTCCAGAATCCTAGATAATTCCTACAGTTTATATGGACTGCCCAAAAGAGTAAAACAGAAAATGTGCACAAATTAAAATCCAGGACTTGGTTTTATCGCCCCCACGTTGGATGCGTGAAGGCTCACCTTTGATGCTCGTGCTCTTCTCTGCACAGAAGTCCAGCCTCAACATCAGACCAGGAACGCACTTTTATCATTGTCACCACAGAGCTCACCAAATGGAGGATAGGACACTGTATTGCAATATTGCACCACAAGTCTATACAAGAAGAGGCCAGTAAAAAGCCTGGCTTCTTTCCAATGCAGTAATCACACATAAATAGAGAAATTCTCAGCATTTTAAAGGGTGTTAGCCCTGATCAGTTCTTGGATGGAGGAGGGGAAAAAAAAAGTGAGCAGACACCTACATATAAGAAAGCATCCCAACTGCAGATCCCCAGTGGGAAGCAGTGCCTGCCTGCCGACTCTCTGTTCGCTGACTGAGCCTAGCACTATGGTAGAGCCGCAAGAAGGCCGACTGTTGATCCCACGACGTTGTTTTAAGCGTAACTTTTCATTATCAAGGTTTTCCACACTGTCTCTAGTATCCAAGTTAGAACTTTATGGCCTGGATGAGAGGACAGTTAGATTGGCAAAAAAACAGCTTGGATGGTCTGGCTCAGAGGGTAGCAATTTATGGGTCATACGCTAACTGGATGCCTGTAACAAGTAGACTACTGCACGGCTAAGTACTGGGTCCTGTCCTGTTCAACATCTTTATCAATGACCTGGAGGAGGTGATGGAGTGCACTCCCATCAAACTTGCAGATGAAACCAAATTGGGAGAACAGACTCGAAGGCAGGTCTGTCATTCAGAGTGACCTAGACAGGCTGGAGGAACAGGCTGACAGGAACATTATGAAATTTGACGATAATCTATGCAAAGTCCTGCACCTGGGGGTATTGACAGACAGCTGAACACGAGCCAGCAGCATGCTCTGGCAGCAAAGACAGCCAGCAGTATCCTGGGCTGTACGAAGCACAGACAGAAGATCCAGGGAAGTGATTATCACTCTTACTTGGCACTTGTTAGATCACGTCTGGAATACTGTGTACAATTTTAGGTTCCCAACAAAAAAGAGGTGTTTATGAACTGAAACGAGTTCAGCAGAGAGCCACCGAGATGGTGGGAGGACAAGAGACAAGGAACATAAATCGAAATGAGAGTTTCTGACAGGATACAAGAAAAACTTTTTCCCCGTGAGGACAGTCAAACATTGGAGCAGGTTGCCCAGAGAGGTTGTATAGTCTCCATCCTTGCAAATTTTCAAGATTCAACTGAATAAAGCCCCAAGCAACCTGGTTTGATCTCCTAGCTGACACTACTGGAGACCTCCTGAGGTCTCCAACCTCTACTAGGCTGTGATTCTGCAGTTCTATGATTCCTGATTGCTTTAAAGCTAAAGTTTTACAATATAATTTTGCAGGCTTTGCTGAAATAATTCGGAATTCTTCTGGTTTCTTTTTGGTCATGAAGTTTGAATTGGAATCATCTTATTGTTCCAAGATTCAGCTGAATTGTTCATCTCCACAAAGAGGACTGGAAGTGCTAATGAAGTTGATGTGTTATGAATTGTCAGTCTGGATATCTCAGCCATCACGGTCATGTTGAAATAAATTATATGCATTATTAAAGGGTGAATATCATCACAGCCATGTTATAACTAAGGAAGTCCCCAAAGACAAGACTTAATTTTCTCATTTTCCTGAAGAAAATGAGCTGTATTCCCATATCACAAAACATGAATTTTAAACCACTAACCTAATTTATCAAACTTAAACACTTAAAGAGTGGTTTGAAAGAACTTAAGAATGTGTTCTTAGGAATTTTGGCACATTTTTAAGCTAGTAAAACCTGCTAATGTTAGCAGATGTATTTATGTAGGCAATTTATGTCACCTAAAAATCAACATCTGGGGAATAAAAAGACAAGTCTTTCCCCAGTGCAAATCTAACAGACATCATGACATCTAGGCAATAAAAATATTTTTTTTAAGTTTTTAATTACTGAATTCAAGGTGAAAACATCCATTGTTGGCCACGTGAACAGAATTGTGCACAAGGTTATCGCTTTCTTAACTATGACGTTACTTCTACTACTTACCTATGAGAAAAGAAGCATATCCAGCGCTTCACAATAGTTTCTCCACAACTTTGCAATGAGGCAGCTCATTCAACCAGCATTACAACCACACAAGCGTACAATAAAAATATCAAATGCAAAAGTGTCAACAGGAGAGTCTGCATTGGTGCAGTCTGTGGTGAAAAAAGACCTGTCCTCATGGCTCGTTCAGCAGCAGATCGCAGGGTGTGCGCTCTGGATCTTGTCTGCAGAGTGCTCTGAGGTATGTGTTGCAAGCAGAAACAAGACCTTACAGGTAAAAGATTAAAAAAAAATAAATCACACTGTTTGAACACAGCAAGCAAGCAGTTAATTGTCGGGTCTAAATGAGTTAGCCAGGCTGTCCTACACAAAATGTTTAAAACAGCAAGCACACATTGAACATAGGAGCCCCTTAAACAGAGGGCAGCAGAGTGACGTGTTTGACATTTGTTCTTTTCTTTAAAAGACAGAGACGGGGAAGAAAAGATAATGTCAGCTAAGGTAGCAGCAGATGAAACCAAATAATTGCAGATGGTTGAATGCAGAAGCTGCAGGATGTACTTTACCATCAAGTGGGTACTTGATAGGAGCTATTTATGTATGAAGTGTTGCCTGAGAGAACCCATAGGAAAAAAAGTGCCTGAGCGCTAGAGATGCAGCTGGAAATCATGATGGAATTCAGGCAAGATCTGAGGACAGGATGAAGGGAGGAAGGTGGTTCAGCAAAAAAGAGTACCCGAAAAGCATGGCTGAACACTATCATGAGGAAGACGAGACAGGCATTGAGAAAGGAATAAACAATAATAAAAACTTCCAGAATGGGTTTGTTGCTCCAGAAGACAAAGATAAGAAAAAGGAAGAAACAGAAGATGGATGACAAGGGGGAGGGAGGAAGAGCTAGTATGCCAGGAAGAGCAGACAGGGATACCGAGAGACTAGAAAAATAGTTGGGAAAAGGATGATACACTGAGGAGGAGAAATGGGAAAAAAAAAAAGGGGGAAAGAGGAGCAGAGATCCACACCAATAGCATGAAAATGCAGTTTAGGGACTCACTGGCCAAATCTGCATTAGCGTTTCAGTTTAGAGCAGTAAAACAGTTTTGAAACAAATCCATTAAATATTTCCACTTAGCGCATGCCAGTTTTATTGGCAAAACTGGTTATTTTTCTCTCCGAGGAGAAAACTATACCAGAAGTTGTGCTCTAAATGTAAATGAAAGGCATGCCTGCCCCTGAAGGGTATCTAAAGGTCAAATCCGAAGAGCGGGCTGCACTGTCACCAAGTTCTACCCCACAGGCATGACATTAAAAAGCTCTTAAACCATCAAGTGTTTCTGCTACAACCTGAGGTCCTTCAGGTGCTATAAAATGAAACAAATGCTGTATACCTGCTGCCATATTTATCAACTGTCAGCCCCTGACTCTGCATCTGTAGCGCTCCTTCCTCTGCCACCTTCTCTAGTCGTAGCTTGGAACCCTTATTTAACTTCCCTACGTCAGTTGCTGTCCATCCACCCTTTCTGATCCCTTCATGGACAACCTTGATTTTTTTTTTCATCTTTTTCAATTGGTCTTTGTCTCTTTTGCAAAATTCCAGAAGATCCAGCAAGGTGCAAATTATGCTGTGCCATGAAAGGCTGGCAAGTTTCCCCAGTGGCAGGCTGAGCACTGGGAGTCTCAGAAGATTGCATCAATTGATGCATGAAGAGGACTGATGAGCCCAACAACCTGAAATTTGAAAGGATGAAAATGATTCTTGAAGAGCAAAGGCAACAACCACTCTTTGGGGGCAGCATGGCAGGAGCATCCCTGTTCTGGAGAGCTTGAATAGGTCTCCTGCTGAGAACTATCGTTGATTCTGTTGCCCAATTGGACTTCTGTGCTCTGGGATGCAGGACAATATAGCTGTGAGCACACTCTGCACTGCCACTCTGGGATCCTGCCCATGGATCCCACAGAAGATCACTATAAAGGCACAAACAGGAGTACCTCTCTGGCTTGCTTCTAGCGCTTTTGCCTCAGCAAATCTCTGTGACAGTGCTCCAGACTCCAATCAGGATCAGTACACTGTTTTTCTGTGCGGGTCATTACAATGGAATGGGAATTACATGAGGTTGTTGGCACTTGGGTCACAGTTGAGAAGAGATGATGTATGTTACAAAGACTGTTTCGCCTTTAAAAATAGTCTGTGGTTATGATCTGTGGGTGAACTCCTCTATGTGACAGCTAGCTACAGCAGAAGCTCCCCTCCTAGTCCCAGCCTGTATGGGTGCCTGTGTGCCAGTGACTGCCCAACTGTGCAGGCAGCATGCCATAATGCAATTCCGCTAGAGTCCCATACAGAGGCTCGTGCTTCACAGTATTTTCCTTCCCTTCAACATGGTGCTTTATAGCCTGATGGTATGGGGACAGCGTCAATACACAGAGTAACCATGTGGATCCCATCCCTGCCTGACCAATGAAATGAACAGAGAAGTTTTTCTTTTACATGGTACACAAGTTATGTAGGAGCTGTGGTAAAGAGACAAATTTCCCCTGCGCCTCTCCCTACCTCTCCACATTTGATGCCATGAAAACTACTGTGACCAGTGCAGAGGGTGAGAAGTGCTTCTGCAGTTCTGTTCCTGGGGTCTCCTACCCTGTGGTGCACATCCTGTAGTTGTCCCAGCATGAGGGGCCAGGATTTTGTGGGAAGGGTTTCAAGTACAGAAGTGCTTTCATTCCTGGTTTTGGAAGGTAGCCTTCAGATAAGGGATCAGGAATGGGTGGTGGGTCCTGCAGGAGGGAGGGGAAAGCCATTCTCTGTCACTTTTGCTGACATGCCATATAGTCTGATGGAGCCTTAACCCAGAGAATGACATATCAATCAGCACCCAGAGGTATGGGGATGGAGAAACACTTGTGCACAGGCAGGAATACCAGAGAGCTGGTTGCATGGTGGCCGTGGAGGGCCATCCCAGAGTGTTGCGCACAGTCCCTATAGGACACGAGCTCAGCTGTTCCTCAGTTTGGACATGTAGTCAGGAGTAGGAGCAGGGTCACCACAAACACCTGCAGGGACATCTCTGCTGTGCTCAGGCCTCCTCTGCCACCCCAGGGGTCTTGAAGCAGCAGGAGGCTCTTGGCTCACTCTCAGCGGACACTAAAAATTGACATGACATCCCTCTAGGAGCCTCCTTCCACTCTCACTGCTTAACACAAGCTCTCCACCCTGCTGTCCCCCACTTGCTGCCAATCTTGAGGACCAAGTGTAGATGCAGAGGGGTCAGTTTTGCTCAAGGGACCAGAATAACCCTAAGCTGGAGTAAAAACCCCCAAATGTGCATAATGAAGATGTGACAAACGTAAGTACCAACTACTCTGATCTACTGATTTACTGCTGTTGTACCAAATTACTTGCTAAGATAGACACAGATAGCAGGACAAGAACTGACAGGTCTCTTGCTGCAGCCGATGGAGGAAATGAAGGGATAGGTTTGTTGTGTGCCAGAAGCAAAGATAAAAAATGGGGGCTTTTCAGAGAAATGAATAATTCCTATAGCTGCAAAATGTATCTGGTAGGAAAACAGTTACTACTGCTGTTCTTTATAACGCATTAAAAAGAGACTATCCTTATCTGTTTGTTTAGACAGATAAAACACAGATCTACACCTGTATCCTCTGCAAACATAAATCAGACTGAAAGTCTGTTATATGTCTGTTTTATATACACAGTTATATGGATATACATCGGTTGTCTAGTCTCAGCAATCGTGTCAGGACCAGCTATAAATTATGGAAGATCTTTTCCACAAACACGTTGGGAAGTGAACAAATGAATTTTTGTGCCAATATCAGGAAGAAGTAAGGGGTATGTGGATGAAGGAAAGTGAGGGCTGGCAGAGAGCACTGAAATGCCAGCTGTAATTATAAAAAGAAAAAACAATTTTCACATGCATTTCAGAGTTTAGTCACAGAGCTAAGTGCATCTTTATTTTATGAGCTTCCCTATTATCAGGCTCTGCAACAGTGCCATGAAATTAACAGTCAAATATGGGCCTTAATCCTGACATAAATAACATTCCCACAAACAGTACTAGGAGATTTGTCAGAAAAGTGTGTGCAGAACTTGACCTCTAAAAATGAATACAGTGTTGGTGGGTCCCTAATTATAATGTCTCATTTAGCTACCACAATAAGGCAAGTGAAGCAGTAAGAAGCAAAAGGAAGTCAGTTGCTGCCAGATGGCTTCATCTTTGCAGCCATTACTCACAGAAATAATATTTGTTCACACAAGAAGGCCTACAGCATTCACTGGAGTGCAACACAAGTATTAGAGGAATTCAAGCTTCATGGTAAGTCTTTCTAAAAACATGTTGTGGCAGAGAATCAATCTATTTTTCCAAGCACACAGTTTTGGGGGTTAAATTCACTACTTTTCACTGAAGTCATCATGGACAAATTATTTGTTTTAGCGACTTTAAGAGTCCATGGTTAATTTATGATTCAGGAAAACTTTAAGTGTCCATTTAAACTAAATAGCTAGCTTGCAATCTGTATTTGATGTAGTATTAGAATATGTTCTTCCAACTCATCTATGACAAAAGTTCACTAAAACATGGGTGTTTAGTCAAATACTATTTTAACTACTGTCAAATGAGCTTTTATACTTTGTAAGCAGTTTCCTGATATAAGTGAAAGCTGTTATTTGGCTTTATGCTGGAATTGTTCAAACCTGATTTGAAGCCCACTGACGTCAGCAGGAATCTTTTCTCTGACTTCAGTAGCTTTCAGATTACTCCCAGAAGGGATCTGGACCAGCCTGTATTTCTGCAGGAATAATGGGACCAATCAGCCCCCAGAAGCAATGAGAAAACTCTTCTTGATTTCACCAACTGTGGGTTGAAGCCCATAGCCCCGGACAGGGATCGAATCCTGCTAACAAAAGCCACCACAGCTGTCAGAAAGAGACTTTAGCTGACTGGCACTTCCCAGGCATGGCAGCGGCAAGTTGGATTGCTGATTCCTTGGTTATCAGCTCAAGTCTTCAATTAGACCCGTATGTGCCATTCAGTCAGTCACATCCTTACCATCTGCAGAGTTTTATTATTTCAAAACTATATTTTCTTAAAGTACCGTACATTAAAATGAATGAAAAAAGGTACAATGAAAAGTACAATCTCAGAACCATACATTCAGAAAACAAAAAGGGAAGCACAACGGAATTCAAGTTCCTGTTCTCAGCAGTGGGGGAAGGCAGGTCACGCTCCTTTTTCTTCCAGAGAAACTGGCAAAATAACAGCTCCCCAGGACTAGAACAGTATCTTGGCTATTTGGCTTCTCAGTTGCCAAATACCCTGTAAGGCATAATAGGAGAAGGAATGTTCCCGTGTGGTACAACGATCCAGACTTTCACTAATGTAGTTTACTTTCCACGTGGGAAGACAGTAGAAGGTCCTTTTCTACTACTTCCAAAAGAAGACTAGGAGAGTCTGTTCATCCCAAGTTCTGCTTCTCTTTTCAATTTGTTCTGACCCATGCCAAATAGCTCAGGCAGTTTTTGCAGGACAAGGCTCTGCAGTCCAACTAATACTGTCCAGGAGTAGGATAAAGGTCCACTGATTTATAGATCTACTCTGACCCCAGGAGAGAAAGATTTGATTCTAGGTAGTGTATCTCCTGCATTTAATACATATAAGAATTTCTGAGTTGAAAAAGGGTTTATGGATGGCCTGAGATTCCTGGAAAGATTATCTCTGAATATAATAATAATGACAACAATATAATAATATACGACCTGTTTTCCAGGAACAGAATTTTGGGATGAAAAGCCCGACTGAAAGCGTTTGTCTCATGTCCCTGCTATTTGCACGTACAGACAGCAGCTGTTGATGTGTCCTCTGAGCAGGGTTGCTTCAGATTCAAGCTCCTTCTAATGGCAAAGTGAGCAATTATCATGAAGATCTGAATTGAGACCTCCTTGGTAAGACACAACTAATAATTCAGATATTGTGAGGAGTATGTATTGAACATACTTTCAAAACATCTTCGTGAGGGCCTCCTCTAACTTTCCAAGCACAGACAGAAATACTGAAGAACGGGATTCTTCTTGGCACATTGATCATTACTGTTTGCTATATCCTAGACTTTATTTTCAAAAGAAAAGTTTCAGAGACTTCTGGTATTACCCATGGAGCCACATTAATAATGGACATAGAGAAATCCACAGCACCTCTATTGCATGGACACTTTCTGAGGTTCTGTTGCTGTTACTGATACCAAAGAAACTAAAGCCAACTAGTAGAAGCAACTGTAATTAATTAAGAAACATATACTCATAGGAAGGCTTTATTAACTTATTTGTCCTAGAAAATTAATTATGTGTATTCAATGGAACTGTAACCATGGTGCTGTCATTCCACGAGCAGTAAAAGAAAACAGAGAAAGCCACAAGTGCAGCAGTTCTAGCAATTAAAAATTCGGGGCACATTTCTTTCTCATTATGTTTGAATATACAAACTACTGTGCAGTAAACTTCGGTTTTAGGCATGATGTCACATTCTTGCTTCTCTTTTACAGAAAACTATCCAATTCAGCATCAGTATAAAAGGAAAGAACAAATCCTATTCTCTTCAGTGAGATGCGAATATCAAAAGGTAATTGAATTATTACCTGCTGAATTCATTCAAAAGAAATGCAATTCATTAGACACAAGAATCTCTCCCAGTGCAGTAGAATGGCTGCATACCTGAAACAGAAATAGACAGGAAGTGCAAAAATTACCATTCCAAAGCTTGTTCAGCCCCATTGCCCATCAGGTATTTTATTTTCTTGTTTACAGTCGAACTTACAGCATAACATTACAGTTAGGCTGCAAACAGAGATTCTGCAGTAGTACAATCAGAATCCAGCAGCATTGCATTTTGTCCTGATGCCCATATAATTGCTAGAGGAAGATATTTTATTTACACAGCTGTGATGTGTTTTATAAACAGGCTGATTCTGACTTTCTGAAAGTTCATAGAGAATTATTGTAAAGGAAAAAAAAGAAAAGCAGATACAAGATCCCATGTGTTTGACTTCTTGCCATGTTTACAGATAGGACCACAAACTACTGCTTTTGTCTAGTTTGTCTGGAAAGGGGACAAAGCTTTTTAAGGACAAGCAGCCCAACAGGTTCCTATCTAAGCATGGCTGCGCCAACCACTGCTTTATAGTCCCAAAGTAATATGACCAGTCCCAAAGCAGTATGACTGGTCCCCACTACTGGATTAATATAGTTCCTGCGTTAAACATCATCTAGTACTTTTTTTTTTTTTTTAAAATAAGCAAAGTTCATTTGCAAAGCAGAGGCAGCTTCTCCATTGCTTTTATAATGGCACTGGTATGACAGATATTGCTGTCATCACTTCTGGTGTCAACACAGCTCCCAAGTGGAAATGCAGGAATTTAATCTCAAGTTTCCTCAGATAACCACACTCTTTATCAGAAATGCTTCCTCTTCATCATGCCTTATCAATAATGTTACATTAGACCTACCTCACAACAGTTTATGCACAAACGACAATCTGATCTAACAAAATCCCCAGTCATATTTGTTTAGCATATTGCATCAGTGGAAAGTTTTAACTCGATCTGTTAGCTGAAGGTCTTTTGGACTGCTGAGTCACACATGATTAATTCTAACAATATTTTAATTTCCTTCATGATTAGGTAACTAATGATTTGAAATGAGATTGGGTGTTCTAAACTGAATCAGAATTAGTATTTTTTTTTCTTTGATGAATTAATTATAATTGATTTATGAAGTGGCACTCTCTAGGGGCCTGACTTTGCAGTGCTTACTGATGAGGCTAAATTCCCATTGAAACCAATGAGCAATTTTCCTCAATAAGCACTGAAGGATCTGCCCTTAAGACTTAGCAGGTATAACTAGTGCTAGCTTTTGAGCTACTCTTAGGGCTACAATTGCAAACACTCCAGAGCTCTAATCCTAAAAATACATTTTGCTAAGAACTACAGCAGAATTTCTGAGTAACGTGTACGTGGAGTTATCCCAACAGTTTTATGTCTTTCCACGAATACAGTATTTTACTAGCATAATAAATACAGGAAACTTGAGTTGAAAGTATGTGGGCAGTATACTCCTGAAGTCCTCTCCACTAAAACAACTGTGGATACCCTATGCAGATGCAATTCATTCATCTCCATAGTACCCGTTCCTCTTTTAATCTTTTTGTCGTGATTTCTTGATGAGCTCTCACAATCACTATTAAGAAGCTGACTGCCTTTGATGGTCTAGGAAGGGATTCAAAGTCACACCAATCCAGTGTTTTGGTGTTTTCTTAATTGTTTGCTTCCTATTATTAAATAAAGCTATTTGTTTTTTCTAAAACAAATGGATAAATGCTATTTTTTTCCAACAATATAATTTAAAAACTTCAGGTTTATGCTTGCAATGAAATATTTTGTAACTTTTTATTTTTTCTCTTTTTTTTTTTTAATCAAGGCATTGGCCTTTCAAGATACTCTTCTTTATAGTCTTATTTATCAAGAAGCATTTTTCTCTCAAAAATGAACATGTTTTAGAACCATTTTGCTGAGGTAATTCCATATTGCTTTCTAAAGCAATTTGGCAAGTATTTTTGACAAAAAAAAAGCTCCTAAACAAAAGTGGCTGCACTTTTAACACTCCAACTTGAGCACAACTTTAAAAGGCAGTTTATCAGATATTAGTACATCTTCCGTTTTGAACCAGCTGTTGTATTAAGTCTGCACATGAGTTACAGCACCTGTCATCTTCTGATGTCATTAGGTTGCTATGTAAGGGTTTGAATGGACTTTTTCTCCATTGGCATCAGCGGGCGTTGAATCAGCCATGCAGCCTCAGCCCTGTGAGAGCTGAGGTTCAGTAGACTAAGAATGACCCCTGATGACTGAACACAGCTTTGGTTTGAGTTTGAAAGCTTTAAGAGATTTCAGCTTTTACAGGATTTTGCAGGGAGAGAAACAGGCTTTACACTGACATTTCATAAAAGTATCTCAAGGTGTTTTAGGAAAAAATGGAATATCTACTAATTCTCTGCAAAAACCAATTATTTCAATAGTGACCTTGAAAACAAAAATAGAAAACAGAGGTATCTCCCTATTGAGCTGAAGTGGGAAAGCACCTGAAGCTGGAAAAGACTGATTTCCTGAACCGTAAATATTTTGTGTAAAATTAAGCGTCTTCTAGAATCTTCTATGAAGAACGAACATTATTCCTGGTGTTCATTAGGTAGCCAAGTATTTCTCACTGTTTTCAGAAAAATATAGTTATTACTATATATATATTATCAATTCTACAGAAACACTCATATATCGCATACTAGTACATGGTTGTGCAACCACTGCGAAGGTAATCATTTTATGACATTCCAGTCTTAAACCCAGTAGCATATTTAAAAGATATATTCTTATATTCTGTGATAAAAATAATCTGATATCACATCAAAAATATAATCCAGAAAACCCTATGGAATATATCAGAAAACTGCAAAGATGAGTCCGCAAAGGACTCAGTTTTGTTATGTTACTGTCCTCCTTTTTGCAGCAGCATAACTTCAGCCCACTCTCGAAGATATGTAAGAATCCCTTATTGTATCCCCCTGGATGGTGCTGATTGATTGCCACCTTGCAGCAAGTGATGCAGACACAGAAAAGTCTTTTGTTTCTTTACTTGTGGAAGAAAGGGATTTATTTTTATGTTCTTTTCCCTGACAGATCAGCAGCTATCCCCAAATGAAACAGATTATCACGGAGCAAAGGCTGGTTAAAGTAACAACTTCAAGCCAGATTTTACTAGTTTTCCATGTTAAATGAGTAGCATCATCTTCTGTCTGAAGCCAGTAGCATTTGCAGAAAGGGGCGCTGCTCAATAAGTACTCAGGGGTCTAGGAAAACACAAATAAGTTCTGTAAGCTCACCCAGGGGTGCCTACATTAACCACAGCACCCCAGCCTCCCATCACATCACCAAAGAATACAGGCAGAGAGTGAACCGCAGCACTGAGGACAGCAGAGTTCACCTTTCCTACGTATGCTGAGATCTCCCAACGCTTACTCAGAATGAATTAGGAACTCCAGAGGTGAGCTTGCTATCTCACTGCAGCTGAAGATTCACTCAGCTGAAATTAATTTACCATCCAGTTCCTGACAGCAACAGGACTTTGCTGGCTGGTTTCTACATGCTAACATAGAGTTGTGCAGTCCACCGTAACTGGTAAACGCCACTTGCCCAGAGCTACTTGTCTGGCAAGTACTTGCAACAATACTGTCCTGGCTGTGACACACGACGGAGCTGGGACCTCAAGAACCAGATGCAAAATCTGCTACAGGGGACTGTAATGATTCACACTCTCTATAAACTAGACCACAAATTCAGGAGATGGTGACACATGTTTCCATTAAAAAAAACCCTTGTCCTAAGTATTTATGCCACACTGTTGAATCCCAGGCAAGCCCCTACTAATGGGAATGGCTGTTTTCTTGGCCAACACATCAGGCATTTAACCAGGGATGGGCAAGACCAAGAATATAAACACAGTTTAACAATGGTGTAAAAATGGCCACCTGGCACAGGGTGAACTCTGCGAACACCCTCGCCAGAAAGGCATTTCAGAAACTGAAGATGTTTCTACTTAGATGCCATATAGATTGAGGAAGCTCGTTCCACACCTACAGTTTCTCCCTAAAAAACATTATTATGCTTCCTGTTACAAGATGAAAGCAGACCTCCATTATCTGGATGTCTCCTTTGCTTGGGTTTCATGTGATTTAGATATTATTCTTAGTATTGACATTTAACATCTACAGTGTGAGTTGTGTTTTAATATTCCAAACATTTGGGGAATAGGTATCAGGCTCTCTAATCCAAATGTTAATTTGGTTTTCTGAAGAGCATCGGGCTGAATTCTGATCAGCACTTCTGCATTAGCTTCTCAGCTGAGTTTTAATACCATATGTGAAGATGAAAGAGATGATCAAATGTAGAAATTACCAGCTGATTTAGAAGGTCAGTATCACAATGGGTAAGTTGTCTGAGATCAGATTTCAATTTTCAACCTTGCATTGGCCAGAAAAATCAGATCTCAGTCCAGGCATGAATAATGAGTATTCTCCCAGAAGACTCTGGTCTGTTTGAGCGAAGCTGGCTGAACAGTAGGATATCTGATTTGTGAAAAAGTTTTGAGGGGAAGCAGGGAGGGTTATTTGGTTTTACTCTGAATCAGACAAAAAATATTTATTTTTTTTTTAATTTCCCATGAACTGGAAACTGAGAGAGTATTTCATTCTGACAATCCCAGCACGTGAAACTTCCTGCAGGAAATAACCTCACCGCACCCAGCAGCTGCTCAGTGAAATCGACATTCTTGGCACTTTCACGCTTGCTAATTGCCCACCGCGGTTCCCCCAGCAGCTGCAGGGGCTCCCCAGCCCTGCGACCCGACAGCCAGCATGGCTCGCCAGCCCGGGGCTCTGCCTCCCTGCTCCTCCCCGCAGCTACACCCCAAATCCCCGATTCCCACAGGTGTGCCCAGGGCTTTCAAGCTCCAGGCTATGGAGACGGGACCTGCAGAGCCTTTTGGCTCTCAGCTCTAGAGGAGAAAGATGGGGAGTCCTGGGGCATGTGGCTTTCTTAGGGCCTCAGATCTCGGGAGCTCTGGTCCACGTGGCTTTCTTAGGGCCTCAGATCTCGGGAGCCCTGGTCCACCACTGCTGGGTCAGGTGATCCAGTGCATCCGACTAAAAGTTTATTTAACATACATGTTTGCAGAGAAACATTTGTGATTCAGGAAAAAAAAAAAAAGTGTTAGTTTTCAGGTCTCTGGCATGCACAGGTCACTCTCACTGAGAATACAAAATAAGAAAAACTGTTGCGGCGGGCAGACCTCTTGCACAATCTCTCTAACTTTTCCCCTTTCTGTCTCGTCATGGACTCATTTTCCCCAAAGGCAGATAGTCATATGGACATGGAAAAGAGAAATGGAACCTCTTCATTATTGCTGCCTCAACAGTGAAACAGATTTCCACTACAGGCACTGGATTTTCCGTGCAGGATTCCAGGCTATGATTTATTCCAGCATGAAAAAAATCCGCCTATTCATTTTGCCTTTAATAAGGTAAGATAAAAACCCTATCAGTGCAGTCCTTGATTTAGAATTGTAAAATGCTGTATTTCACGGGGTGTTTTTAAGACTTTTGAGTTTGGCTATTAGCAACATGCACTTAAAAAGACGGATTTACATACGCACATTGTAAAACAATACTGAAGTTGTTATTTTCAACAGTACAGCCAATAGAAACAGAAAGTTACTAATGAAACTTCTGAATGAGCACAACGCAAAACGTAGCACATTCGAGACCCCAAGATTACATTTATACTAATAATTTAAATATGTCCAAACTAAGGCATGCAATAACCAGCATACATACTAAAAAAAGTCTTCCTTTCTAAAACAGGGTGTCCACACGGCAACTGCCTATTGTGCACATCCCTGGCCCGTGCAAGTTCCCAACCTGTACCCAGCCACACTGGGGAGAGCTCTGTTGGCTGCGGCCAAGAGTGCACCAGAGGCTGTTCCAACAGTTTTGAAGTATGACGATGTCACAGCGCTCAGGAGTGTAGTCCGAGATGAATCCACACTTAAAAAGCCTTAAAGACTCCGAGTTACTTAATTGTCAGAACTGTATAAATATGAATCAAGTATGCAATCTTTTTATTGAATCAGGAAGCCACTGAAGTGTGGTTATGTATAACCTGGGTGACTTACTAACAAGCATGAGCCAAATGAAAGCCTTGTTTAAGTCCAGCATGTTGACTAGGAGCCTTAATTTCAGCCTTTCAAGATTCTTCTTCCCTCTAAGGGCAATTACCCACAAAATACTAGATGCACATTAGAATGACAGCGGGTCATGAATTTGTCTTCAAGTTTTCCCATGGGAAAATCATTATTTCACCAAAATGTTTTGATTTTCTATTGGGAAATATCCTGATTCCATTAGGAAAATCTAAATACCTTTTTTTGAGGGGATACATGGGGAAAAGAAGTATCATATTATTTCTGCTATTAAACTAAAATGACACATTTCTTGTCTGATTCCTTTGACAATTTTCTGTAGCTGCCTGAGCTGCTGTAGCCTCATGTGAGCTGAGTTCACATTCCTCCTGTCCGTATTTCCCTCTATGATCTAACACCATTCAACAGACCATTGCAAAATTTTATTCAGGAATATCAAAATGCTTTTCATCTGCCTGCTGTTGACATTTCTTATTTGGGATCCTTTTGAACTTTTTGTTCCCTATAAACTTCTAGTTATATTCTAAATTAACAAAGTTTTCAACTATAGAAATTCACTGTTGAACAACTTTCTGACCCTATTTTTCTTATTTGTCTGATGAAACCAAAAAAGGAAATTAAGACTTCTCCAAACTATTGATTCTATTAAGACACTGTACATTGTTTAAAATTATGATTTCTATCACACCTATGACACTTCAGAAAAGTCAATGATATGGTTTGTGTTTTTGGCACAAGTGATTTTTCTCATTTGATAACATCAATACCAATATGAAATTATATCGCCTATAATCAGTACGGAAGATTCTGCAAAATTTTCCCCTATAATGCACAGATCATTAGGAGGACAGACAAGAAGGCATCAAAATGGACAAATGTGATCAAATTTTACTCACAGAACTTCCAAGAGTCTATTGAGTACATGGTCACAAGCCTCCTTTCAGCACAAGAAATAACTGACAGGCTTGATGTAATGAAATAACTTGTGTAAAGTGATAAAGGAAGCCAAGAAGACAATCCAAATCATGTTAGTCTTAATCCCAATCAGATATGTTGGCATCCAGGATATTCATATATGTCCATGTAAGCACACAGAGGCTAAAGACAAATTAACCAACTCTGCACATTTAGCTAGTCATTAATGACAATTTCTAGGCTTTTATTGGACCCTATGACATATGCAATTCATGAAAGTCTTTTCTGTTTCTATGCAGTTTTATAAGGACACAAGCACAAACCTGCTCAGAAGCCTTTGTGTCCGTCAACCGTGATCCACATATAAAAGGGTTGAAAGAAAAATCCTTCACCATGGTAAATTCATCAAGTTGTCTTTTTTGTAATTAAGATGTGTTCATTTCACTGATACCAGTATGTACAATACAAATCTTTTGCCATGCCTGCAGACTCTTTTAGTATTCTTGTCAGAGCGACATATATAATTGCATAATAAAAACCATGACTATGATGAGGGACAGAAGCTTTACACTAGTAACACTCATTAGAAAAATCTGAGTCACAAGGCCTCTTTTTACTCCAGTATTACACTCAGTACAAACTGTGAAAGATTTTGTAATGCATTTCCTTGAGAATCTTCTTAAAATAGGACTGTTAGACATTCTGCATCTATTAATTTTGCCTTCCTGTTTTTTATCTTCTCCTTACACATTTTCCTTTTCATCAGCTCCGCCCTATAATGGTATTTTAGAGAACTATTGCCATATGTTGTTAATGCCATTTCAAAAAATTAGCTTGCAATAAATCACCCAGTCAAGCCTGAATGTAAATGTTACTACATAGCAATCAATATCATAATCAGAAGAAATTTAACCTGCAGAATTTGGTGAGAGGGAAAAATAGTTCTTATTATCAAACTAAAAACAAAGAATTCAGTGAAACTAGGAGCAAGTATAAGCACCATCCTAAATATGACGATTGTCTTCTATGGACTGTTGTATACAGAACTGCTTAGCCTAGACCATTGCTCCTCTGTAAGTCATCAATATTGGGCAAAAAAAAACCACAGTAATTTTTTCTACATAGCTATTACACTAATAGCCAATATTATATCCCAACAATAAAGATGCTTACATAGTCCTGATCTGAAATCCTAAATTACTTATCCCTTAATTATTCTATCACATAGTATTAAACTGAGTTTTGATACACAATCAAAAAGAAGTTATGGATAATATGAAATGTTTTCATTCTAATTTTACTTATTTTAAGCTGGGATATGGTGAAGCTCCCATTTCCCAGCTTGCATTAATAACAAAATCATATTTTTCAAGGCCAATGACGTCACATTTAAGTAGCAGAGAAACATGATTAATGAAGTAACTGTGTAGTAACATTTCCAGAAGAGAGTTCAGTCAAAATCCAGATGTGACAACTGTCACCACAACAACATTATTCTCTAAGATTTTTTTTTTGTGGTAAGAATTGCCATCAAAGTTATGTCCTTGCAAGTGTGAGGCACAGGTTACAAACAGGTTAAAAAAACCACTGAAAAGTTCTAAGTGCATCTTTGTTAAAACTAATTAATTTAAACTGATTAAAACTAATCCTAAGAGGTCAATGTGAATTTGATCTGTAATTTTATTGCAATAACCAACAAATATTGTAGGTTTGTCCTGATTTATACCAGAAGAGTATAATGCAGTATAGATGCAATACAATGCTTTATAATGGAATGAACAAATAAGAGAATAAAGGGAAAAGAGACTAGGAGAGAGACTGGAGCCAAGAAAATATAAGCTATGCAGGGAGATCAGGAGTCCATGGAATGAAGAGGAACTATTAATATGAATATAACATATAGGCAGGCACGACAGACTAGAAAGAGGTACTGTGTTACACAGACACTCAAATTAGGAACCATTTGGTCATATGGAAGGCAATCTGTTCACATATATCCCTTCCTTTCTGAATAATAAAGTATTTTCTAAACCAAAACAAAGCCAGTTGTGTTAGAGTTGCACCAGAGTCCCTAGTCAAGATGATTTGGTGCAAGACCTGAACTGGTTTGCTCTCGTGCCCAGCAAAGGATCGCTAGGGTTCAAGACTCTACAGCCACACCAATTTGAGGACACCTTTATAACAAGAGACAGAACAGCTTCCTCTGGCAGATAAGAAAATCCAACACGTTGTACCTAAGCAGGAAGCTCCAAATTTATACCGACAGAAGATTTCAGAAATGCTGACTTCAAGAGGCTAATTATATATTCCACAAGTTTTATGAACATGAAACTCAAAAAATACTTTTTGTACAGCTGCGTATCATTTGAACACAACTGCAAAGTGATCTAGAAATGCCCATTACTAGAAACCACTTCCCTTCCCCCAATGCAGCCACCACAGCAACTGGTTGGAGGTTGAACAAGGCCTTTCTTTCAGCACACAAATTAAACAGGCACTTCTGATTTCAGGCTATTATGCCCCAATATTTATCTTTCCCCCCCCCAACAAATTTTAACAAAAAGAGAATTTGCACAGATCTTCACTTCCCTTTCCACATGTGATCTGAAATATGAACTTTCTTCCCCTTCAGGATCTCATTTTCCTTCATTTTTGAAATCTGAGATCCACATTCCTACCCTGGTTGCAAACTCAAAAACTAGTTCTGATCCTCCTCAGAATCCCGGTTTACCCCACATCAGTTGCTCACATGGAAAGAACTAATACCAGGAAACCAATGTATTTTTAGCTGACTTTAATGTGACTTAGCAGCTGGAAACAAGGACAGCTTGTTCCATGAGAACGCCACTCCGTATTCCATCATGGACACCAGGTAGGAAAGTATTGGTACAACTTTAAATAACTTTCTTCAGCCGGACATGCTTTCCAGGAACTTTTGCCATCTCCAGAGCTCCACTCGGGCTCCACATGCCATGTAACTGCAGTTCTAACAGCTCCCTCGCACTCAGCTGTCAGCAAGAAGGAGCTCCCACATCAGAGGGGGAGCCATCCCCAGCCAGCAGCAGTGGGAGGTACTGCAGGCCATCCACTGGTGATGATGCAAGGAGATGCAAGAAACAAGAGAACGTAAGAGGAGTCATGCAGTTAATTATTTTCTAAAGAGAATAAAAAGAATCTGTTCACAATTGCTCACCATAAAAAGCACATCTAATATTTTCAGTGTGCAGCTACCTTTTTAAGTCTCCAAACTCTAAGCTCCTTTCCACTTAACCTGAGAAACAATGAAGATTTTTTTTTTTTTCCTGGTGTTGTGGGGTTTATAGCAGCATTTCTCAACCTATGTTAAACACCTTACTCTTTTGAAAAAATACCTGTAGGTCATCTTGAAAAAATACTTTTCACTTCTCTTGTGAAAAACAGTTGAAATTTTGCATGTTCATGCATCTTCCCCAGTTGGTTTCCTTTGCACGTATGAGACTCTGGTATGGGTTTTTTGTTGTTGTTGTTTTTGTTTTTTTTTTTTAAACTGCCATTGTTTCACACATCACGTCTATAGTCTCACAGACAACAAGTGGCCTGAGTTTGAGAAACAGTAGGCTATAGGCCTCAATTAATTAAGCAAACACAAAACCAGTTATAAGCCCACATGATGCCTTTTGGAATGTCCTATAGCAATATAGAACACGTAAAGTACTCCTAACCAGTCAAGCCAGCTACGCTGTTCAAGAGATGTATTTGTAGATGACTCCTGATGCCAAGTTGAGAAGTAGAAAAAGCCAAAGCATCATAAACCAATTGGGTAGGAAGGATCGTTTCTGTTTCTTTGGTGTTTCTATCATTTTATTTATTTCAAACATTTAGAAAACTTCTCACATTAGTTATAATTTGAGAGTGACAAGTTCTGTTCCAAGCCCTAAAAATGTTGACACTTACTATCCATGTTTTTCTGCCATTCATTTTTATTACCAGTGTAAGTTTAAAACTACTTGCTGACTGTTACAAATTACCACAACAGAAAAGTCATTCTGGCTGATGGCTATTTTGAAATGATTCATTTTCCTTCTAATACAGGTCAGTGCCAGCCAACACTCCCTTTCCATACCCTGGAGAAAAAAATCTACATCAGGCCAACAGTAACTTCAGAGAGATTTGTCCTTCCATCACATAAGCAGACTCAGTTCCCGCAGTTGGCTGGAGGACCTTCACTACCATGAGAGTGCAAAGCTGAGCTGTCGCCGTTTGCTCCTAAGGGCAGAGCGCTGCGTTTTGCAGACCTCTGAGCAGTACAGCAGATGAAAATAAAATGTGCTGCCTCCTTATACTTGTTTATTTTTATACTAGCAATATACTAAAGTTCATTGGTGAACTTCGTGTGATTTAGCTGCCAGGCAACTAAACTAAAATCAGAGGTTGAGGACGATTGTTTCTGCCCTCTGGCAGACATGCATGGGCTAATTCTGGTGACAACAGAGCTCAGAGAAGTTTCAGGAAACAACCTAAAGACTATGTGAAGCAGAGTACACAAAGCTAACCATATAACCCAATTTTAGCAGAATACGCAGTCATATTTCAAGCTTGTATTATTGCACAGTAAAGCTAGAGAGCATATTAACTTCTCTCTAGTGATCCTAATTTTATTTTCAACTGCTTTTCCCCATTTGAAATTTGCAATTCAATGCAATCAATTTCACTTTGGTTAAACACTTTAATGCGCTCTAATAAAAACAGGCAATTGATATTCTAATTCTGTTGTATTGAAACTAGCACGGTATTATGAACACATATGACAAAATATAGCAAGCACTATGGATGGCAGTTACACAGAGGAAGTTTCTTCTTCAGCTGTTTATATAAGTTATACCAGTCTGTATGGTACACCTAATTTCAAAGGGTTATAACGTACTTTACAAATTATACCTTTAAATACCAAATCACCTTAATTTCGATCTACTGTTTTTGAGATGCATCATGGTAGTCTTTTGACACTTCACAGCAGTACCACATCATAATTTAAGGACCACTCTTGCAAATATTTTTTGCACGTGCTAAAATTGGGAGCACTTAAATATATGAAATATTTCACTGGACCAGGATCTAGGACAGCAGAGAAAGACTGCAATTCGCATTTTATTGAAACTGCATGGAGAAAGAATATACAGAGGTACAATGTAACTACAAGAAACAGATTCTATAATTATTCATAAAATCTTTTCTGAGAAAGTCTCAAAAATTTCCTTCCTTCTATTAACTGGGTCAGAGGATACCAGAGGCAGAATGAAACATTTTGCAAGGGTTTTTTTGTGTATTCCCTTGCTGGAAATTATTTGTAGACAGCATAGTTACCACCAATAATCTCATAAAGAAAGAAACAAACTGAAAAATTACCTAGTGTCCTTAATTACCACTGACTGCTAAGAATCTCATTTCCAGCTGCTGTCTGTGTTTAGCCATTGAAGATCCCTACAGTACTGATTCAGTATTGATTCTGGACAAAGACTACCATCTAGTAGTAGACTTCCATCCTTCCATGGAATGGAAGGATACAGGCTCTTTAGGAAGGACAGGCAGGGGAGATGAGGAGGGGGTATTGCCCTCTATGTCAATGACCAGCTGGAGTGCATGGACAGGTGACATTACAGTGGGGGTCTGCTACAGGCCACCGGACCAGGAAAACCAAGTGGGTGCCTCTACAGGTAGGAGCAGCCTCACATTCACAAGCCCTGGTCCTCATGGGGAACTTCAACCACCCCAATATCTGTTGGAGGGACAACACAGCAGGGCATAAGCAATCCAGGAGGTTCCTGGAATGTGTTGATGATAACTTCTTTCTCCTAGTGACAGAGGACCCAACAAGGAGAGGTGCTATGCTGGACCTCCTTCTCACCAACAAAGAGGAGCTGGTGGGGAATGAGAAGCTCAAGGGCAGCCTTGCCTACAGTGATCATGAAATGGTGGAGTTCAAGGTCCTTAGGGCAGCAAGTAGTGCACACAGTAAGCTCACTACCCTGGACTTCAGGAGAGCAGACTTTGGCCTCTTCAGGGATGTGTTTGGCAGGGTACCATGGGATAAAGTACTGGATGGAAGAGGGACCCAAGAAAGCTGGTTAATATTCAAGGATCACCTCCTCCAAGCTCAGGAGTGAAGCATCACAACAAAGAGGAAGTTGGGCAAAAATGCCAGGATAGATGAACAAGGAAGTCCTGGACAAACTCAAACACAAAAAGGAAGCCTACAGACGGTGGAAGCAAGGACAGGTTGCCTGGGATGAATACAGAGAAATTGTCTCAGCAGCCAGGGATCAGATTAGGAAAGCTAAAACCCAGATAGCCTTAAATCTAGGCAGAGATGTCAAGGGCAACAAGAAAAGCTTCTATAGGTATGTCAGTGAAAAAAGGAAGACTAGGGAAAATGTGGGCCCCCTCCAGAGGGAAATGGGAGACCTGGTCACCTGGGATATGGAGAAGGCTGAGATAATCAATGACTTTTTTGCCTCTGTCATCATCAGCAAGCTCTAGCCACACTGCCCAAGTCACAGAAGGCAAAGGCAGGGACTGGGAGAATGGAGAACCCCCCACTGTAGGAGAAGATCAAGTTCAAGATCAGCTGAGGAACATGAAGATGCACAAGTCCATGGGACCTGATGAGATGCACCTGTGGGTCCTGAGGGAACTGGTGGATGAAGTTGCCAAGCCACTATCCATCATATCTGAGAAGCTGTGGATGTCCAGTGAAATTCCCACTGACTGGAAAGGGGAAAACATAACCCCCATTTTTAAAAAAGGGAAAAAAGGAATACCCGGGGAACTACAGGCTGGTCAGTCTCACCTCTGGGCCCAGCAAGATCATGGAGCAGATCCTCCTGGATATACTAAGGCACATGGAAAATAAGGACGTGATCAATGACAGCCAACATGGCTTCAATAAACGCAAATTGTGTCTGACAAATTTGGTGGCCTCCTACGACAGTGTTACAGCATTGGTGGATAAGGGAAGACCAACTGACATCATCTACCTGGGCTTGTGCAAAGCATTTGACACTGTCCAGCACAACAACCTTGTCTCTAAATCAGAGAGACATTGATTTGATGGATGGACCACTTAGTGCATACGGAATTGGCTGGATGGTTGCACTCAAAGGGTTGCAGTCAATGGCTCGATGTCCAAGTGGCGAGCAGCGAGAAGTGGCATTCCTCAGGGGTCAATACTGGGACCAGTGCTGTTTAACATCTTTGTTGGCGACATGGACAGTGGGACTGAGTGCACCCTCAGCAAGTTTGCTGACAACATTAAGTTGTGTGGTGCAGTCAACATGCTGGAGGGAAGGGATGCCATCTAGAGGGACCTGGACAGGCTTGAGAGGTGGCCCCGTGTGTGGAGGTGGGAGGCACTGGAACAGGTTGCCCAGAGGAGCTATGGATGTCCCATCCCTGGAGGGTCCATCCCAGGTCCATGTCCTTCTTATATTGGGGGCCCCAGAGCTGGATGCAGAACTGCATGTGGGGTCTCATGAGAGCAGAGCAGAGCAGCAGAACCACCTTCCTGGACAAGCTGGCCACTCTTCTTTCAAGGGCAGGTTGGATGGGCCTTTGAGCAACCTGATCTAGTGGAAGGTGTCCCTGCCTCTGGCAATGGGGCTGGAACTAGATGATCTTTAAGGTCCCTTCCAACCCAAACCATTCTGTGATTCTACGACCTAAGGGACCACCCACTACACTTGTATTCTTTGCTGATTTTCCAGTGACTTCCACAATTCTGAACCCAATAAACCCTTGAAACCTGATGAAATCACCATCTGACACACCTGGTGTGAAATCAACTCAGCACTTTACCTTCTCAGGTTTGACCTGAGATACAACTTTCATTAATGTCAGAGGCAATTCTGCTTGCAAAAATGACAAAGGTTGAAGAAACATAGTGCACTACAGTGCCCAAAGGAAAACTGGACCATTGTAAACCTATCACTTAATGCATTTGCATGTGTCCCTTCATCTATTTCAAGCCTTCTGAGCATCTAGAGCTTAACTCCCACTGTAATTTTCCAAACAAATTTTCTGATGCATACCTTTACCCTCAGAAACAATGAAAGCTCATGAAAATTTCAAATAGGAATAGATTTAGAGTTGGTTTTGTTGGTTTGTTTTTTTCAGGCAGATCATCATATTCAAAGCAAAGGCATTTTGCATTACATTATCAAATGTGAGCAGGATCACCTTCAGAAGGATTAACGGATTTGCATTGATGAAATATTGCAACACACAAGACACATAATTATTGGTCTTACAGTTGTACTCCTCTCCCTTACATGTACTACCTAATAGCACTGATTTAATAATTTTTTTCCTTCTGAATTAAGGTCAGATCAATTATCCCACAGAAAGCCAAGCTTATTTGTGAATCAATTACCTCAGATGTGTTTTTTATGCTATTATTTTTTCAATCTTTCTTGATGAATGAGAAGCTATTAAATTTGGACAAATATTTTTACAAATCAGTTGGTAGGCAGGCAACAATAACAATATTGAAAGATTTCCATAGAAATGAGCTCATTACCTCTTGTCTGTTTGTGGTAAAATAGTTTTAAGTGGGTTTTGCATATGCGTTGCCAATCTGGTAGGCAGAGATAGTTGCAGAAAATGTAATTAATAGATAAACATGGCACAAAGTATGGGAGGTTGCGTTCTGAACTGCTCGGTTGTTTTGTTAACTTAGACCTTGTGTAATTCCCGATTGATAAATCAATAATGAAATCAATTATTTCTTCTCAGAATTATCCACTATGGGTATGGTAGGGAGTTATAAAGGACTTGCCTGATCTGCTATAACTGTGTTGGTCTTAGTGGTGATTTCAGCTGAAGGACAACTAGATCCTGAGGGCATGCCCAAATATCAAGTCAGGAACCACAAGCAGGAACCACATAAAGCATGCCTAAAACAAAGATCATGACATACCTAATTTGGTCTAGCCAGTAATAATTACTAAATACTCAGACTGCTCCATATTATGAAAACAAATATACATTAGCTCAAGTAAACATTTGCCTCTTCAAACCACACACTGCTTTGCAACTGTACCATCAATAGCTCTCCTTTGTGAGTCAAGACCACACTACTTTCTTTAACAAGATAAAGCAACTGAAAAGTGCTTTAAGTTACTGGGTTCAAAAGCAAAATATAGGATGAAACATTCGTTATAAAGGAAATGCTACTACACTCATGAAGTTTGCTTTCTTTTACAAGGTTTGTATTGTAAAGGATATAAAGCACAAGACAAATCTGGAGGCCATTTACAAACAAGCAAAATAGCAACAAAACCAGTAAGCTACTGTGTAACTAAACACCATCCAACAATGCAACCACAAACTTATCTATGGGATCACCAAATACAGATGTGTTTCTAAAGAAATATTACCGTCAAGCAAAAAGGATAAAAGGAAAAACCATTAAATGAGAAAAAAATATTGGATTTCAGCCATAAGTGTCACTACTGCCTGCACAGTTCTCTTTTTCTGTTAGTTTATCCAGTGCAGCTATTTATTGCAACCCCTTTCAAGATTCACTCTCCAGAATTTAGCTGGCTAGAGAGACTTTTTTTCTGTGACATGTCTTAAAGACCCATATCTATTCACCCCCATCCTCCTTTAACTTCGTCAACTTCGCATTTTTTTCTGGATCCTTTTAAAAATTACTTTTCTTGCTTCAAACTTTCCATGCACTTGCTCCAGTCTATCTTCTGTATCTCTTCTGTATTTTCTCTTTTAATATTAGGATTTCTTTTGAACTCATCTAGTAACTAGATCTCTGCCATGTCATTCTGGCTGATGCTGTGTCAAAAGCCTACTTAGTTCATCCTATTGTCTCTTTTCCTCCTCTCTTGTCTCTCAGCTTTAATCACACTTCCGTTTCAAAGTTGATCTATAAAAAACTTTTCCTTCCTGATTGCAGTTCCTAATTTCACTCAGCGCCTGCTATAATTTCTTCATTAACTCTGTAACCATATAATTAAACTTTGTCACATTTTCTGAAACATCTGGCAGGAAAGAAGCACTCCCAATACACTTGTAATATTACTTAATAAGTTTATATTAACTATGGCCTGTCATTCTAACTACCTCTGTTTCTATCAACATTGACTATATCTTTCTTGTGGCTTAGGTGGTAAATCTTCTGGGCAGGAGCAGTGTTTTGGTTTGGTGTTTGAAAAGCCCTGAAGAGTAGCCTCCAGCTACTCTGAGACTGACAACAGTATAATTTAAAGAGACTGTAATAATACATAGGGATAAATGTTTCCTGTAGAATTTGATATATTTAATCATGCACTGGGGTACTTCAAAAACTGTTCCTTTCTTCAAACTGGACCTCAGTTTGCCTAAATACATGGGGTGTCAGTCCTACAAACCACTTATTAGCACAGCAATAAAGGGTACCTTTTATTGGAAAGTAAAAGTTCCCTACTTGGCCCTCCTTAGGTACATGCGGGCAGCGGTTGGTTCTGCACACCTCTCAGCTAAATCTAAGAGCAAACTCCAACAAACCAAGACTTGAAACATCCCTGAGGAGCCAAGGAGGTTCCTGTGTCAGCACAGCTCTCCATGCTTGCACATTAACATGTGACAGATGCACTGACAAGGCCGCCGATTTGTTAAGCAATTGCCACAGAGCTTGAGTTATTCCAGGCAGTCCTTGTTACCAGACACCTACTGCTTTAACATCAACAATGAAGATGAGTCATTAAAGCAACTTTGGAGCATCAGCGAGCAGGTGCTGAGACAAATATATGTCTGTCTGCTGTGGCGGTGTATGTTGTGACATCTAAGAGAGCACTGCCCCGGGGTCTTCTTTGCATTATCATCTCTCTCTCCCCAACATCTATCTCAAATATTGAAATTTCACCCCTGCTCGAAGGAAAAAGGAATTTTGACCTTCCACTTTCCTCCAGCTCCCTGCTTATTTTAGAAGATTTTACCAGTCTATCCAAGTCTGAAACTTTGTTTATTGGGGTCTTTCCTCTGACCCTAGTAATATAGCTCCTCTGGGCTTTTTCAAAAGAGCAGCAGAAGTTTTATAAATTGGTGTGATTAATATATTGCCACTCACATGAAGCCATCATATGGATTTCAGTCTGGTATAACCTGGGAAAGTTATGGTTGGCAGCAGATAAACTGAGATGGTCTGTCTGCAGACTCAGAAAGATGTCTGCAGTTCACGCTTGGTTAGAAGATGATCCTTGTAATTCTCAGACGCATTCATTTAATGCCGTACTCTTTTTCAACACTGCCACCAGGAAAAAATTCCCCATACTCTTGCTGTCAAAGGGACTTTCCTAGCTCTGAAAATAATCTTTCACTTTAAATTTTCACCAGCAGTAATCCACCATCTTTTTTTACTTTTGTCTTTTGGGTGAGTTTTGTCTCTGTAAAGAGTGTCCCAGGAAGAATAGACAAGGATGGAAGAAGTTATAGAGATGGACTCTTTGATCAATCTATATGTGAGAAGAACATTATTAAGCAAGCATGTATAGAGAATGTTAAAAGAGCTGTATGCCCCTTAAAACAATATCCTCAACACAATTTGGGATGAAATACACATGCAGAATAAATTTTCACTTAAATAACAGAAGGAATGAAAATAGGTCAGTATCTCATTTTTAAACTTTGCTTCTGTGAGTGACCTGACAATCTGATGCAAATGAACTGGCCTTATTATAGTACTAGGACTTGGAGATACAATTTGGTCCATTGCAGATAAGCAAAGGACAGTATGGCATCTTTATCCCCATGGTAATTCACAAACTTCAGAGCAGTCAATTGGAGAAAAATGCTTCAAAAAAAAATCACAGTCTATGTTCCATTTGATGCAGATCTGTCAATCGTATTCTGTGCAAAGAGGGCTTTAGAATTAGAGAGACTCGCTCAGTTACCAAGTCTGTTTATTTCAGATCCTGTATTATTAAACAGTGGTTGTAATTTTTTGGGGTCGTTTCCAGCCACAATGAACTAGAGCAGAGTTCTGCCACTTTTTCCTCTCCAAGGAAGGTGAACCTGCAGGCAGACCAGGAGGTGGCTGTTCAATTTGAAGAACAGATGTCTGGAAACATTTTCTCACGCAGAGCAGAGACATCCCTGGCTGCTCAGTATCCTGATCCACTACACATTCCCAAACACTTTAAGCATATTTGTTTTCCACCTGCAGCCAGTCTATGAATTATCTACGTGCTTTCAGATGGAGTACTGGTTTAACTGAATGGACAGCTGGTACCTGATACTGATGTCCTGTGCCAAACGCTAACAGCTTGAAGCACATGCCTATTCAAACTACATCCAATGACATCATTCTTATGTAGAATTATGTGCAAAAACATAAGCAGAAATGAGTCTGTAATAACATCCACTTCCTAAGCTATCGTCAGGATTATTTCTCACAGAGAAAAAAAATGAACACATTTCAAAAACGAACAAGATGTAACAGAGGTAAATTAAATGCAGACAGTAAGATGTCACAATCTCTATCATCAATTGCTCAAATGTAAATATGATGTCCTAATCATCACATTCCAAAAATAAATCCTTAAGTTAGAGCAGAGTCCTTAAGTTAGAAACCACAGAAGAAGTTTCAGTGGGTGCTGTGAAGCTGTAGCTTGTTGTAAACTTCCTCAGAAATTTGCTCTAAACCAATGAGGGAAAACACATTCTCGCCCTCTCTCTCTTCCATTTAGATTCCCAAATACAGATTTTTTTAAGCTTGAGGATTCCAAATTTGAGAGCTTCGACTTAAAGTCCTCACAACAATATAACTTCTGCACGTGCCGATTCTGTGATAATCAATTTAAATTCTGCAGAAAAATGTTTTTAAGGAAAAAAAAAAGAGAAGATATATTAGCACTGTGTTAAAAGGATGCCACCTACTGGGCATCTCATCAACCTCCGGTAAAAGACCTGGAGAGGTAAGTAGGTCTGAGAAAACTGAAAAAGCCTGCTTTGCAGGAAAGCTCCCTAAATATGGAAAAAAAAAATAATTAATAACTCTGTTCTCCTTAAGCTCAGGGTTTCCCAAAGGCCTGTGGTTTTCTTTCTTTCCTGCCAGATTTCTCATTCATCCTTTTTTCTCTCGTAGTAGTAGCAGCAGTAATAACCACGTTTCATGAGCATTTATTCTTTGTATTTTCCTTTTAACTCTTCCCCTTCTGGTGCCTATGTCCCTGCTGAGAAGGCTGCATCTTAACAATCTGTTCACCAGTTTTTTCCATTCTCTTCCCTTAGGCTAACAGGCACTGTCCAGGCTTCCCACTGAAAACAATTAAAAGATGCAATATATGCACACACATGCGGAGATACATACAAGGAAACATAATGGAATTAATATCATGCTTTAAGGGAAAATCAGACTGTGCTTTAGGCTCTCCTTGGTATGCGGTCAAAAAGAAAAGTTAAAAATGAGGTTTCAGCTTTGAAACCTGTTTTTGTGAGATTATCTCAGCCCTGTTACTTAATTGTGCTTCCACAACATTCTATTATTGGTTTTGCTTTTTATTTAAAACACTGCTTTTTAGTGGGAAACTGTCAGGCACATAGGGAACTATTTTTGTTATAACTAATGTCCCTTGCAGCTGTGGAGTGCAAAGTATCAGAAATAAACCTGAAGAATTAGTATGAGTTTATAAAGTCTCCAAGAGTAAACATAAACCTTCAGAAAAGCGTGTAGTTCCTGTGCAGTTTGTAAGTCAGAGGACTAACAAAACAGAGGGCCACATTCTCATTTACCATTGGGACCAATTATACTATTCCAGCAGACTTAAAAGACTTTGAAACAAACATGGATTACATTTACACCTACCATCTCTAGACTCCTTTTCACTAACAGATTAATGCAAAGGGACCTTAATTCTATGCATTAGGTCCAATTCTCATTTTCACTATGGTCAATCTTCACCACATTGACAGTACAAAGGGGACTTCATATGTTCAAAGAGGACTTCATATGTTCAATAAACTGTTTGCAAGTAAGAATTAAGGCTTTAATAGAAGTGTGATTAACAGCCGGTCACAGGGTTGGTTTATGTAGTTTTAAAACCAGTATCCCTATGACTACTAAGGGTATCCTCTTTTTTGTAATTGGAAGAAGTATTCGGTGCAGTAACTGATACGGTAACAGCACAGCTATGCTTTTTATCTATCAGGATAGTTTCTTCTTCTCACCCACACCAGGATGAGCCTACTCACACTGTTCTAACTGCCCACTCCATGGGAACTCCGTTATTTTTTACCATGCCAGTTCTATTACCACAGCACAATAGTTTGTGCTCATCCAGCACCTGGGTGTCAGCGAGTCAAGCCCACTCTTTAAATCCATGCTCACAGAGCTTTCAAGCCTGTAACTCTCAAAAGAAACAATTAAGTTACAAAAAACCTCAAAGCATGCCTGCCCAGTGGATGGACAAGCAGTCATGTTTGTGCCAGGCTTGAGAGTGGGCAAACGTGCGCGTGTCTGAGAGTGGCAGCAAGCGGCGAGCAAGGATGCAGCCTTTTGTGTTCAGTGCTACACTGGCCTGGCATCACCACTTCTGGTCCCCACTGGCACCAGAGCCAGCCCGCATGGCTCAGATCCCGCACATCCCCGTCCCACATGTCTGCCCGGCCAGAAAAAGCTGAAAGGATTGCTGGCACCCACCTTCCCTGGATCACAGCTTCTGAGGCCACCACACACAGCCTCAGTGCTGGCAGCACCTGAGATCAGCCCAGTCTCCTCATTAGACACTGAGAAGATTAATTTTGCGTCATGCATTTTTATTGTATTTGACCATTCTACTTCCAGGCATAGAAGGACAGATGCTGTGATTCCAGTCTGCATAACCACCGATTTAAATGTATGAATTCAGGCTAGTGATTTAACTTGTTATGACTTGTTTATGGAAATGCCCATTATATACTGTTTCCCAATCCCTGAAAAAGAGAGTTCTGCCCGAGGGTGGCAGACATTATGGGAAGAAAAATGCAAAAGAGAGGGCTTTTTTATTATTAGACAACCAGACTGGCTCTAAGCAGGATGGCAAAACAAGACCTGTAAGCAGATGGGATAGGGACCTTGTTGCAGAGTGACAGGAATTTGAATCATGCACACACCATGCTTTAAGAGTGTATCTCCTAGCTACAGAAAACCCTAATTCTACCTACCTACACATGACAGATAGATAGATCTTATTTTTTTCTCCTCTTGGGAAAAGTTGCATGGCACAAGTTAGCTTGTGCAGTACTTTGAGAAGTACTACATTCCTCCTGTCTGTGTGGCAGTGCTGCTTACTTGCTATGTTTGCCTAAAGAGTTAAGTTCACTTAGGATGAGGATAATATGGAAAATAGTTTCGGAAATGCTGCTTTGATAAAATTATACGAAAAATCTAAATCGCCAACTTTTAAGAACACCAAAGCCACCTTCTCACCCTTTCCACCCTCATGCTTTGATCACACCCAGGGATTCCAGGTAATACCTTGCTGAATTAAGGAGGAGGGAACTGCTCAGGAATAACAGTGTACAAGTTAAAAAAGAAGGAGAAAGAGGAAAGACAGTTTCCCACTACATCTCTCTCTCAAATGAATGTGTGAATACCTGACATGGTTTCCTCCCTCTCCAAAAGTCTGTCCCTCTCTTATTTTACTATTAACTGGGAGTTCTGTCATACATAATCATATTGTTCTGGGATTCAGTAGAATTTGAGGAAATCAGTGCATCAAACAGGATTTCACCACTATGATATTCCTCTCTTTATGTTATGCACACATTACAACAGGTATGAAAACCTATGAGTAATGCTAGAGCTGTCTTAATTACGGTAAACAAATATCTTTGCTATTTCACAGTATCCCGTATTCTAACTACTTGGAATAGCAGATCACATCTTGTATTAGTTCCTGTCACAGTAAGACTCGCTACTGACACACTTCCACACTTCATTCTCACTGACAGGATGGCAGTGCTTCCAGTTACGGGAGCCAACGTGTGCCCTGCACTGTGTGCAACTGACTCTCAACTCCACCCCCCACCCCCAAAAAAAAAACCTCAGAAGGAAGCAGATGATGAACAGAGGTGTACCTCTTGTATCAAGTTAATACTAATGATCCACAGAGAAAATGGGCGTTCTTCATGGACTAGCATCAAAAATGAAAGCTAACAGACTTGCTGTTGTACTGCCACCTTCTTCGAGATTGATGAGCTTTAACTATTCAGCAGCATTAAGACCACTTTAATATTAGCTCTTAATAGTATCCTAAGTACACCAGCTTTAGCTTTCTGAAATTTTTATTTGCAGCCTAAGGCTCTTAAATTTCTGCATTGTTTTCACTTTCCACATTTGATTTTACTAATGGATGAAATTTTTAGCAAAAACTGTGTGTTCAATGATGTTAAAAGATCTTTAAACAAAAACATAAGGTACTTTCCTGTGTGTGTAAATCACTGGTGCCCTTATCTCATATAGAGTCTCTTCGAATTACATTAATAAAACTAAATTCATGTAATAAAGTCAGTTGATTAAAGACTCTCCAGACTATAAAGGTAACTCTGAAGCCAGAAACCACTTGGGTAACCTTTATTCAGCCTTCTTGAGGACGGGTACTACAATTTTTAATTACTTGTCCTCACACTTCTTTTTCCATTGGAATCCTTCTTTGCTGGGTTTCTAAAGATGAACAGTGCCCACTGAATGAAAAGTGATTTGATACTATTTTTTATCACTGGTATTTAGTGGATCTCATTTATTGTACATGCATCAAACCTTGCATGGTAGACATTTATTTACATGGCTTTTTCCTTGGTGCTCATTACTGCAGTATAAATGCTTCACTGACAACTAACTCACCTTCAAACCAGGACACATAATTTCTGCTACTTAGCAGGTAAGTTGCTACCCCTACTCTGAATTTCAGTTCCTTTGGGGTGCTTTCAGTGTGTTTTCAGCCCTTTTTTCTTTATCCTGTTTTTGGATATGCTTGGATGCCTCCTTTCAAGACCACAGTAATTTCCTGAGTCATAGAAAAAAATAGGCTGGAATGGACCTCTGGACATACCCTAGTAATTTCAAAGTTTGAACTGGTTATTCAGGGTGATATCCAGGCTAGTTCTGAATTTCTTCAAGGATGGAAATTCCACAGCCTCTCTTGGCAATCTGTTCCAGTGCTCAACTGTTCTCATTCATCTGCTTGCTAATGATTTGTTTCTGACTGTGATTTAGAAATATCCCCAGTATCATGTGATTAACACTATCAGGGTTTAGGGACATTCATTCCAGTAAGGGGGTAAGATTTTCTGCTATTTCAAGCCCTCTCTTCTTCAATATATCTTGTGGAGATGATATGTCAGCAGGCATTTTTGAAATGCTGCCTTCTCGATAAAGTGTTGAAAGGTATTAATTAGCTGCCCTCCTTGTCCTATCTGACTTTCCAGTACCAAATTGTACATCTAGCATAATGAATATGCTTGTTAGAGAGGGCTTGGAAGTGATGTCATTTAACATGAGTGGGTTGTTTTGTTCCTGTATCATTACATGATTGTTCTTGTGTTGATTTGTTCCTGATTCATTGCCTTACAGATCTTTAATATCTATGCATACATGGAATACCCTATCATTTTTCTTCTCTACTGCCATCAAGTGTACCCTTTCCCATGGCTTCCTCACGTTTCTCATTAATGTCTTTATTGCCAAGCGGCTCAAAGTGGAAATAATAGTTATCACAGTGCAGTATGCACTTCTGGTACTGCCTCATAGCTAGGTTTTGCAGCAAGCAGTTGACATCCTCTAACACAAATGGAAACTTGGTATTACAGAGACCTCTACATCCTTTCCTAGTTTTCACTGCTTTTAATGTTTTTAACAAATTTAATGAATAGCTAAACTTTACATCCAAAATTAATCCTGCAGGAGTGGCTATTATAGGTATCTGGACACTTACTTGTATCCTGGGACTTTTACCTACATAGAATAAATATTCTTGTATCCTACTAGCCTTGTTATGCTTTGTACCAAAGGTTCAGCTTTTCTTGTAGTCAGTCCCAAAAACTGTACCACAATATCGATGCTAATTTTTATGGCTATTTCTTCTATATTTATTTTAAAAGTTGCATATCTCACCACTATAAATCTCCTCTTTTTAACAGCAACATTGCTGCTGGCTGCTTTCCCCAGAGACATTCTTCAGCTGCACACATTGAAGGCTTTGATCTCCTCAGTTTGCTTTGCACTATTTAATATACATCTTCTCAAACACCTGCTTTTCATTTTTCATTGCATGATACTTCCACGCTCACTGGCAATTTGCTGGGTTTGTGACTCTGCAGTATGCTTCTCTTCTAACATGAACTGTGCTGTGACTGTGTATACGAGTGACTGCCGACCTCCCACATTTTATCATCTACGCGTCAACACCATTACTGAGGTGTCCTCTCATGTGCTCTGTATCTCTTATGTTCTAGCCATTCTAGGTATTTTAGGATGTTCAAGTCTCTTCCACTAACATACATTTATTTCTTTTTTTTAACCTCATCCTATTAGAAGTTTCCAGCACCCCATTCTCCTCTGCAAAAACAGTCTTTTTATAAGCAGTTACAGCTGGCTGATTCACTTACACCAAAGGACTCAGTATGTCCTCAACTTTCCTAAGATTTCTTCTCTGAACAAAGAACATCTGTCTCTGAAACAGTACAGTTCAAATCACTCCAACTGTCCATCCACATTTCTTCTGTTAGCTTCAGAAGTCTTCCCTTATAGACAGTTATAAATGTTTTCTTCTGTCTGTACAAACGAATACGAGAAACAGAATCCTTCTCCTTTGCCTGGTTCCCACAATTAAGCCTGTGCATTAAATGAAGCTTTCTGGAAGTTCAGGAGGTGTACACTTCTTGCCTTTCTCTGTATGAGGAACATAAAATTTTCTCCAGATTCTGTCTGTGAACTTGGTTTAGACTATTACCAGAAAGACAGTGAGACCTAGCTACAGTCAGCAAGTCCTGCTCACGCACTGAATGACATGAACTAAGCAGAGTTACTTAAATTGCGTAGGTTTTCAGATAGCTTCTGTGTCCCTCTGCCCTCTGAAGCTTAGCACAATAAACCCACGAAGAACAAATGCCATTGTCTCAAGATCAGTGCACCAGCGTTTTAACTACACATGGTGAAAGTGGCTCATGAAAGAGACTACAACCTTTAAAGTCCACTGCAAAAGTCTATGTCAGCAGGGCTGAACTGGTCACAGCAATGGCAGACTGACATCCTGTACATTTAAGTCCTGAAGGTAAATAAAACGTCACCAGAAATCTTCACAGATATCTGCTGACACCGGATGACCAGTGAGACTCGGGAAGGTCATGCAAGACTGGCGCATTGTCAAAGGCATTGCCTCTCTCAACTCCAGCTCCTCCATTATGAACTTTCTTCTGTTCCACTCCTGTCTCCCCCCAGACATTAGCTGCTGCTTCTCACCCATTTCCACTCTCCTTTCTTTCAGTACCATTCACAATTCCCAGTCAGACCTAGCTCCTTCCAAGCTTTCTGCCACTGCAGTATCAATCTCCTTCCCTGGCCTTCAGTTTCTCCCCTTCTATCTCACCTTCCTGGCTTCATGACTCCAGTATATTTAGTGGAGAACAGAGAGGAGGGAATTGTCTCTTCTAATGACTCTTCCTCCTATTGCCCTGGTGTCCTGCCAGCTCCCATCCCTACTAGCACCTAAATGTTGCTTCTTGGGAATGTCAGTGTTTTCCAGATATCAGTTTGTCCCTCAGAATCTAACTTGTCAAACAAGCTTGTCTCAAATCCTTCCTGTCCCAAATTCCACTGGCCCTCAGTCCTAACTTCCAACCCCATGTTCAGTATCCCTCTTCCATGTCGGGAACCATTCCCATTTTCCCACACTCCACACTATTTATACCTCTTTATGCTCCTCCTGTGTGCTTTAGTCTTGTTCTATCTGCCTTCAGCTACGCAGCATAAACTGGCTTATGCTACCTCAAAACTGGTGACTGCAGCCCAAAGCTCTAGGAAGATCAGGGCTGCACATGTGTGGGTGTCTTCTTACACAAATGGTAAAAGGTTCAGTCCTGACTCAGAAACCATCTACTGCCAAGTCCATTTTCCACCACATGGTAGCACAAGAATTTCACAGAGACAAAGAGCAACCAGAACTTGTGGACATACGCAAAACAACACATCCTGCACTAGAGGATATTTTCAGAGACGATGAAAATTATCTGGGTAAAATTTTCCAAATAAACTCAACAGATTGAAGATTGAGATAGTTAACTTCTCTTTTTTTATAAGTATGCACTGTGAATGCACATGTGAAATGCACTGTATTCTCTCCTGGTATCTCCTCCAGGTATCTCCTCCAGGCTGTTCCATCCTTGTCCATCCAAACCATGCCCATTGCAGAGTACAAGATGCTTATTATATTATGGTGCATTTGTTTGAACTAAAATAGTGTTTTACTAGAAATAAAATACTTTTATACAGAGCTGAAATTCAGCTTACCTGCAAAAGTATTTTTATAATGATAGTAAAAATCTAGATTTCATTAAAAAATTCCTGCAATTCATTACTGTTTCCTTTTCAATTGAAAAAAAAAGAACATTTTCCACACTAAAATTAGTTCTGAAATACATTTAATGAAATTCTGCACTGAATTAATTGGCATAACTACCTTTAAATGTTATACCCATGTGACTTCCCTATGTGGAATTACATATGAGTTAAAAACCACAATTCATCACCTCCAAGAAATCTCTTATTGAACATATTCTTTGATGTGGTATGTGGTGTGGCTGTAACATATTTGATGACCCGCATTATAGTAAAAAAGATTCTGACCATATGTTGCAAGTTATTTATGTAAGTAGAGAAATTATAGGCTTTGATACTAATAAAATATTATTGCAATATTTTGTGAGGGTATGAAGATACCTGCAGTTAATAGTTGAGGTTCCACAGGATCTTTTCTGAATATAGTGCATATATATCTCCTTCCACCTTAACTGTACTAATTTTTCACACTCTATAGGCTATTAAGCCTCACCGTTTTTCCTGTCGTTAAAAGGGAGGCTGCTACATTTTTCACCATGGACTAGTTTAAATGCAAAGATTTGTGTCATTTGTATCACTGCACAGACAACTCAAACAGCAACAGCAATGACAAAATGCTGGTGTGTGCTTGGCTTTTCAGTTTGCATGTAGACCTCAGACGTGAATTATTTTGGATAACAGGTGAAAGAGAAGAAGTGATATAGTTATATGATGACTACCTACAGGTTTTTCCAGCAATGACCTCTGATTACATTAGGCATTTCATGGGATAAACACATTTCTTTCAAAACACCACAAATCTGATTGCCAATAAAGTCAGGAGGACTTTAAACACTTATAAATCCAAACATACATGTTTTCTTTTCAGTGCTGAAATTACTCCAGTCTTTAGGAAGCACATACTATAAAATACCATGAGACAATAAAAACGAAAAATACAATAAAAAACGGCGGAGTAGGAAATACTGGGTCTGCTTTATCTGTGAGAACATATGGTAACAATGATTATTATTTATTACTTGATCCTGCTTCAACCCAAAATGTACTTGGCAACATTTGAATACAGAGGAAAATATTGCATTATAATGCAAACAGCTCAAGGGCTTAAATGAGTCAAGCCCTTGAGCAGCCTGTAGTAGGGGAAGTGGCCCTCAGAAAATTAAAGGAAGTCTCCTTGCACCCAATTTGTTCCCCATCACTGAATCTTTCTCAAGACCATGGCTTAAAGGATTTGCTAAACTCCAAGCACTACAACTCTGCACAGTCAGGAGCACATGATTAGTTGTCTATGGGTTACTCTTTCAGTTTCTCAAGGGATGTTCTTAAACAGCCTGAAGCAAAGCCAAGGACTTACCATAGATGCTCTAAATTGGTGAGACTAAACTACCCTTTGAATCAGCCTCACGCTAATCCTGTTTGCCATTTTCCTTTGTCAGAAATAAAGTTCCTGGAAAAGTTGCAATATAAAACATTAAGATTCAATAATCCACTCAAACACCTGTATAAGCAATGAAACCAGTATCGGTGATCTGTCTTATCAATATATTACACATGCAAAATTCAATACTAGAGCGTAAATGAAATTTCCTCTGCTACCATATATGTAAATGGAAGACAGTGCTGTCTATTAGTTAATCAGGCATTTTGTAACGTAACTTTCCAGAAGGTCATCTCTACCACTAAATGCACAGATGCACATGCCATTCAAAGCATCTCTCCTGAGTTCTCCCTTTTCTACAAAACACTTCCTTCTCTAAATTTTTGGTTATTTGATGTAATTTCTGCATCCCATACCTTTCAGTCTTCATAATGGTTCCGCCCCAGCAGCAACAGCACAGCTGAGGATAACAGCAGCGAACCTACCCTTTCACCTTCTGAATTGTTTGGAGAGTAGGGATTTGGAGGCAAAAGAAAATGAGGATCTTGTTAGGAGCTGGACTGACCGGTAAGAACAGGAGTTCTTAACAGGAGAGATTCAACTTTTAGTCATATGAGGAAACTCAGCAGTCTTAGACACCTTTCTCTACCACAGCCAAAAAAAAATTAAGAAATCTGTCTAAGCAATCGAAGCAGTGAAGGTATAAGCATCCTCTCTCTCCTGTCCTTCAATATTTAAGGAGGAGATTGCACACAGCATGTTTAAGAGAATGAAATGCTCACACCCACAGGGTGTTTCAGGCTGCTAGTATAGTTTGGAGAGGGACTATTATGACAATCTAAAGATCACCAACTATCTTTTGCTGTTCATTGTACTCCAATGGTTGAGAGATGACAGTCCAAACATATAAAGACCTGTATCTTTATGGAACAGCATTCATTCCCCTTCTGTGAGGAATCATACTTGGCCATCCAAAGATGCTTACCATCTGCTTCTTAGATGATGTACAAGCAAATTACACCATCATGTTTGAATGATGAAAAGGGAGCGCAATGTTAGAGAAGAACCTAGTGATGAAGCAGCCACACAGCTACAGGTAACTAAGACTACAGAATACAGACTACAGACTAAATCTACAGGTGACTAAGACTACATGAATGGAGACAAACATCAAGAAAGCAAGGTGGAGCAAATCACATGGTGATAGCTCTGCACAAAAGAATGTAGCTTGTTAAACAGAAAGTGAGACACAAACAGGTTCTGTACTGAAGGCAGTATGGAGCATCACCGGTTTGGTACTGCACCATAACAGGGGTAAATTTAAAAGGGAAAAACACTTGTAGGTGTCACGTTACTTCTTCACAGATCACTTAAATCAAGGCAGCTTGATTTGCTGCAGATAACTGCTCTGGCACACAGAACCTGCAGGGAAGATCCAGATACAAACAATATCAAGGAAACACAACTGCAGAGCTACCTGTGATTTTTCTAAGCAGTTAACACTCGTTACTGATATCAGCTGGAAGGAAATCAAAACTAACAGAAATGGAGTCATCCATCTGCATACATCACAGCTGAAATGCTACAGTCACATGAGCTTTCTTGTGTCAAAGCTGCCTGAGAGAAACAGAAGTGGCTAATTCACTCTATGAATTTATTCAGTCTTTGATTACCTTTCTCGCTGTTCCATCAAGCTCTAAACAGTGCCACAGATTGCAGCAATTTTTTGTTATAAAAGGACCGAAAACTAAGTAAATATTTCACCATAAAAAAACTACACACAGAATATTCAGTTGACCTTTGAAGGGACCCTGTGGCAAATGTGGAGTCTCATTACAGTCACTAATAAAAGAGTGAAGTAGAAGTTTAGTTTCTTTTTCTTTTACAAGTATATCTCATCACAAGCTTAACATCTTTGTAATCACAACACTGTGTTTTCAGAAGCATTTCACATTACTTAAAAGAGATTTTTTTAATTGTCAGCTTAGTTCTGAGAAGACAACTGTGAAGACAAGACACAATTCATCTTCACTCAAGCAACCTCCAAGTATGTCTGTGAACTCACTTGGCATTGCCTCCAGAAGTGTCCAATTTCTAGGACAAAACAACAGAATAAAAATCTGCTTTTCTAATTGTAAAGAAGTAGTTCAGCACTTTGTAGCACATCCAGGAAGAGAAAGGCATTTCAAACACTTGCTTTTGAATAACAGCAATTTTCTATCCTGTGCTTTACCCCAAGCTAATGAGGACATCACAAACTAAAGTCAACATGTCAAAGCCACCAACAAGTGTACATCATATTGTTATACTCCTTTAAAGTACATACCACTAGAGCTGCTATAAATAAAATATAGTGAAACCATAGATTCAAAAATACTGCAAAATTTATCAAATATATTATTCATCTAACTCTTAGTTATAGTTAATAATATTCATCAAGAGCCACAGACAAAGAGTGATATGGTTCATATACACACTGCTGGATATGACCAAACAGGAAATCATTTGCTAAACAGTGTCACATGAAACTGCAACACTGAAATGTGATACGTGAAACTGAAATGCTTGCTTATTTCCAAAAACACTTCTAGAAGTGTAGTGTAAACAGATAATTCTGCCAAATTTGCACCAGGTCTTTTATTAAGTACACCTGAAGTAAATTATAAAACAGCAAAGCTCCAGACATTTATTTTAAATAGATGCCATTCCATGTCACCTTTACTGAACCACACAGGATTACTGTGAAAAAAACAGGTATACTGCAATCATGTTGAGGTGCAGTAGTAGATAAGATGCACTTGGACAAACCGCATTTTTCAGTTTGTTTTGTGTATGGTATGTACAGGTAAGAACATCAGTACTGCACCATCAGTCCACCTCCTCCTGGACCCAGAAGAACTCCTCCCTGCAGGTGCCCTGGGTCTGTGGTGCATGCATTTAGCTGATCCTTGCAGTAACCCACCTTTAAAGACTACAGCACTTCAGTATGCAACTTGCTAAAAGCAGTACTAGTTCGCCTGTCCACCACACAATCCTAATTCAGAAGGCATTTTGGGAACCATGGAAAAATCCATGGCATCATCTACTCTTATTTCCTATCAACTATGTTCAATGGCTTTACTTTCTTCTTGTGGTTGAATACCAGAGAGTTCTTGTTCTTCCCTGGTTTAATAGTAAACCTTTTCATACATCCATACAGCCAGCAGAGGCAGTCGAATGGCGCTCTCTCCCAGAGGGTAACTACCACCCCCAGGCCATCCCCACCCTGGAGACCCATATCCTTACCAAGGGTCACCTCAAAAGCATGGAGCCAACTGAATGGCTCACAGGCTCACTGGTGAGGCAAAACCATGTCCTTGGTTTGTTCAGCAGATCACCTGAAGTAAGACTCCTCCAACATCTGTGGATACAATCTTGATTAAAAAGGTGTCCAGCTGAAACATGCCCATAAATACAACCTTTAGCATGAGGCATGGATTTTCCACTTACAACTACTGGGTGAATACCAAGCCCAGCGTTGTTAGCAGTGCTGCTTATCAACTGAGATGTGGCCAACATCTTTGCCATCATCATCTTGTATTAGCTACTTCTCCATATGAGCAAGTCAGTGTGGCTCTCCATTTCATAGGCAAAATCAGTTCAAATTTTATCCAATATGAAGGACAGTTTTTAAAAACAGTCTTGCATACAGATTCTCCATTCTTTCGACCTGCCAAATCCCACCATCAAAAGCTATGCATGGAAGCATAACTGTAACAAAAATAGCAAAAAGCTTCAGCACGCACAGAATATCTAGGGTATAAGTGCCATTCACCTTCAAGCAAAATTATTTTTTTAAATTAACAGTGCAATTTAGCTGTGTGATCTTTCACAGTTGCTTCTCCTGCTTCTGAAGAATGAGAATAACTTTTTAGGAAATTTACAGGTAGGCTTTCCCTGCATCAGAACCACTCATTACAGCACCTGTACTGTAGCAAGTCCTCATTCAACACACCACCTCTGTAACACACCATGCAGAGGTCCCAGGGCTCATCCTGAACTAGACATTTCAGGTACCCAAAGCAGCTCTGTCAGGAAGGCATGGCTGCCATCGAGAGACCAGCACTTTGCTTCTCAAGACTGCACCACAAGGCACGTCCTGCCGCTGGTGCTTGCATTGCACTCATGTACCAGAGGCTCCTAGCAGCCAGACCCACTCCTTCCGAAGTAGGGAAGTGACTAAAAGCAATGTCAAACAGAAAGTGGGTGTAAGACCAAAAAAACAGCACAGAACAAACAACATGTAATTATGTGCTGTTCTTTGGCATGCTAGTAAACATTGAGGTTAATACTGAAGTAAACAAGATCAGAGGAAAATAACATAGAACCTTAAGGCACTGGTCATTCATTTCTGGATACCTTTATCAAAGAATCAGTTAACATTCAATCCCGTTAAAAGGTGTTCAGTGTACCCTTGTTAAGTATGGAGTACTCATGTTTCAGACCTCAGTCATCTGTTGGCCTCCTACATGGCCTTCAGCAAGGTGTCTCAGTCTCTCTTGACTATTTACATTGCAAATTTTTCAAGAGAATGAATTTTACTCTGTACTTGTAGGTCTAGACAGGGACCTGACTGGATGCCACTCTAACAGAAACAGGGGTTGAAAGTGCTTAGCACATAACAGGATCACCCCCGACAGGTGCAGGTGTGATCTGTGCTAGCATTAGTATGAGTTTCAACACTGAGTTCAATGGCAACAGTTAGGACCCAAACACCAATTATCAGAAATAAACCAAAACTGAGCTTACCACAGAATCACAGAATCGTCAGGGTTGGAAGGGACCTCTGGAGATCATCTAGTCCAACCCCCCCACCAGAGCAGGGTCACCTACAACAGGTTGCACAGGACAGCGTCCAGGCGGGTTTTGAATGTCTTCAGAGTGAGAGACTCCACAACCTCTCTGGGCAGCCTGTTCCAGTGCTCCCCTACCCTCCAGGTAAAGAAGTTCCTCCTCATGTTAAGATGGAACTTCCTATGTTCAAGCTTGTGCCCATTACCCCCCGTCCTATCAATGGGCATCACTGAAAAAAGACTGCTCCCATCCCCCTGGCATCCTCCCTTTAAGTATTTGTAAGCGTAACCAGTTTACTAATATGCAGAACCAATGGGCATTTTCAGAACTGAATTTCATGGCGCTTGCTAGCACAACTTTCGGTCAAGCGTAGCTCAATTATTAAGTTGCTCATTTTCCCAAAAACTATATTTGCATGCATAATCTTTAAAGTAAATATAAAAGTCTTTTTTCTATATAATGATTTTCAGAAACTCTTAAGTTATGATCTGCTCTTTTGTCTTACATTTTCACTTATAAAAAAAATAGTGGAAATTATTGGCAGTTATGTTGGTCATGCCAATATTATTATACAACAGGACTTGAAAGTGCCCATTTAGCTTCTTACAAGTCCATAGATGCAGACTTAAAATTAACATATAATACCAACTGGCTAGCTTTTAAGCGTTGTTCCATTCTTCTTTGATCTGGAAGAGGGTTGGAAGAAAATTCAGCAAACACTCTGTAGAACGTTGTTTACATCTTCAATTAAAATTTTCAACTTTTTTAGATGGTTTTCAAAACCATTCCGCTGTAGCCATGAAGGAAAAGAAGTTCGCTAAACTGGATTCAGTCAGTTTATTAAGCTAATCCTTGTGAATATATTATTCGGTAGTATTTCAACAAGATTTTTAGAAAAGATGCTTCTGATCCTTCATCTCCCATTAAAGTTTATGAGCTGCAGAGAACTAAACTGTAACATACTTCAATTGTTTGCTGACATTTTTATAGTAAGCCAAATATTTAGCAGTTTGTTTGTGAACTTTTTTGCCATAAGCAACATAATCTGATAATATTCCCCCCATACTGTCTGGATACCTCTGTTAAAATATGGTACATACGCAAACTGCAATCTAACTTGTTTATGATCCATACTGATGAAACTGCCAATAAAAATTGGAGTATAAGAAAAATCTGAACTGCCTACTCCTCTTGAAAGCAAATACATTTTTTTATATGGAGAGGGTTTTTTAAATATTAAAAACTGTGTGGCTCTTACTCATGATTCTAAAGCAATGCTACAGAGAGTTGTTAGAATTGCCATCACTAGCCAAATTTAAACATTGCTGCTTGAATTTCTAACCAAAGTTGGCTGGCACTTACTATAAATTACTTCACCTACAGTGAAGGCCACTCTTTGGATGGGTTAATTGGGATTTTGCCATTGATCTTAACAGGGCCAACATAATATGGTCCCACCAGGGCTTTATAAAGTTAGCATACTTTTACTACATGCCGGTATGTACTGAAACACAACATTTTAGTTTATTCAGAATAATTTCATGTCAGCCAGCATATGACAGCACCAGAGAGGTAACTTAGCAAAGGTAACCTCGTGGTAAAGGTTGTCAGGTGTCTGAAGAAACTAAAAGGAAATATTAGCTCTCCTGTATTTAATTTAATTTGCCTACTTGACAATTATACTTAGGATTCTGAGTGGTGAATTAAATTCCCTCTCAAGCTCGACACCACCTGCAGTTTGAGCTGTTGGTAGCAGAGAAATGTTACCCTGGTCAGCCCTGATACATTCAGCCCTAGAGCAGTGTAGGGACCCTTCCACCAACCAGACACAGGGGGTTCCCCACCCGAGTACAACCTTAGGAACACTGGAGGGGAAAAGCAGCAGAAGCAAGAGCTTTATTTGATTCAGTACCTCCAAAAAGACAAAGGCATTATGATGTGACAGCTTGATTAATTGATTCTAAACTCCCTTTAGCCAGACTACTTAACTCTATTGTAACAGGGCAAGTGCACAGTTCTGGGAAGAATATCACACGCTGTATTACCCTTAAGAAGTTCAAGTGGTAGCCAGTGTATGTAAAAGCGTGGCAGGAAGGCATCTGTTAGATATTGACAATATTGATTTCAAGAGGTCTTGGGATACACTCTTTCTGTTTACTCTTTTTATGAATGATTTTTTCGTTCATCATTTCGGTTACAATTGACATTCTGTAACTAAAATAAAACATAAGTTTTTCTCTTTTCTTTACAAATTGTCAACTACGTTAACCTTGTCAAAAAGCCCGCAAGAATGAAATCAATACAGCAATTCAAAGCCCAAATTGGCAGGCATTTATATTGTACTTGGACACATCCAGTAAATAGTCTCATACATCAATCTACCGTCATCAATGGCAATATTCTGAGACTTACTAATGTTGTTTTTACATTTGCAGTGTCAAATGACAAAGAAAGTACAAATATCGGTCCAGCAGATGAAAAATAACACGGAAATAATATCTGACATGAATGAGAAGCACGGACTAGTGACTCAGGTGTTATTTAAACGCCCCGGACTTCCACGATGCAGAACGGCTACTCTCTATAACCCATACCGTACCGGCACCGACCCGCTCGCCGGTGCAAAACCCGCCGGGGAAACTCCGGGATTCACCGTTCCCGCCACCCCCGCCGAGCCCCGGCTCCGGGCGGGCGNCGCCCCCTCCTCGGGGCTTTTCCTGCCGGGGGGGCGGCGGGTGGAAGGGCCAAGCGGCGAAGTTGCCGGGACTTACAGTGGCAGCGCTCCCGGCGCTGGCGCGGCACCTCTCCCGGTCACCTCGGGCCACCTCCGCGGGGGATCGGCGCAGCCCGGACGGCCCCTTCACTCCTCGGAGGGGCTCATGGCCGCCGCCCGCTCCCTGACACCCCGCTCGCTGGGTCCCCGCGTGCCGGAGGGGACGGGCGGGCCGAGCGCTTCAGCCGGCGCACGGACAGGCGCTGCCCAGGGCCGAGCCCCTCCGGCGGGGCCGTGCCTCGGGAAGCATCTGCCTCCTCTCGCCCGCGACGCGCCCACCCCCCGCTCTCCCCCGGCCGCCGGCGGGGCTTCGCGCCGACGTCGGTGCGGGGCGGACGGAGAGCGCNGAGGGGGAGCGACGACCGCCCCGTGGGCCAGGGGCGCGTCTCCCCGCTCGGCCCCGCGGAGGACGCGGGGGCGGCTGCCGGCGGCCCAGAGCCCGTTCTACCGGCTGACCCTCCCGTGCGGGGCCCGGGGTCCCCGGACCGCCGCTGGCCGGGCCCTGCCCGCCATGAGGGTGCGTCGCCTCAGGGCGCCCCGCTCCCCTCAGCGCTCGCTCCTCGCTGGAGCGCGGGCCCTGCGCGCCCGGGGGCCCGGCCGGAGCCCCCACTGCCCTCCTCCTCCTCCTCTCGGAGAAGTTCCTCTGACCCGAGTCGGCGTTCCGGTCCCTTTTCGGGCACCTTTCGGAAGAGGAAAGCCGGGGGGAACGGAGGGCGCCGGGGGCGGCAGCGGAGCCCGGGCTGGCGGGGGATGCAGCCGCGCGTCCGCCCGCCTGCCCCATCTCCTTCAACCGCCGTGAGCCATTTACCTACCGTCCACCGAGCCGGGGAGGACCAACAAGGGGCGGCCGCAGCATTCACCGGACGACAAAGTCTTCCAAATCCCCGTTTCTGCTCCAGAAGCTCTTTAAAGAAAAGGCGAGGCGGAGGAAGAGCCTGTTCCGATCGCCCCTGGTCCCCTCAGGAGAGCCGCCCCCTGCCACACGGGCATCCCGAGGCGCCTGAGCCAGCGCTCCCCACCTTGCGGGAGAGCCTCGAGTGGTGGTGCATGAAGTATTGGCAGGGGAGGACTTCTCTGCTGTGACTGCTCCAAGCTGCCCAATATTTAAGTATCCAGGAGAGCCCCGGTAAGGCTGGGAGAGGGAGCGACCTCTGCACTCCTGCCAAACGTGGCAGCGCGGGCAGCAGGTAGTAGGGTGTCTTCCCAGCAGATGGAGTCAGGAGGCAAACTTGCTGAAAAGGTACCACCGCCCGGCTAAGAATAGCTTTCTTCTTTCGTGCCTCTGCGCGAAGGACGTCTCTGCCATCAAATAAAAGGAACTTTGATAGCGGCTTTTAAGCCGCCTGGCTTACTTCTGAATGGAAAGTTACCTCCCATTGAAGTGGTTCTCATGTTTTCTTCTACCACCTACTGCTTTCTCTTACAGGCTGCAGTCAGTTTTTACAGCTTGCCCTTCTCATAGAAATCTGCGTGCAAACCCAGCCGACTGCCTTTCTGGCTGCTTCCACATAGCTCGGGCCATGTTGAGGAGGAAGGGAGAGGAGCAAGGGAGCTTAGCGCTGACAAGAAGGCACTGGGCTGGGCACGCACCAATTTCCAAGAAAAAAGAACTTCTTGCTGCTGTTTCCAGCATCTGTTTAAAAGGTCCCTCTAGATAGTACCATCAATAAATTTGTCCTCCTTAGGATATATTGGGGAGGGGTGTGTGTGTGCAGGGAGCAGGGGGAAACTTACAATAAGAGATGAGGCACTCAAGCAGTACTGATGCAAATCATCATCCCTTCCAGGTTTTAACTTTCACTGTAGCTTTCACCCTTTACTCTTGTTGAGACAGCGAGGAGAATCAGTGGGAGCTGCTTTTATGAGCTCTCATCATGCTACAATTACTTCACTGTTCACAGCTTTCTCTGGCAGGAACAGTGAAGTTACGGGAGGTTTTCATTAGCTGCACTAGGTCTGGAGCCACGGAGCAGCACCCCTACGGACCAGCGGCAATCGTGTCCCTCTCATACTCCAGCTGCCCTTAGGTGGGCTCGCATGAGTCATGGTTCTAAGTGCTGGAGATGTTTGTGGAAGAGGAGCTGCTGAGAAGCAAAACCCTAAGCCGAAGCCAACAGAGAGCAGGAGAATCCCCCTTCCTGCCACTGCAGCAATAGGTTCAAAGAGGAAAAACAGAGAGCTTTTTTCCATATCTGGTAGCCTGGAATATTTTCTTCTGCAGAGGTTTTGGGGAAGGCAGGGGTGAGTGGGTGGATCACCAATTAAATACAGATTGCTTTAAAAGATACAGAAAGTAGCTGAACTACATGAGGGCAGGTGATGGTCGATTTACCAGTAGCTTCTTCCATAGTCCACCCATTTAGGTTTTTTGCGTGTTGTCTGGCTAATACCGTTCATTCTATGATTGGAAAGCATCACATTCTCAATGACTGTTTTTATACTTATTTCAAAACAGATTTTATGTTGCTCTGTTTTCTTACTGAGTAGTGTTCATCTGCTGAAGTATAAATCTGTCATCCCATAATCTGGAAATAGCTTTTCTAAGGTTCAGTGTGGTGGTTTTTGGTTTGTTTTTTTTTAATCAACTCCCATTTTGTTAACCATTACCTTGCACACAGAAGCAACACTTTCTGATTTGCTGTAAGCAATTCCATCGTGCCCCATGGGACTGCAAGCATGAGTAGTTACTATTTGGCATGCCTGGGAAATACTGATCAGGCCCATAAATAACCACTGGAAAATTATTATTTACTGTACCTTGGTGGTTTTATTTTTGTTCATGCTCAGGAGTCATTGCAAGGCTTTGACTTCTGCACAAAAGAGGTGGCTGGGCTACTGTTTTACATTGTGAGATTATAGTGTTGCTTTGTACATGAAAAGTTAAGAAAGTCAAAACCTGGTTCCAAGATTTCAGTGATTTCATTCTGTTATGAAGAAAAACATTTTGGAAAGCTGTGCATTTCTGCAATTTGACTCATTTACACCATCTTTTTTTTTCCTAAATATATTGTGTCTACCTTTAATGGTACTAAAAGTAAGGATGCCGCTTGTGAAACAGGCACTGTCCTAATTTTGTTTCTCGTTTCTCAGGTGCAGAATTCAAAATAAAAACCCAAGTTCCCAGCTGGACCTATAAACTTTCCATGAACTGGGCAACAATATTTCCACAATCGTTTGCAGATGCCTGCGTTGCAAGCTGTTTGGAGGTAAACCATTTCCTATTATAGTTTGTATATCTTTCCTACGTGGCATGGTGCACCCCATAGTGACTACCTGGAGCACAGTACCTTCAGATAAGGGGTTGTTCTCGTTCAGTTTGTTTGAAGCATGGGAAAAGTGAGCACTGAGCTGTCTCCAGAAGACCATGTAGGCATGCTGTACCCTTTGATAAACAGATTATAAATAATGCATTTGAGTAAGGGCTGCATTCTTAATTTGGACAACAAAATGGAAGGAGTAAAAGACAACATTTAAACAAAAATGGTAATAAATTTGCCGTAATACAGTTCAGAGTGAAAAGAATGGGAGTTTGCCATTAGCTTCAGCACAAGTTACATCAGCGCTATTCAGACTTCCATGGGAATATTTAATACTTTTGCATACAATTTTGTAATCATGACTTTGCACTCCTAGAAGTGTCTTGATTGAAAACTCTGAGAACAGTTACAGCACTGTCAGCAGCAATGCAGGCTCCTTAGCTCTGCCTGCCTGTAAACGTGTCAGCTCTGCGAGAAGGAAATTCATGGAGTGGGTATAACTGCTGTTCAGGCCGTGCATCCTTAACTGAATAACTTCTTTCTATTTTCAGAAAAAGAGATCACTTTGGAATTACGGATTTGAAGAATGACAAGTAAACAGCTTTATGAAACTACTGCCAGTTGAAGAAGTTCACTCCAAACATGAAAGGCAACATCAGGAGAAGTATAGAAATGTTCAAACAGCTGGAAGACATATAAACAATTTAGACTAGGATTATTGGGGGAACAGAACAGTGCTGTGCCATAAGCGACAAATGTAAATTAGGAAAGTTGTTATAGGAAGATATGTGAGTATATTTGATCAATGGGGAGGAGTAAAACCAGAAAAGCAGAACAGAGATATTCAAAATGAGGCACAGTATGTGAGTTATTCAGGAATCTCAGGCTCTGATACACTGCACCGCTTAGATCCGTAGTTCTACTGGGTTAGCATGGCATGAGAAGAGCTACTGCGTAACATGGTACACGACATCTTTAAAGATACATTTCCCCATATTTTCCTTCTCTCAGCAAATACAGAGACAATAACAATAATTTGTTTTACCCATATTTGAAGTTCTGTAATGGGTGAAGCAGCTTCCCACAAGGCAAAATATTGCGACTTTCTCATACACCTTGCAGTGTCATGTTGACCCAAGTGTCCTCTCTTCAAATGTGAGAACCACTGTGCTTGGGTAAGGGTTAATTCTGATTATGCTACAATGTAAATGTTATTTTTGCTGCCATGGTTGCCTCTGTGAAACCTCCTCCAACTTGAAGCTTTAATGCTCCCAAATAATTTAAGAAGGATGGAGAAAGAAGGTTTCAGGAACAGCATTTTTGGAGATGTGGTAGAATTAATCTGTGTTAGAGATACCAAAACAGAAAGTAAGAAGAAAGGATAAGAGAAATGAAAAAGAATGCAATTCCTTCAATGATTTGGGCCCACAAGGGCATTTACTTTTAGAAATATTCTGAGAGAAGAAATGGCATGACTGGGAAACAGCCTGGTGGAAGTGTCAGGAGGACACCATATCTGGGTCACGAACAGCTCAGTGATGGGAATTTCGTCTGTGTTTTGTTTCTAATCCCAGAAGCCATCATGTCATCCAAGAAGTAACTGGTTTTTTAAGACAGTCCTTTTCAAAATTAATGGATTTTTTTTCAATTCTATGTTAGCTTTGTGTTTAGAAACCTGAAAATCAAGACTTATGTGTTTATCCAACATCAAAAATTTCATTAGAATGATGTACAAACTGTCTTATTGTCACAATAGATTTATTTCAATCAGTTGCTTAATGTACAATAATTTCAATCAGTTGCTTAATGTACAATAAAGCACGGGTAATTACATTTACCTCCTTTCTTAAATTTCTAGTTTTAATTTATGTTATTTAATCTATCCAAGTATTGATTTTTCAGTTCATGTCTTAGGACATTCTTAGAGGATTTCCAAAACGTTTTGGAGTGAGAGAGAAGAGTACCATATGCATCTAAAAGAGAATTTTTTTAAAGGAAAACCCTTTCAATCAGTAAACACAAAAGCAAAAAATAGGAAATGAAAAATATGGGAACAGTAGTGGTATTCAGGTTTTCAAAGAACAAGGAAAAATGAATAGATTTCCTAATAGAGAAATTTCAGTTATTAGTATTTATACTCTGTTCAATTTCCTATATAGAACAGACTATTTTAATTTAGGAGTTAGCAATATATGCTTTCGTTAGTAGAGCACTCAGTAATTATACATATTGGTAGCAGAAACGCAGTGGGCTTTGCTTGCACTGTACAGAGGAAGGGAAGGGAAAGCAAACAGGATAATGAAAACCTAGGCAATGGGAACGTTTCCAAAGAACGAGCACCTGATTGACTCAGAATCAGCAGGTATTTTCCAGCTTCCCTCGGAAGCTGATACCCAGGGCCTGGCTAAGCCGGTGCGTAGCTATCCATGATTCTAGGAGAACTCCAGCCAAGCAGCAGAAAGAAGAGCTTTTCAGAAGAACTAAATGCACTGACAGCCGCTAGAAATATCTTCCCTGGTGTATGTACAGTATATAAATCACAAAACATTGTAGGTTATACAAATCTTCTCTGGAAACTATTCCAAGAGCCCTGTGAAATTTCTACAAACCACCAGCAGGCATATTTCATAAATCAAACATACTTGCAAGGTCCCATCAACATAACCTTTACATTAATTGATTCACTAATGTATTTTTAATATGAGAAATTTCACATTATCTGGAGTTACAGGCAATGCGGGAATCTGTTACTAGTACTCAAGACTCATCTATGTGCTTTCATACAGATCAAATTTCATATCTTTGTAAGAATGGCCTTGGGGCTGTGTATCATTCAGGCTTTCTTTATCCCCTCAATGTATGTTTTAAGGAAAGCTAAAGCAGTGCTATAAGCTCATATTAGTTCTGTGAACAAAGGTGAATTTTACCTCAAATCTTTATTCTGCTAGACAGAAATTTTTATTATGCCTGTAAGTCTGACCAGCACATGATTTTAAAAGGCCACGTTGCCTGGAAAATGTAATGTGGGCACATAACTGACTAAACCCCAGGTCTTGATAGTAAGTGTAGTCTTAATCATTCTCATTATCGTCATTAGTTTGTCACTCAGTTCAACGTGTCTAAAATGAAGTCCTGCCCCTCCAAACAAGCGGTATATAGGAATCCCCTTATGTTGGGTGTGAAACTTGTCCTGCAGCAGCATGAGGAGCGACTGATACAGAGTTACTCGGGTACAGAAATGTTTGCAGGATGGAGGTGTTAATCGTAAACTTTAGTTGGAGACTGCACTGTCTCTGATCAATAAAAATGCCTAAAAGAGTTTTAGTGCTATATATGCATGTATAGACTTGAGCAATGTGAAGGGAGATGCCTTATGCGTAATTTGTCATAATATCATATAGTATAGGAAAGCTGGGAAATGTTTCAGCTGCCTTTATGGTTGATTATCAGTATCCCAAAGACACATTAGAGAAGAAATCTTCTGGATTTTTTCTTAGCTCTTTAAATAAAGGTGAAATTGGCAGAATTCATTTCAAATTGGTGACCACCTTTATTCAATATTGAGAGACAGCGCAGCTGAGTTGAAGATGCAAAGGTTCAGATGGTTTTGAGCAGATATGTCTGTATTCCCTTGTAGCCTTTGCTTCGTCTTAACTCTGTAGTCTGTAAGGAATCTGTGGAATCTGTGGAATAGGGACTAATTTTCAGCATTTCATCCAGCATCATAATTATAACCCATGTTAGTCTAGAGAGTTTGATTAGCATGAGAAGATCAGTTACTACTTTTATAGTTAACCTTTCTGTAGGAAATGTGGAGCATAATTCTGACTAGATGTGTAAATATACAGTACATATTAAAGAAGACAGTGTGATGAGAATGTTTGCATCTCGAAGGACTTAAATTTAGGTTTTGATGACAGAACAAGTAGGAGATTGCACGCATTGTGAACAAACGCTAGCCTGGAAAAGGGAACTAGCAGGAAAGCACTACAGAGACAAGACATATGCTTATCATGTTGATTCATGTAACTTAAACTTTCACCTCCTCCTTTCCACTGTCATTCTCTCCTTTCTCTTCACACATGTACACAATTGCAAGTCCACATTTATTCCAGCAATGTTATTGATTGACTTTGACACTGGTATTCCAGTGCTGCCCATTTAAATCTCTCTAGCCAAACTGTTAACAGAAACTAAACATAGTCGCTGAGGGTCAGATGCTCAGAGAGCTGCAAATCACAGCACGCAAGTCTTGAGGGAAATGTCTGAGCATGAAATTCTTGCTCACCTTCATCTGAACCTAATGATTCACTTTGTATGGCAGTCCTAGCTGTGCCTCTGAGGTCTACCTTAATTGCATCTCCTTTTCTCCTGATACGTAAGTGAAATCACATGTAGTGGTCCTAGATCGGGCCTGTATTTCTGCAAAAGCACTGTATGGTTGGTCCTTCTTCGGCCAATTAAAACAAATACAGAGACACCATACAGAGAGATGTCTGGCTCTAGAGCTTCCAGACATTAAAATCTAGGAAGATGTCCCAGAGGAACCTTATTTTCTCTGGCAATTTTTATCTTCCTGGTCTAGATATATTGTATGGCTTTGAGGCACAACCCTCTCCTTAGTTCTTCTTATCATCATAAAGTCTTTCCAGGTAGTCATGTCTAAAATACTCCTCTGTGTTCTGTTTTTGAACACACTGTTATTCCAAAGGAAAAAAAAAAATTGGAAAGGGACAAGATGCAGGAGCCATCACCTTTTAAGTCCAAAACAGTCTTTTTAGTTATTGTCATTTATTGAGAAGCAAGAGTATTGGAAGTTTTCAATCAGAGGGCTGCCAATGCATTTCAGTCTTGGCCCACAACACCTTTTCTATTTGAGTTCTGGACCTTGGCTGTAGAAGAAATTTGGAAAAAGATTCAAGGTTTTTTTCAGATACCAGTAAGTGAAAAATCTGAAATTTGTACGTAAATAACAAATGTCTCAGCCAATATATTGCAATTGGAAAATAAACCTTCTGCCATCACTTCCTGTGTAATGAGTTTTTAATGCATTTTTTAAAACTGAAATCTCTTTTAAGCTGTTACTTTTTGTTGCCATGTACTAAAAATAAAAATATGGCATGGTTTTCAGTACTGTTGTGTTCTGAGTTGTGCTTCACCTCATAGGGGTTTAACAAGGTTCATCTTTTCAAATTCATCACAGCCTGATTTCTATCACTTAACTTGCAGTTTTACAAAGGAGTGTGAAAATCATTCAAATTCAGGCAGCAAGTATACCTGGGACTCTCACCTCTCTCCACATCACTCAGGCATACACATGTACACAACTACATCTTTATTCTAGTGGTATGATTGATCCATTTGTTGTCCAGTTAAATCTCACCAACTGGACTGTGAACACAAGCTAAATGTGATCAGTGATAGCTGGATACCCAAAGGAGGCTGCAAATCACAGAAGAAAATTTGAGAGATATGTGCTTAAAATTTCTGGTCCCAGTTCGAGGACGTGGTATGAATTCAATAGTTTTCATACACTCTCTCTAAAGATGGTGAATTCCAAGGACAACATTTGGGATGTGGTGGGACTGGTTTGAATGCATGTCAATCCAAATGCAAATCCTGATCCTTTGTGCAGGTCAACATCATCTATCTGAATGAAACATCACTGAACTCACTTTGCTTGTGTCTGGTTGCCTGCTTGGAGGTTATTTTTCCTGGTGATTTACTCATCCAGATTTCAGTATTGAGTGATGGTTAACGACTTTTGTTGAGGCATGGTAACTGGGTCACCACATATCTCTACAAGGTCTGGTCCTTAGAAGCTGAGTTGGAAACTGCTCAGTAACTTTTAATACCCAAATAAAGTGGTTAGCACTAATATTATTTCCATATTTATTAAACCATAATGAAAACTGAAGCATTTGTGATTTTCATTCCTTCTAACAGTGTTGCTATTTACAGTGCCCTACATACAAGAGTATGAGATGGTGTGTGGTATGAAATATGTTTCAAATGACCCAATTCTTATTAAAAGCCTAGCAAATGAATTTAAAGGTGTTTCCAATCACTTCTACGGAAAGTCAGACAGTTAAAATTCTCTTCTTCCCAATATAGCTTCAGTCACACATCACCAGTGTCATGTCATTTAATAACAATATGCACATAATGTCCAGTGAGCTGAACTTGTTACTGTAAGTTCATTTTACTTTCCAGTACAGCCTATAAATTGTTCATGAGGTATTCTTTCAGCTGTTCAAGATTCAAGAAAGGTTTTTCCTGTAAGGTAAAGGACTTTGCTCTTTTTGCTGGTGTTGCTTTACATTTTTATTTTTTTCAGAACAAGTTTGAGAATGCAGAAATGTTTAGGAGAAGGGACTACAGATTTTGGCTGATTTATCTTTTTCTTTTTTTTTTTTTTTGGTAGCTATTATGAAGTTGCTAGAGAACTTTGTGCCTTGAGGAAGGCCATTATATGACGATGAATTTTCTTACTCTAAGAATGTGTTTAGTTCAGATGAAACAGAAACCCAAATATTGGAGGTTTTTATAATGGGCTCATGTCTACGAAAAATACTTTTTTCTCTGAGTTCACAACATTCAGGGTAGGAGATTATTTTTTGATTCAAAAACTGCTACAAGAAGGGTGTTCTTCAAATACAAAGTGCCCCAGAAGGCTGTAGCCATCAGTCTAGTGGAGCAAAATGAAAAACGTCCAAGTGGGATACCTTAGTAAAAGATGTCAGTGAAACCTTCATTGACATCAAGGCCAGATAATCTATGAATGACAGGGAACTTAGTTAATTGCCTAAAAACAGAGTTGGGTACCCTACTGAGAGAGTTTGCTCAGGAACATAAGTTCTGCAGTTCCTTTACATCCATAGAGAGGAATGAAGAGAGGAACGCAGCAATGCTGAGCAGAAATTTGCTATATTTTTGAGTACTGATATTGCTATTTCTAGGAAACAGATGAGAAATAAAATTGGTTGATTTCTTTTACATGAAACTGGACATATCTTACCAACTTGTTGGTGAGTGTTCAGACTAACTGGGTATGTGTTTTACTAGCTAACTAGTTAGCTACTGAGCTATGTACCTGAAAGAGGAGTTGTAGCAAACAAATACCGAAGTAGCTAATTTCATAATTTGCCAGGAATATGAATAGCAGATGAGGAACTGGACAAAATAACACACTGAGAAGGAAGGCTGGGGAGAAGGGAAGTCTTGTTCTCCTCACCCTGCCCCACCTTCTAGGCTGACTGAAGTTAGTAATTTTGTAGGAATTGTTGCCTAGTACAAAGTCCACTAGGACTTGTTTTCAAGTTTTTGTAACTTATTAAATATTTCAGGTGTAAGTATTTGTGAAAAAAAAAAAAGCCAAACCAACCAAACAAACAAAAAAACCCCAACCCCAAAATACAAGAAAAGCACAGTTCCCAGTGCCTCAGCCAACCAACTTTATTCAAAGATTTCCAAGACATTTTACAATACAATATTGCTTTAGAAGTGTATATTCCAAATGAATGAACATCTTTGAAGCTTGATATAGTGCTAGAGTTGGATGAAAATTCATTTAATTGAATTAAATGATGCTTCTTTTTTTTTTTTTCTTAAAATAAAAGGGCTGGGAATTGTATCAGTGATGATTTTTTGTAACTTATTACCAGATCTCAAACTAAGGTTATATAGCCAGTCTCCAGTCCTGATTCCACTGAAGCCCATGCCCAGTCTAACATCGAGTTCACTGGGAACAGAATCAATCCATCAGTCATCATTTTCTTGCTTCATAACTTTGGGGTGAAATCAAAACATTTTTTTTTTCGTGTCTAAGAGACATGATGATGTGTGATGCTGCCTGCTATTTGACTGCTCAGGCCCGTCATGCAGGGAAGTCCATCTGAATTGGCTATTGTGCTGAATATTCACTTCTTCCTTTAGACACGACGATTTCCTCCAAGACTCATTTAGACCATGCAAAAGGCAAGACAGTTCTCTCCATTTTCAAAGCACAATAAGTTGCCTGGCACAAAGGCATTCTCTGCACACACTGAAAAGTGTTACTAAGACACCAGCTTGGAGAAGTGATTGCGTGGTAAATTTTTGCCTTAGCTTCCTGTCTGTAGTTTCTCTTTGTAGGCATCTTGTTGGCTTCAATGACAGAGCCTGTCATTTCTATTCTATTACTACCATCTATGCTTGTATAAAAGCTGTTTGAGTTAGAGCAGCTTCAGAATAAAGAATCCATTTGGGGTTTTTTTCTTGCTTTTCACAGTAGTATCTCTAGCTATGGATTGCTATTCTTTGCTTATTTATAGCCCTTTTCCCCTTCTGTTGAGTCTTACTTTCTCCCTCCTTTTCTCCACTTTGATGGCAGAAGTTATAGTTCTAAATTCCCTCTTGTACAGCAAGGTCAAATTCTGAACAATACCCCAGGCATTTTCTTAGCACATTCTTCCTGCAAGCCAAGTTACCGGATAGATTTTTAAAAGCCAGTTTATCCAATTTCATACTGTATTAGTACTCTCCCAAGCAAGAGTGCAATTTTGCTTTTCACATTAATGACATCTAAAAAGTTTTTGTAGACAGAGGTAATAGCTCACTCTGTATCCAAACCCTGCTTTTAGATCCCAACTCCTTTGCTCTTCCTTAAATATTTGTGTTGAAATTTTCCTTGCTAGGTGAGTACCTATTCACCCATGCCTTAGGATGAGTTTTCCAGGGAGTTGTGAAAGAATTTCTGTTAAAATTTTGTGCTTGTGAAGAGCACGTTGATTTGGTAGTGTCCAGCTATCATGACCATTTCACTGATGCAAATTCCTGTTTTCAAGGTTTGGAGACAGGAGTTGAAAGTTAGTATATGGTCTGCACAAATGTCAGAGATATACTTGTGCTTTTGAAAGAAGAATCAAATTAGAATAAACTATAAACCTCCATGGAGGAATGGAAAGCTCCTTCTGTTGTGCTACAGACAAGATTATGGCAAGTTAGCAATAAATTCATTAAAGGTATCATCAGTAGCAAGTGTATTCTACCCATTCTCAGTGCCTGTGTGCTGACCAAACAGGACATGTTTATGAGTGTGCTCCATTCTTCTTATACATCAACTTTCTCTGCTCTGCCTTTTTCATGCTGCTTCCTCACCCTTTGTCTGTCAATGCTCATGGCTGTAGGGATGCTGAAATTGGGAACAGAAAGTCTGCCTCCCATGTTGCGTAGTTATTTTCTTACCCAGCAGTTCTGTAAAGTTCCAGATAATATTGTTTCTGATTTACTGTTGGTTTTTGAACCACAGGAGATGATTATCACCTGTATCTTAGACTCATGTGTTTCAGAGTGTGGCAGGACGTGACTTTTCCAGTACCTTGGGATAAAACTGTTGTTGTCTTCTTGCGCTACAGATGCCCAAATGATCCCACAGGCTTCCAATCCCTACAGCTGTGTTTTGCTGGACACAAAACATTTGAGTAGAATAAGTAGGGAAAGCTTCCTCTTCAGATAGGGCAGATACTAATGTTCTGGGTGAGAGGTTAAACAGAAAGGTTGAAAATAAATCTTCTCACTGCCAGTTGTGTCCTCAAGGATGAGGCCTTTCTTCTAGTCTCATAGTTCTTCATAGTTCTCAGGTTCAACAAACTGCACCCAGCCCTTTCTGAGCCCAGAGAAAATCTCTTCCTTTGTGTTGCTTTGGCACCTTTGTGCAGACCTGCTACACACCTTCTGCTTCCAGTCTTCCCTACCGCCTGTCTGCCTCAGCTCGGAAGGCTGTCCAACCTCAGCCCGCTCAGTCACTTCTGGGGACTCCTCTGCTCTCCAAGAGGGTTATGCTGGACTCAGAATAACTGGAGGTGTTCCTCACTGCTCCTCATTGTTACATGACATTATTGCATATGGTCGTGCATGCCAAAGTTTTGAAATGCCTATAGTTCTCCACACAACTTTAACTTTAGACCACTGGCTGTACTTTTTACAACTAAATTAATTTCTTGCAACTATTTATCTTTTTGGTTTTTTGCCCCTTTCCTTTTATCTCATTTGTTGCCAAATTTGGGAGAACATCCTCTTTCTGTTTGTAAAACCAGTCTCTCTCACTCCACGCTGCCAAATTTCGGCACCATGTAAATCGCCATTGAAGATGCTTTCTGCTGCCTCTGGAGAATGACATATTCTCCTTGCTGCTTTCAGGGATTTTCTAGATAAAGCTTATCAATCTATTTAAACAGCATTTTGCCTGTTGGCCACTGATGGTCTGTTCTGTGCTTTCGTGAAACATCTGGGATCTGAATAGCACAAAGTCTGAGCATGAATTGCAGTGCTGTCTGCAGTTATAGCAGACTGTAGCTGGGCAGTGAATGCATCAAGAGCTCTCAAAACCAAATTGCGTGAAAAATCACGTTCTTTCTAGGTTCTGCTTCATGTATTTATTATTGCGTGGAAACTAGGTAAGCAACTGCTACATTTTAAAATACCATTTATTCCTTAGAGCATTGACAAGGATGCAGATTTTCCCATCCACTGCCTGACGTTCTAGGAATTTGGTTACTTCCTGATTCAATGGCTAAGCAGAGAGTAAAAGTGATGCCAGATATGGGTGTTAAAGTTCTCAGCAAGATGTATGAACCTAACCTAGGAACTTGACATCTTGGATCTGCTTCTTCCTCCAAAAGATTTTATGCTTTTGGAAGCAAAGGCAGTACCACTCCTTTGATCAGAAGGCTCAGGTGTGGAATCTGAGTACATGGGTGCATTTCCCTGAAACTTTTAAAAAGACTCCTGACAGGCAATGGTTTAGAAATCATCCCAGTTGTCTTTATTTATTTTCCCTCTAGCCAGTCAAAGACTGTTTTACACTGCAGAGAGTGAATATGGTGGATCCCTGCTTATCTTCTCATCTGCTTATCTTCTCATCTGCTTTGGCTCACCATTCTGAAGTTCCCGATCTGGACATGCAATAAGGCATCCTAGGTGAGTCCTGCTCCAGGACCCTAAAAGTCCTGTACTTTCAACACCTATTTTTGTAGATTTTGGTGAGGTTTTCAAATAAAAGTGTTGGGTTTTTTTTTTCAATTTGGCACTCAGAGATGGGAAAACCATCAGCCTTCATTTTTTATAAGATGCCTCTAGTATTTCTTTGTCATTGTATTTGGATTCTTTTGTTCTTAATCGTCTTTATGCACCTCTCTTCCCTTAATGTCCTTTGGAACTGCTTGAGATAGAAAGAAACAGTGTGCTAGCAATGTAAGAGAAGCTCTTTGGAAAGTTAGGAATTAAGAGAGAGGAGCTTATTTGTTCATGGCTCAAGTGTTTTTTTCCTACATGAAGATGATTTGTGATTCCTGACCCACAACTACTCTGTGTCCGGCTATGTGTGTGAAAGCTAGTGTGGAAACCACCAGGGAGAGCACACCTAAATAGAGGAGAACCCAAGGGATGCTTCAATCAGCCTGTATTTGCCTCTAGAGGTCTCCCAACTCTTCTGGCGTTTGAAAACCCAAAGGTACGGACTTGGCACCTCTGTCAGCTGTCTTCAGAATGTGCTCTCTCCTTTCCTCTCCCTCCCCTGATGTCCTGGCCCTCAAAATGAGCTCTGTAGCATTTGTGGTTTATGGTTCACAGACACAATTCTTTGTTGTCGCTATGTAACATTACCGTAACTTGTCAGCTGACCTCAATGCAGCTGGTACAGGAAGATTTGCTGTTACACTTATAGGAGCTATTTTGGGGAAAAATACTGGGTGATGCAGACAGTTTGGTTCATAATAGGTGAATCTGGTGACTGAAAATGAACATTTAATCGATGTACTCCATAAGCACATTTCCAAGCAAAGCATATGCAAAACTGAGTGAATTTGAACTATCTTTGCAGCATTTGTCTGCAGAAAAATGAAATCCCCATTAAACATTGGTGTAATGGGATTGCTCCACTTCTTGCAGCACCTCAGAATGTGTCAGTTGAAAAAGCATCTCTGCCAGGTTTCTGTCTTCGTCAGTGCTGACGGATGCCTGTCTGTCCCAGCTTTTGTGGATGGGATTCAGGAGTTATTTCTCTAGGGTTATTCAGCCTGCTTTATATTGTTGTTTTATATAGGTGTCGTGACTTCAAAGCGGTTTTGTCTAATTTGCATCAGTATAGTGAGAAGACAGATTCACTCACTGAATCAGTGCAGCGTAACGCTTTCCTGTTAGTGTGATCCACACGCAGACTGAAGCAGAATAGGGTGGTGGACTATACCACCCCTTTCTATGTGAATTTAGACCTATTTTCCCACTCGGAGGGAGGAGATAGTGGCTGCATTCAGAACGCCAGCAGGAACTCAGCAGGAGCTGCTGCCTCTCAGCCACGAGACAGAGGCAATCAGGTGCTTCCTGCAGGTGCTGTGGAGCTGCCTGGTTTGGATTGCTTCCTCTCGCACCAGCGGGATGCTCTCAGTCCTGCCCCGAGGAGAGGCAGCGGGTCCTGGCCGGCAGCCAGCGACCTGGCAGCAGCTAGTATCTCTCACACACTTTGCCCCTGGGAAAGAAAGGGTTTCCACTTACCTGGAATTTTAAACACCGAATATAACAGATTAAAATGGCCACCCTTATTTAAACCAAGCAAAACCTAAGGCACCCGGGCAATACAAAAAATGTGGAAGAATAAACTTAAAAAGCAGTTAGCTACAGGAGCAGCCTTCACAGAAACACAGCTTTGTGAAAAATCAGAGGAAAACAGGAACACACAGAATCTCAAATGTACACTAATGCTGTTGTGCCCCAGCTGATGTCTGATGTCTAGAGTTTAGGGCTGAAGAGGGATTTGGTTAACTAATGATTATGCAGGGAAGTGGGAAAATGCTGTTTCTAAATATCTGTTCTGATTCAATGGAAAAGGACCAGAGATTTGGAGGCAATAGGGTTTTTCAAAGCATGATGTGCTATGAAGAAAATGAATTCCCAAGTCATTAGCAAAGATAGGTAATTCATATGATAAGTCTTCATAATAATATAATATTCTTATATAAATGTATGTACTGGATGCTTTAAAGGGTGAAATTTGAAATTTGTTTAAGAGCTAATTTTGTGGCTAGGATTTTTTAAGTTTTCCATTAAAATATTCAGAGACTTATGGCCATTGTTCCTTTTAGTGAAAAATCAAAGGATTTTCTAGCATACAATTTTGGCTGTTAACTATGTTTTAAGGTATTTTTCTTCTTGGTGAATGGATTTGGGTAGGGGTATTGACCTTTTGAATGAGACCACTAAAATTTGTAATATTTTCTGTTTTGACTAACAGAATTTTCATTAAGAGAAAGATGATTCAAACCTTTCTGCAAACAATGAGAAGAGAATGCTTAGCCCTTTTTTAGGAAGTTAACTATCACAAGGAATTATCTTGTTTCCATGTTCAAATAGCTTTCAAATGTCATACCCAGACAGAAAGCAAGGGAGACCACGGCTGTGGCTTTTAATGAGATAGCTGCTTCTTTTTGGAAAACTGTGTTCAAACATCAAATAGCAGTTGGATACAAACAGACCAACAAAGAGCTGTGAGAGTGATCAGAAGCCAAACAAGCATGGGTGAAGAAGACTTAAGGAAGTTTGTTCAGTCTAAAAGATACTGAGAGAAGACCTAAAAGATCACCAAAAAGGAAATCAAGATCACTTACTTGCTGCAGGTAAGAAGTAAGATCTCGTGGTCTTAACATTAAGTAACCAAGATTTAGGGATGGATGTCAGGAAGTACTTTTTGATGGTAAGGAGAGTTAAGCAGAGGAATAGATTACCTGTGGAGGTGTCACATCTTCCTCACTGGAAGATCTGCAGAATCGGTCACACAGTCCAAAATGGTTTGTACTGCAGGACAGACTGAGCTCCTCAGTCTGGGTGAGCCCTTGCTGTGTCCTGACTATGTCAGAACAAAAAAAGTCATCATCTCCTTCCTTTTCCCTTCCCTGTTTTCCAGGCAAAGCAAAATGAAGCATGCAGACCACAGAGACAAAATGACTTCCAGCAGATCCCTGGTCCAAATGATCTGGGTGGTATAACTGTGAACTTTCATCCCAAATTGCAGCTATTTGACAGCCACCGTGATGGATTAGGCAGAGAGATGAGCTGGCTGACTTCTCTCCAGATTCCTTTCAGTCTTATTTTTTGGTGATCTGCTGCAGAAAATAATCTGAGACAGGTTTGAGCTGGCAGCCGAACTGGTTGGTCAGCTAATCGCACTCTTTCATACAGACTAAGAGTGGAAAACCCCACACCCTAGCACAACATTTGTATCCCATAAGGTCACTGTGTGGAGGTGACAACAGTTGTGGGATTAGAGACCTGGTACCACAAGCACAGCACATCATTCTGACCCACCAGTCCAGAAGGCAAAATACGATGTGATGCTGTGACAGGCCTGGGGATGCTGCGATGGGAACAGAGAGCAGGTACCTCTGCGAACTTTTGCAGGTGCTTGCCTGAGTAAGAAGATGCTCAGTAAAAACTGTTTAAGATTTTCCTGTTACAATTCTGCCTCTCGAGTGTGAAATTAATTCATTTTGACAGTTCCAGTGGAGATATGCATTGAGCTGCTTACCTCTTTCCCTCTCTGCTCCCGTTCTTCTCCTTGGTGAACTCGTGCCTGCCCACCAGCTTAGAGGGGTGAATATATAAACTATTCAGATACTTCAGCAATGGCCTCAGTCCCTTTAGGGCCCCTGGAAATGTTTCTGAGGACTTTCTCCTTCATTGTCTTCCTTACTTCAAGAGTGGTCTCTGAACCTAGCAAATTCTTGGGAACCTAAATGTAAAACCCAGTGCCACAGCCATAAAATGCCATCTTCCGAACTGGTATCAGTATCTGCTGTTGGAGACCTCTCCAGAACCACTCCATAGGTTAAAAATGAGACACCGAAGAAACACTCAGAGACTCAGAATCATTTTCTCATTCCCTAGCTATCCTTTTAAAAACAGCTCCCAGAGTATTGTGCACTGCATGTTAGACAAAAGAAAAAAATAGTCTGCCAGCACAATTTAGAAAAGCTGATGACTTTAAAGACCTTCAACACGGAGAGAGCTGCCACTGATAAAAACTTGCTGTGACTCAGCTATGCTTTGCGTGAGAGCAAGTCATTATGCTACTTACTGTTGATTACTGAATTTGAAACCCTCTGAGGTCTTCGAAAGGTCTGAGCACTGTTGAGGAGTGAATGCTAAGAAGGGGATCTATTGCTGGAAAAAAGTGGTTTTCAAGGAAAGATTGATAAAATTTAAAATATAATTAAAGAGGCTCAGATCCATGTACATAATAAATGGTCCATTTTTTGTCTTATTCTACTGTAAAGCACAACAACACTCAAGTCAAGGGTAAAAACAGGTGAAAAGAGTTTATTCAATTGAGGCCGTAAAACGAGGTATACAAAGCAGGAGAGTTTATCTGCTTTTGTGTTCAGTATTACACCAAAGAGCAAAGCAAGAATGGAAACTGAGTAAAGCGATAAAAAAGCTCCAGAAAGGATTTGGTCAAACTCAGTGTGTATATATATATTCACAGACATATTCATGGATATCTATCTATCTATCTATCTATCTATCTCTATATATACATCTATATTTATTTATAGATATTTATACGTGAATTAAGAAATAAATATGTATAAAGACTATTCCACACTAGATAGAATAATGCAGCTGGGTGCAAACCTGTCAGAAAGCAGCCAGGCCTGGGCACCTTGGAGGACAGCAAGTTTAACACCAGTCAGTGGCATGCCCTTGCAAGTGATGAAACCACCTACTGTGCTGTGTAACCAGCGCATAACCAGCATAACCAGCAGGTCAAAGAACAGGCTGATTGCTAGGAGGCATTTCTGAGGCCACATCAGGAGTGCTGTGTCCATATCTGCCTCCTGTAAGGTGAGGCTGGCAAGAGAGGGAATGACAAATGGGAGAGTCCAGCAGAGGATCACTAAAATGTTCTGGGGGCTGGAGCACAGGATTTATGAGGACAAGCTGAGGGAGCTGGTTTTGCTCAGCCTGCGGAAGAGAAGAATATGGAGGGACCTAGCATCTGTCTTCAACTACCTAAAGGTGAATTACAGAGAAGACAAAACCAGACTTTTCTCAGCTCGGCACAGCAAGAAGACAAGATCCAACAGTCCACAAGCTGCAATAAGAGAAATTCTCACTGCCTATGAGGAAGAATTTTTCACAGTGGCAGTGACTAAATATCGGAACATGTTGCCCAAAGAGGTTGTGAAGTCTCCAACCTTGGAGATCTTCAAAACTCAACTGGTCAAGACCCTGCACAATCAGGTCCAAAGCGGAAATTACACCTCCTGTGAACAGAGGCTTGACCTAGATGACATTCCTACCAAATTAAATTATTGCACAATTCTATGATTCCGTGGTACTCGTCTAGTCTGTTTTTAACGATTTCTTATGATGGAGACTCCACTATCTCCCCAGACAATCTATTGCAGTGCTTTCCAAAGAAATGAAAAAAGTATTCAAAGCAACTGTATGTTTTGACTGGATTAAATCAGCTTCTTGAAGTATTTGCAACCTTTCCATTGCAATGCTGTGACAATGCCTAGCAGCCAGAGGGTGAGAAAGAATACACTGTATTTCTTATAGCTGAATTGAAGGAAATAGAAATAATTAAGCCTTTCAAACGATATCATTGCATAATCTAAAGCAGGGGTTGCTAGAGAATGGATATGTATTTCAAACACCTTTGGCAGCCCCTGTATTAAAGTTTTCCAATATTAATGCTGAAAAAAAGGATATGGCTGCAGAACATACGAAATTATTTCATGGCTGTAGTTCCCTATCTCTATTTCTGTAAGAGAGGAAAGAATGTATATCAAATATGTTATACCTGATTTATTGATATTCTAGGAAGTTAATTACTACAAATCCATTGTTGTGTTGCCTGAGGATTGTTAGATCTGGACATTTAGGATGAACCCAAGAAGTACATGCTTCTGAAAAAAAAACATAGAATCTGAATCTTAAATATTACAGTCTTGTTCTCATTTTTGCTTTTGCCACTGCATTAAATGGTATCATAATATCTAATTTTGTTATGTTCCCAGGAGTAGTAACCAATCTTTCATAAACTCTTTCAGCTAATTTTGAATCCATTGCCCAACTTCTTGCTCGCTTCATCTTCTTGTTCATTTTAAAACTAATGCTGATCAACCTCTTTCTCTATAATAAAGTCTTTTATTTATGTCATTATATTTGAAACATGTAATTTGTTCCTTTGCCCTCAGTAACAGGCACATACCATCAGCTGAGTGGTTTCCAGAGTCTAATATGCAGCACATATGTTGAAATGTCTTTTTAAACAATACAGAAGTGGTGTTTAAGAGAAAATAACACTGTGCAGAAAGTAAAAGTGTACATAAAGTGTGTATCTTCTTTAAATGCCAAGATCTATATTCATCAGATATACGTATGTCACCTCTTCTTTTCTTCCAAGTCGTATTTCTACTGTTAGTGACTGTGGCTGAAAGATTTTTATTTGTCTGTCGTCACTGAAACAACGTTGTTTTTGCAGAGGATGGAGCCTCATCTTTTCAGACCTCCCAATTGCATGCTTAAATTCAGTAGTATTGGTCTACCGAATAAAGTACTTGTATCAAGAATGGCAGAATCAGGTTGTCAGTTCCCAACAGAAATCAGATGGTTGATTTTTTCTGTTCTAAAAAACACAGCTCTGAAAGTCCCAGCATTTTGAGTATTATGCTGGTCGGTGCCTTGATCCACTGTAACAGCCTGTGTGCCATGCAAGATTTTGAGGATAAACTCACTCTTCACAGGTGTATTTTTCACAGTTCATATTAGGGTGGTCTGTGAATTGCTGGCACAGCACTAATTGGTAATTGGTAAGGAATTGGAAAGGAATTGGTAAGCCTAAGTCCATGTCTTACCTTTGCCTATTGTATGAACTACTAAAATATTTTTTCTAAGGCGGCTACGTATCTACACTTTACATTTCTTGTAATTGTTTTCATGGACACGCACAGGTTTAACCTAACTTTTAAAAGTGTACCAAGACTAAATGCAAACAAAACTTACATTTTTTGAAGAGGGAAAAATGCAGGTGTATCCTACCAACAGTGAAAAATACCCTTTTCAGGGTGGCATTTCTATACTTTGGAGAGAATCTAAATAAACAGATTATGGCTTATAGACAGAATCCTCTCCCCTTGGTTTATAGCTGGGACATGAAGTGACTGGAAAAGCAGTCTGGTTTTGCTTCAGAGACTTTCAGGCAACTGGATCGTAACCTGTTACACTCCACAAAAGGTAGGTAAGGTGCTTAATGAGAACATGACCCTGTCACGCATCTTCCCTCATGTTTTCTAAGTTCTGTTCAAGGTATTTCTGTGAGTGCAGCTCTGTAAAGGCTGCAGAGGCTCCTGTGTGGCTTTTCTGAGGGCCGGTCCCCTTTTGCAGCGGAATCGTGCTCTAGAGCCGCTCTGGGAAATGCTTGCACCTGCATGGAGAGGCAGAGAACAGCGTGCAGAGGATGTGTAGAGGTGACGTTTCTGCAGGTTTTATATTGCAACCCTCAACACAACCAAGCTGAGGATTAAACCAGGGATTAACATTGATTATTTTGGGTATTACTCAAGTTAGTTCAACATGACTGGATCTCATTTCTCATAAGAGTTGCATGAGTCAGACCTGTCAAATTGAAATATATGTAAGTATATAAGGCATTTTTCCAAACAAATGGATTTGACAGTGATTGTCCAAGTCAAAACGTCATAGATAGATAGGACACCTCTCGCCTTATTTTAAATGCTTGCTCCTAACAAGCATCCTAAAAAACTAGTACAGTTTCTCCTACAACTTATGGAGGGAAATACATATACTGTAAAGCTATGATCTGACAGATTTTAGACCTCCTTTCCAATGAAATAAGTTTCTCACAAGACCCCTCTGACAGGTTCTTGATTAATGATAAACGGGGCCCACTCTGATTAACTGAGATGTAGGTATTCAGTGGTCTTTGCATAAATTTTGCTGAACTGTGGAGCCCCTTTGACAGTAGGCTTGTTTAGGTTTATGGTCTTTTTTTTCAGAGTTGATTTAAGACTTTGAGCTATTGCTCCGTGTTCCTCATTTTGCTGTATGTGTTCTCTCTCTTCCCTGCTTTATGTGCTGATAGCGTCTCCAGCCTGAACAGCAGACTAAAAGGCTTAACTAAAAGATTTTGATTGATTTCAGCTTCGTGTGACTTCACTAAAGAAGCAACAGTACTTGAGCTGCAGCAGGATCCTGAAGGCATCTGCAGAATTGCAAAACATGGCCCAGAGTCACGTTTTTACAGACTCTGGCTTTTCACTGAAATGCTTGCATGTATCAATAGGGATGTAACTGCTCTGGCAGCAAAAGTCCCCTTCTCCTTACAAAAAGAATTCTTTTTAGTGCGTGACAAGAATTTTTACCTGCCACAGATGGAGTGATGCATTTCACTGGTAGAGAGAAGCAGCAATACATTTATTGATATAAACCAATGATTTAACGAAGTTTGATAGTAAATGCGACGGTGTTTTAAAAAGATTCGATGGCAAGGCACACTTGGTTATTTACTGCACAGAGGACGGGGTCAGACCGAACTGTCAGGGAGGCCCTCCCGTTGAGTGGAGAAGGACCCCCTTGCTTTCTAAACTCCTTCTCAGAGAGGAGTCTAGGTGCGGCTGGATCCAATCCTAATCCAAGACTTGGTCAACAGTTTGAGTCTATAGTATTATACATGTACAATCAATCATTTATATTACTTAGGTTGGAATTCAAAATTTAGCATGCTATCAGTCACTTACCCAGAATCTGTTGCGGCAAGGAATCTCTTAATCTCAAGGAGTAACTGTGGGAGGTGTCCCCACTGAAGGGGAGATCCTGGCGTGCAGCCAGCTGCCGTGCATGAGAGGCTCAACCGGCTCTTGGGCAGTTCACTCTTTATGGGGGTAAGATGATTGACCTATAGTCATATTTGCATATCGGCCAAAGTACCAATAGTGTGATTAGGTGGGCGCATTGCTCAAGTTAGCCCTTGGCTATTGTGGTGTTATCTGTCTCCCCAAAACCATGTTAAGCCGGATGCAGCCATCATGACTAGATGCACGCAATATGGCCACCACGGGCGGCTATCGCTTGGGCAGGGTCATGGGAGATAAAGATCAGGTTGGCGGTGCAGCACACCATCACAGAACCTCGCGTTAAGCAGTACAATAGTCATCTGGTTGTGGTGCACTGCATAGAAATCCCATTACTCCTTACTGTCACCAGTAGCTCAGGACACGCAGCCATTGATACTTGTGATGCTAAAGGAGACATTCAGAGCACATAGCTTTGTGGTCAGAGATCTTTTTATGGCCCTGGCTCTATCTAGGTACTTTCAGTCACCTTCTGTTCATTTCTCATCATTTAATTTCACATGTCACCCTTCCTTTCCCACAAGTACTTACAAGCTTTTCTCCATGCTACTGTCTTCTAATGAGCCCTCTGCCATTACAGTTTCCATTCCATCCTTCAAAATGCTGCCATCAAACCTCATTTATCACTTATTTTTCATGTTCAGGACATGCTACTATCTCAGATTAATAGAAAAAATAGCATAATCAAGAAAATATTAAGAAAAAACACACCTATACAAATCTGTAAATGTCACTGTACTTTCTTTTGCTTTGGAAATTTTACCTCCAGCTGATTCTCTCTCTTCATTATCTCTATTACAGAGTGCCCTGAGAGGCCAGGACCCATCTTTGCTGTGTCAGTAAATCATCTTGAACAACTGAACCTTGATCCCAGAAAGTGTTTAAGAGTTTGGCCTCCAGTCAACTTTGAGATTTATCACGTGTCTCAGATATTCAGTCAGTAATGAAGTGCTTTGCAAGATCAGCAACGTATAAATAACAACTAATGCGATCCAGCTCTCAGCCTCTGTCTTTGCCTTAGCAACCAAAAATTACTTTGAAGGCTAAGTATTGTATATGGGATAAAGATGTGGAAACTGTGGGTGCACGAGCCAGGCAGGTGGACAGCAAAGGATGCTTCTAGCTTGTTAGAGGTCTTTTGTGCTGATGGTGAGCTGCAGTTACAATCAGAGGAAGTGAATTGGAACAGGGAAGAGTGCGAGATGCCCTAGCATATTTTGTGTAACTTCTCTGCCTGGTTCCCTAAGAGAACAAGGCTTCGGTGATTGCACTCTCATTGTGTTAGCCTGCTTATCCACCTTATATAGCATTTAAAGTAATTAGTTAATTTCAACCAAAATTGGCAGTTGATAGGATATTCCAAATGTTAAATTCTACAAACTATCATGAAGATCAGTGGCTGAGTAGACTGGCAAGATCCAAATTGGTCATACCACTGAAGGAAAGGATGTTTTAGTTCTGCCCAATATACACCCCGGAGAGGAGCAGCAGACCATTTAGCAGCTCTAGCTTTGAACTAGTCCTAACCTACTCAGCTCAATAGGTGTGGAACATGTGAAGGAGCTGGAGGCGCCCTGGGATACAGGACATAGAAAAGATTCGGTGGTGGTGCTTGTGGGTGGAGATCCACAGGAGACGTAGGACATGGAATCAGTAGGAGCTGCCATCTGTTGCTACCACTGCCTGTAGACAAGTGGTGGGGTATTTTTGATTGTTCAGCCCTGGAACATTTAAGGAGAAATCCTTTAAAGGAGAAATACAGTAAACATAATGTTGTATTTAATCTTATTGTTGTTACTACCGTTTTTATTGTGGTAACACTAAGCAACCTTCTCTGTAGTTTTTCAAACACCTTTGGAAGTTAATCAGCTGGTGGCACTGAATTCTGCCCATCTGGATCTTAATGTGGAATCAAATCCTGTTCAGTTACATGGGTTAAGAGGATTTGTAAATGTTTATGGGTTTAAGTGTTCAAAGTTTTGTAATAAATGTGTCATAAGATGCTCTGTTCTGGACAATCTGAAATGTATACAGTAGGATACACTTTCAAAGGACTGGAAACTCTTCCTGTCCACCCATATTTTTAAATACATAAATCAGATCTGAAAGGGATCTGATAATTTGCAGCATAGTTTTTGCAATGTGAGTTTATCTAATCTGTCACACGTTTATATAACCCACACTTTTGTGCAGCAAAAAGGCTACATGAAGTAATTCAGTTTTGCAATTGTTTTCAGAGTCCATTAAAGCAAAAAAAAAAAAAAAAAAAAAAGCAAGGATAAAAAACGCTTTTTTTTTTTCCTCAAAGCTGAATTTAGAGTTGTGGTTGAAAGTTTTGCTTCCATACAACTCGATGAAACTAGATCCTATAATTTCTTTTCAACAAGTAGTTTGTGAATGTTGCCCCAAAATTACAACACTAGATGGGAATCCCACTTTGTTTTTACTTCAGGCTAAAGCTGACTTCACAGACTTCAGATAAGTGAGGTCGCATAATCTTGCTCAATGGGTTTATTCTCTTGGGATATAATAACTATTGTTATAATGTACTTTTATGGAAAGTACCATAATAGAATTATGCAGAAGTGGCTTGGGCTGTGAGATGTACAGTTTGGGAGTTCAGCTCTGGATAATTATTATATATAAATTACTACATTCTGTGGTCCCACCCAGCTTACTATGTAAAAGCTACAAATTATGGCTGCAATTCTGATTCTTTTTTGTAAACCATACCTACTCCATCTCCACAAATGCTAGTTATCCTTCTCTCTCAAGCTGTCTTAATTTGATTAACATCATTCCTTCAACACAGAATAATTTGTGCTTTGCTCATAACGTGCTGCTTCTGTTATAGAAGGCATGTGTTTTTCTTTGAATGTAGAAAAACATTCCTCCTTTTTCTAACTGTATCATCCTCTGCTGGAGAGGATCCAGCAGAGGGCTACAAAGATGATTAGGGGATTGGAGCATCTCTCTTATAAGGAAAGACTGAGGGACTTGGGTCTTTTTAGTCTAGAGAAAACAATATTGAGGGGGGATCTTATTAATGCTTACGAATACTTAAAGAGAGGGTGCCAGCGGGATGGGAACAGTCTTTTTTCAGTGGTGCCTGGTGACAGGACAAGAGGGAACGGGCACAAACTTGAACATAGGAAGTTCCATCTTAACATGAGGAGGAACTTCTTTACTTTGAGGGTGGCAGAGCACTGGCACAGGCTGCCCAGAGAGGCTGTGGAGTCTCCCATGCTGGAGACATTCAAAACCCGCCTGGACGCCGTCCTGTGCAACCTGCTGTAGGTGACCCTGTTCTGGCGGGGGGTTGGACTAGATGATCTCCAGAGGTCCCTTCCAACCCTGACCATTCTGTGATTCTGTGATTCTGTGATCTGGTCTACTATAAAATACAGTTTACAAAAGTTGCCCTACGAGGGTTCTCTATTTAAGCATTTTAATATCTATTATCAATTTGTGCTCCAAAATTAGCTGCAAGCCATTTTCACTACATGCTCATAAAATTTAAAATGACTGGACAATTAGTAATGCTTTATTTAGCCCTCGTCCTTTTATAAGTGGTGCATTTTGTAAACACAGTAACACGAGAATCAAACCCTTACAGACTGCTCCCCCCACTCCCAATTGTCCCTCTAACCTCAGAGGCTGAGGATCTAGCTTATAAGACACATTGCTGATGTGCCGTTGTCACATATTCAATGTTTAATTCTAATGCACTTTTCCAAGTATGCAAATTAGCCTGCAGCTTCTAGTATGGATTTCCACTCTCAGCACTGGCCAGGAAGCAGCTGACCACTTTGGGAAGGAACACCAGAAAAATGACTCTTTTGCTCTTAGAACAACTTTATAGGGTACCTTCTTTCAATTTAATTAACTTTGACATTTCTGGCAACGCTACATTGGCAGTTGTAAAATCTCAGATTTAAATGCTACTTCAATATTGATGTCACTCTTCAAATAAAGGCTTTCTAACTTCATTTAGAAAAAGAACAAATTATTTATGTTTATGTACAATTTAGCTTCAGTACATTTCACTTTGTTGGGAAAGCCAGTGCCATGATGGCATCATAGAATCATAGAATGGTTTAGGTTGGAAAGGACCTTGAAGATCATCGAGTTCCAACCCCCCTGCCATAGGCAGGGACACCTTCCACTAGACCAGGTTGCCCAAGGCCACGTCCAGCCTGGCCTTGAACACCTCCAGGGATGGGGCCTCAACAACCTCTCTGGGCAACCTGTTCCAGTGCCTTACCACCCTCAAAGTGAAAAACTTCTTCCTAAAAGTGCTCATCATACTGCTCATGTTATTGTGTGATCAATTTGATGAAGGAAAAAAGCAGGCGAGCCATCAAAAAGGCATCAAAATGCCTTGTTTGTCATGTTACATTAAATTTTAATCAAATGCTTTCAGCTTCCATTTGCCATATTCAATTACAGTGTGTCACTTGTCTCATGTCTCTCTTGTGTGGGCATCCCACTGCCAGCTGACCCTATTAACTGGGTGCAGATTTGAGGGCATTGACCAAAGGACCACATGCAGATTCTGTTTCTGCAGATCGGATCACATTTTATCAATAGGTTGCAATGGATGAAACTGTGCTGCAAGGCACCACAAAATTTACTTACATTCTTCTGCCTCTCAGAATTCAACTATTTCCTTTTGGCTTTCTGGATCAAGTCATCAAAAGGCTGTAAATCTGAACAGCTTCATCAACTGCAGTGGAAAAAAGATTGATTTCTCAAGCTTCTGTTTAAACCATAGAAAGCAACACAACTTTTCAGACCTACCACCCTCTGCTTAGTCCCTTGACATACTTTAATCAATAAAGGAACAAGTCTTGCTCCCTAATGCAAACAGTAACATTGATCATAAAGGAACTACTCTCCAATTAGAGAAATTTAAAAGAATATCAACCTTGAACTGCTGCAAACAGTGATTTTCTTCTTTTGATTTGGCAGGTTTTGTTGCTACCATGTCTTCAAATAGCAATACTATCCAAAAATGGACTGACTAGTAGTGCTCTGCTGCAGTACAGTTGCATCTAGACCGTGTTTTTCTTCCTGCCTGTTGTCTTTGCAGTTTTCTAAGCTATTTGTTTAATGATATGCAAATGCCTGAACATTCATTGCAGAGGAGGAAGTATTTTATTTCAGGGGTCAGGAGATTTTATTATTTTATTTTGTTGACTCATGAGTCTATGTATGCATTAACCAAGAAAAAAATACTTTATTACCTGTTTGTTCCTTACGTGTTGGTTTATTCATTTTTAATTGATTTTATATCTCAGGGGTATTTGCTTTGTTTTAATATAAAAGATACAGTGGAGCAATTTTCACATTGCATCGAGTTGCTCCGGTCTATCTTTGGAAAAATCAATAAAATGAGGTGCAAATAAAGGTTGTGACTCACTGGCTGATAGACACAGAAGAATGTCACTCCACAGAGCATTATTTTTAAAACGACTACTTAAAAATTCCGTGTGGCTTGGTTCAGATTTGATCTCTCCGCAGCTCTAAAATCCTGAGCACTGACGTTGTCACAGGGAAATCCCGTGCGAACCGACGGACCCCACTAGCACTGGAGCAGAACACCACAGGATCTTTTGCTCAGCTTTTGACTGCGTTTCCATGGGAAGGGTCTTCAGATGCTGCAACCTCACGCTAATACCCGAGACGCTGGAGCCTCTCTAAACTCTGGAAGCTCAGAGTCTCCCCCGGCACGTCTCTGCCCTGCTGCCGAGGGGAGGCGGGTTGGGCCTGGGGGGCTGCAGGGAGGACCGATGGTGTCTGCCTGCTGAGCAGGTAATGCTGCAGCAGCAATGCTCCCTCCTTTTAAAAGTCCCAGACATACTTGGGGTGGGTTTAATACGGATGAATTTGCTGTTTGTCTTTCCGTGGGGTGATGAGTAATTTAATTTGCTTTTTCTTTTCCTCTAGTTGTTAAAATGAAATGCATATTTTACAGTAAGGCTGTGGGATAGTTTCAAAATTGTTATTTGTCATCACAGCTTATCTAGATGCAAATTGCTCCTAATAAAACATTAACATTTTACCTGCCACAGTGTTTGCAGTCTTCAAAAAGACAGACTCATTGTCTCTTGGCCTCTTTTTAGCATAGCACAACCTGCCCTTAAATTGATATTATGCATAGTGCTGTTATTATTATCTAACTTGATTGTTGCTGCTCAGACTTGGGACTGACCAGATTATAGACCAGCTGTATTAAGGACCATATATCACAGACTAATGTGAGGTCTCTGCCTCCAAAGATTCTGCAGTAATTAGACATTTTAACTCAACTTTTTGTTTTCCCTTTCAAAGAACATTACGCCCCAAACTTATTAATGAACCCCAAATATTTTAACTCCTCCTCTGATGTTTTACAAAGTATTCTCCTTTCTGGTGTCTTGATCTCATTTCTGGCCTTGACACAATTACTTTCCTCCTCATGATTTCCTGCTGAGGGTGAATTATTTCTTCGTGTGTCTGTCTTGTCCCACAGGCTCTTTCATTCATCAGGTATTCAGCAGCGGTTTTGTATCTCTTCTCCTTGATCCAGCAACTAAGCTTCCTGTAATTTCTCAAATTTTGCTTTAACGAAGTTGATTACCAATCAAGAATGCAAGGAGTATAGGCTATGATTAGACACATGGAGATCAGACCCACAGAAGTATAATTGTGCTTAGACTATACTTGTATAATGAAGATACTCTGCAAAACATCAAGTAGATCTGAGATCAGCCATGGCAATTTCTGTGAGAAACATTATACGTGCTATTAAAAATGCTACAGAGGAGGGTCTGATATAACACAGCAGCTGCTCCATTCACACCGCAATTTTAAATGAGATTGTTACCATTGAGGAAATAGAGCAAGAAACAGAAATCAGGTATAGCATGATACCAGCTAAGTCTCTCTATGTTGAATTAGATTCAACACCATTGATTTTGGGTGCTTTTGTACCTGCTTTTAACAGGTTCCAGCATAATTCTTTATTATCTGTAAGAGACATTTTTTACTCAGGGTCCAGGTGGGATGGATTTTGTTCACATTTTCCTCCAGACTTCCAAAAACATTCTAAATCATTGCCTGAATTGCATAGCAAAAGAAAGGGTGCCCATATATTTCACTTATTGAGCATTTTATTCTCAAAATACAGACCACCTTTCAAAAGGGACAGGCATGCAGTTGCACATGCCCAATTACATAGACTTATTATGTGCACATATATGCTGTAAGTGCAGAAGAACCGGAGTATCTGGGTACATAACTGATGTTAAGATAACTCAGGCTTTATATAAAAATGTAGTATTACTGCTATATTATTCAGCTATTTATTATAGCGTATGTGTTAAGTGGAGAAATCAAAGATAGTTACAAATCTAGCATCTTCAACAGCCAACTATGAATTTTTTAAAAATGTCAGCTTAAAAGAACACTTATGACAGGCTACCTGGTGTCAGTACTACTATGTGTCAGGACTGTGTGTCAGTACTACTACTAGTGTCAGTGCTACCATAATTTGCAAAGTTAAAAGAAATTGAGTGATAAGGAAAATAAAGGTAAACTCACTGAAATTATTGGGGAAAGGCACCTTAGAGAAAGATTTCCTGTGTAGCTCCTCCAAACTGCAAGGCAACAGCCCTGTCAGAGTCAGAAGTACCTCCCTTAGCAATGTGACCTTACAAACAGCTCCTGTAAGAGGAAACGAGTATGGCAGAAATGCAGCCTCTAGTTCCAACTAATGGGAGCGTAAGTTAATTTAAATTGCCACAGGGAAAGAAGTTGTTTAAATGTGAGAGGCCTGAACTTCTTAACTTCTGTGAAAGCAAGATAGTGTGTTTTATACCCATAGCTGCCTCAACGATATCACAATGGTAACTACCTAAGTGTGAAGGGAAGGCACAGAAAGTAAGAAAAAATAGAGGAGTGGGAGGTTATGCTTCCCTGTGCTGACTGAATTTGTTATGGCAGATAGCCACCTGTTCAAAAGAAATGATCTAGAGATTCATGGAGGATTGGGACAGGAAAGTAATGAAAATATTAAGAAATTCTGGAAATACGTGGTCTTTGAACCATATATTTCTGAATTATCTCTTTATTTCCTACATGTCTCAAGTTTGTATTCTGCAACAACTCTGTATTCTAATTAAGAGAAGGAGGATGGGTTATGTGTCTCTGAATCAAATAGGACATAAGTGCAGTGCGGAATAGGATGCTGTGATTTATACTGGTGTTCTCCGCTGTAGCAGAGTGCAATGCAGCCTTGGTTCTGGTTTGCATGCTTTGTGATAGACTGGTCTGGAAGGAGCCTTTTAACATTTTTAATATCTTTACGCTTTCATATAATGAGGGAGTATATCATGCATGAACTATTGTTACTTGTTGAGGATTTTGATATCTCAGCAGGTGTTCCAGTCTCATACTCCTACAGCAGAGGAAGAAAAATGCAAATAACTGCGGGTTCCAATTGTAATTGGAGTGTGCCTGGAAAAAGTTACAGTTTGTCCCTAAGGCAATCCTAAAGAATTTTGTTTGTGAGAAGAAGTATTCTAATGCTGATTGTCATTTTTTGTGTTCTAGTTTGTCACGCTCTTATGTGCTCCTCTGTGTCGCTTGCTGATTACACTGTCATTAAAGTAAGTCATGAGGTCTGAGCCTTCGGTTCAGTGAGTTATGGGGATGTATATGCACATTACAGTCAATATGGAAATTTAATAAAAAAGTGATTACAGATAAGCATGTCTGCCAGCTTCTGCTTGCAAGCTGTAAATAGCTGATCAGAGACTTATTTCTCTGGGTGAGCATCTAGTGAGTCATAGAATCATAGAATGGTTTAGATTGGAAGGGACCTCAAAGACCGTCTAGTTCCAACCCCCCTGCCATAGGAAGGGACACCTCCCACTAGACCAGGTTGCTCAAAGCCCCATCCAATCTGGCCTTGAACACTTCCAGGGATGGGGCATCCACAACTTCCCTGCACAACCTGTGCCAGTGCCTCACCACCCTCAGAGTGAAAAATTTCTTCCTGATATCTAATCTAAACCTACCATCTTCCAGTTTGAAGCCATTCCCCCTCATCCTATCACTACATTCCCTGAAAAAGTGTCCCTCTGCAGCTTTCTTGTAGGCTCCCTTCTGATACTAGAAAGCTGCTATAAGATCTCCTCAAAGCTTTCTCTTCTCCATGTTGAACAACCCCAATTCTCTCAGCCTGTCTTCATAGGTGAGGTGTAACACTGTTGTAGGAGGCCACCAAATTTGTCAGACACAATTTGCCTTTAGTGAAGCCACCAAATTTGTCAGACACAATTTGCCTTTAGTGAAGCCACGTTGGCTGTCATTGATCACCTCCTTATTTTCTATGTGCTGTAGCAGAGTTTCCAGGAGGATGTGCTCCATGATTTTGCCGGGCACAGAGGTGAGACTGACCGGCCTGTAGCTCACCAGGTCTTCCTTTTTTTCCTTTTTAAAAACGGGGGTTATGTTTTCCCTTTTCCAGTCAGTGGGAATTTCACCAGACTGCCACGACATCTGAAATATAATGAACAGCGGCTTGGCAACTTCATCCGCCAGTTCCCTCAGGACCCATGGATGAATCTCATTGGGTCACATGGAGTTGTGCTCCTTCACATTCCTCAACTGGTCTCGAACCTGGTCTTCTCCTACAGTGGGCAGTTCCTCATTCTACCATTCCCTGCCTTTGCCTTCTGTGACTTGGGCGGTGCGGCTACAGCCTCAAGTGATGAAGAGTGAGTCACATGCTTTTCTTACAGTTGATGAGTTTATACAATATTTTTTGTTAGATTAACCTCACTCCCCAAATGGAGTGAGAGAATTATCCCATTTTGATAAGGTCTCATACCTCTGCTTACCATTTCCAGGTATACTATAGAAAAATTTAATCTAAGGGCTTAATTCATCTCAAGCAGTTTAGCAGATCCCACTTTGTGCTTTGTAATCCATTTCGTCTCTGTCCGAATTAAAGAAGGTCCTGAGCAAGACCATCATCTGTGCACAGGGTTACTAGCAAGGACAAACTTTTAAGACTTTCGGTGCCGCCTTCAGCATCTGAAAACTGTATGCCTTCTTTTGAGCTGTCTTTTCCAAGTGTCACTCATATTTTTCTCACTATAGGATCTGTTGATGGGGAACTTAGTCTGGATTTTCCAGTCCTTGTATTTTGATACATGATATTATTTAACCATAACTATAGGTTATTGTCATGTATAAAGGCATTAATAGACATTTAGGAGCATGTAAATGTGTTTTGATTTCAGATGATTTAACAACCCACTTCATATTATTATTAGCAGAATTTATCTACTATCAGTTTCATTGTCTTTTGCAGAGCCTTAACCTTCAAACACTGCATTTTTCATTGGTCATATTCTTACTGCTCATTGCTCGCTTCATTTACAGTCAGAAGCTTCATATCCAGTGTCTAGAATGTGATTGAAAATATGGAAGATAAGTCTGAAAAAAGCCCACCTATATACTTTATAACTTTCGACTAAGAAGTGAAACTCAGGCTAGTCTTAATTGGTTCACCTTTTGCTGTACCCGCTTTTAAGGCAGGAAGTTATATTCCTGAGTAAAGATTTGATTAGCAATGATCAAGTTGAGACTGAGCTCACTGGAAGTGCATAAAACATTTTTTATCTGGACGTGTTTTGTGTCCATCTCAGATGTTTATGGCTGGTTGCCTACAGCTGGAAGAAATATTTTTCCTTTTGGGCTTTTATTAGGTTTGGCAACCAGAGGCACTTTACAGATTTACCATAAAAATTGCTCCCATTTATCAAAGAAGTCCACAATCATCTCTTATTGTTTCTGATAAGGGTGTTAAGAGTCACTGACCAAGTGATAGCCACATTCTAGGAAGCTACTGGGAAATGCAAAAGCACAACAACTTTTTTCCTCCATACAGGAAGCCATGGACCAAAGTATGAGAAGTCCCTGCTCCATTTAAATGTATGCAAAGAAAATGGATGGCTTTTATTTTTTTTTGTCAGGTCATTTAATGAGTTTCTAGCTGTAAAATTGGCGGAAAACTAAACAGAATACATCGACAAGAACTGTAGTTGAAAGACTCCAGTCAATTTCTTGTGTCCTACGCTGTGGGAACTGATTCAAATCACTACGAGCTTTGGACCCTCCGTTTGAGACTTAAAAAACACTGAAGCCTGCTGGCAGCAGTTTATTGTAGCTAGCCTTTCAACTGTTACTGACAGAAAGATTCTTTCCTTCGCTGTAACAAGTAGAGCCTTTTCAGCAGCGTATATAGCATATATGGAAATATATAAAATCCATTTCCTGGCATGAACTGGATACAGGATCAGGTTTCAAATATTAATGCCTAAATTCTGCACAGACAGGCTAGTGTGCAAACTAGTTATGCTTTTGTGCACTTCACACAGATAATTCCAAGTGAAAAATACATATGGCAAATACAAAGCTGGTGTTTCTGCAATGATCCGTTAACGTTAGACCTGATGTATCTTGTGGGTCTCCAGCCTCTGAAGTTACAGCTGAGCTGGCCCACGACAGTCATAAATGGATGGTTTCATTAACAAACGTGTAAAATTCATTCAGATCTAGTCAATCGTGTTTTCTTGATATATGCTATTATCTGGCTTTCTGAGGTCTAATCTGATTTTATTATTCAAAGTCATCCTCCTTGATCAGCTCTAACTGATAGTTTTTGACAATGCCATAGTCTCCACCATATGCAGCTATTTGCACCATCCTGATCTCTGTTCAGTCCAGAAACACTCTGAGAACTCTCTGCAGGGTTAATGAAAACAAAAACTTACTTGGGTTTCAGATTTTTGACAAATTTGCAGGGAAAAAAGACCACTTTCTGACCAGCTTTAATCATAGATTTTTGAATATGTGTCAGAGTTTTTAGGTATATATAAAAGTTCTTGAGATGCTACCACTACTACTTTTTCTGTCTGTTTATCTGTAACTTGGGGATGTCTTTCTGCTCTGTGGACAAATCTATAGCTTTCTGGGAGATAAAAAACCTACAAACAAAAAACCCAAATCAAACCAAACCAACCAACCAACAACAACAAAAGAACCAACAGGATAGTTAACAGGTAACTGTTCCACATTACTGTAAACAACTTTTCTGTGTACACAACCATTATCCACCTTCAAAGCTTCTCTGCCCCCCAGGCAAGGGTTTTGCTGCACGAAATCTTCTAGAAAGAAGACTGCAAATGGCAGTGAGATGTCAGAGCTCAAATATCTCACGGGAGGGAAGGACTGCCTGTTCACTTACGGGTCCCCTTAGATGCTTATTTCTTCTTGTGATACCAAGTTAGGAGCTTGTTTCATAGATCACCGTGCCCACAGTTCCCTTTATCCTCATCTTCATTCATTCTTTTTGATAAATGCAAACTCATTTCTTGCTGTTTTAACCTTCGCAGACCCCTTTATAAGGCTTTCTTTCCATGGTACTTTCCTTTGTCACGGTAGGAAAAGTGTGACTTCTGTGGCTGTGACTGTTTAGATTGTGATAAAGGTGCAGCAGCATCTTTGCCAAGCTGTTCACAGTCACTGCACCCTGAAAGAGCTGTTCCAAAAGCAACCGCTTCCTTTAATTACTTCAAATGCCTGGAGGCTAATATAATATAACAGGCTAATAAAATACAGCAATTCAAAGAGCTTCTCTGGAGCCATGAGTAGTAGAAGATGTGTATAGTCACATCAGTCAGAAATTGTGGGCTGAGAATAAAGAAGAGTTCTGTCAAAACGACCTGTTGAACAGGCTGATGCACTGGCTTTGCTGAAAACCATAACAAATCTAAAATATGTCCTCAATAAAAGGAAAGACAAATATGGACTTCCCAGAGAGCAGTCTATAATATGTATTTCTTTTGTTACTTTCATGACGGGAACTGGGAAAAAATATTGTATTTTAAAATAATAATTTCCCTAAAGTAATAGCAAAAGGGGGAAAAAAAGAAATGGATCATCCCAGAATGAAAGAAAATTGAAACTGAGATCCACACACAGTTATAAATGAGAAAAAGTTAATAATGAACGGGCACTGTTCAGAATTCTTTACCAAATTTCATTTATTTATAAATCTAGACTAAAATACAGTGAAACTAAGAACCTTTGGGACCCTTTTGATTGTGCCTTTTTATATTAGGAAAAGACAAGTAAATATGTGTTATGTATATATGATATTCAGATATTTAATTGTATACCAGAGCTTATTCTGTAAAGGGATTTGTGAAAACAGTCACAGTTTTGTGAGTACAAATTTAAGGATTTGCTTGTAAAAGAACCAAAACAAAAGGAACTTGCTCTTTTTGATGTTAATCTTTCTAGGTACCTTTGGACACACTTTCAAGTAGAAAAAACATCCTCATAGAGTGTCTTTTTTTCCTTCTTGCTAAAAACAAAACAGTCTGAAAAGCTTTTTATTAGACCTAGTTGAAAAAAAATAAAAAAAATTAATATTCCCCTGTTTATTAATCATAGAATCATAGAATCATAGAATGGTTTAGGTTGGAAAAGACCTTGAAGATCATTGAGTTCCAACCCCCTGGCCATAGGCAGGGACACCACCCACTAGACCAGGTTGCCCAAGGCCACGTCCAGCCTGGCCTTGAACACCTCCAGGGATGGGGCCTCAACAACCTCTCTGGGCAACCTGTTCCAGTGCCTCACCACCCTCAAAGTGAAAAACTTCTTCCTAATGTTCAATCTAAACCTGCCCTCTTCCAGTTTGAAGCCATTCCCCCTTGTCCTGTCACTACATGCCCTAGTAAAAAGTCCTTCCCCAGCTCTCCTGTAGGCCCCCTTTAGGTACTGAAAGGCCGCAATAAGATCTCCCCGGAGCCTTCTCTTCTCCAGGCTGAACAGCCCCAACTCCTTCAGCCTCTCCTCATAGGAGAGGTGCTCCAGCCCTCGGATCATCCTCATGGCCCTCCTCTGGACACGCTCCAGCAGGTCCATGTCCTTCTTATGTTGGGGACTCCAGAGCTGGATGCAGTACTCCAGGTGGGGTCTCACGAGAGTGAGAATCACCTCAGGGGAGAATCACGTCCCTCGCCCTGCTGGCCACACTTCTTTTGATGCAGCCCATGATGCGGTTGGCTTTCTGGGCTGCGATCGCACATTGCTGGCTCATGTTGAGCTTCTCGTCAATCAGCACACCCAGGTCCTTCTCCTCAGGGCTGTTCTCCAGCCATTCCCTGCCGAGCCTGTATTTGTGCTTGGGATTGCCCCGACCCAGATGTAAGACCTTGCACTTGGCCTTGTTGAACTGCATGAAGTTGGCTTGGCCCCACCTCTCCAGCCTGTCCAGTTCCCTCTGGATGGCATCCCTCCCCTCCAGCGTGTCTAGCTCGCCAAACAGCTTGGTATCATCAGCAAACTTGCTGAGGGTGCACTCAACCCCACTGTCCATGTCTCCGACAAAGATGTTGAACAGTACAGGTCCCAGCACCGACCCCTGAGGAACGCCACTTGTCACTGGTCTCTACTTGGACATCGAGCCGTTGACCGCAACTCTTTGAGTTTAATATTCATGGATGGGTATTAAAATTCATTGATATTCATCCAATATCAATTTTATGAATAAAATATTCAAATAAGGAAGTTTGTTCATCTCTCGTCCTCAGCCACTGTCATGATTTCAGCAAGACTCAGTAGAGATGGAAACATCAGTTCACACAGAACTTGTGGCAGGACAGGTCCCAGAGGGGAGAGAAGAACTGTGATACAAGTGCACGTAGCTAAGCTCTACAACCAAAGCGTTGGTAGTAGCATGATCACTGCTTCAGGTGCTGGAGCTTGGAAGGAAAACATCTGATTCAAAGTGTATTGAACTGGTGAATTTCTTCGATAAAAGCAAATTTATAGTAGTTACAACAGTCAACGACCACCGTTTTAAGAACATCATATAATTGTCAGGTAAACTCAAAGGCTCCAGGTGTGCTAAAAGCATTTATTTGGACAAGGATGTGACAGCAAGTTATAAGGGAGTTTGGTTTTTATTTCTTTACAATGTCATCTCATTGCATGGAGTGGGTTTTCTAAATCTGAGAGATCCTAATCAATAGAACTGCTGCCAGGGATTCCTGTATGAGGTAGGTATTGACTGTGCTTTCTTTCTGCTGAAGTGGTTGTAAAATTAAGCTTGAATCTTTAAAGGTTTTACATATATTGACACCAATATTGACCCTGAGGAGAAATCCTGTTCCTCAACTAATGTAGGAGATCACCATACTCAGAATTGTCATACAGATTTGAGAGCAAAGTGCAGCTACTGCTATCAAAAAGCCCGGCTAACTTGTACTTCTCATTACTAGAAAGTGACTGAAGATCACTTTGTCTTTAGGCATCTTTTGTTCATAGAGTGCAATTTTACTGACAGGATGACCTTTTCAAATAATGATATTTATCCACCATTTCACTCAGCGTATTTCTGGGCCGTGGTTGTTCTTTACAGACAACCATAAACCACCATAGGTGAGATTCACTGAATGATTCAGATGAAATGCAGAGTACTGGAAGAAACACTGTGGTTCCCTGTAAAATACACAGGAAAAGACAGATGCCTTAGGATGGGAGCAGAGCATCCATCTCCCATTGAATGAGCTCATCCTAAGTATTAAGGATGAATCTTATACCACTGCTGCCTCCACTTTACAATAGCCAGCCGCTGTGTGGATGGTGTGGGTTCAAATATACCTCAGCCTGAGGCAGTTCAGACCCAGCGTTTTCACCCTACGGGACAGTGTACAGGTCAGCAGGCTGTCCCTATGGGGCACTCCTTCCCTCTCCACTGGATCTCACCTGCGGTGCAGAAAATGGTCCATTGGGCCAACATGAGAACGTACTAGAGGGAACTTGGCACCCGGGATTCGTGATTAGGAAGTGGAGCAAGAGCGCTACATTAAAAAGAAAATGTGTAAGATGGGTGCTTGTATAATATAAACTGTTCTGAGAGGAGGGATCTCCATTTCCCCTCTTCTAGACAAGTGAGTTATCTAGCTAGTCAGCCACACTGTATTGCAGAAATATATTACTACAGGTTCAGAGGAGCCTGATCTGATGGCTGTGTGCGAGGTGAAATCTGGCAGTGCCTTCTAGATCTGCAGGGGACTTAGATGATACGACATTAGCTGTGCTTAGGGGTAGGCTGCAAGATGGTCTGACTGGGGACATTTTAGGTACATGGAGAGTAGATCTAGGTGCCTGGAGAGCCTTAGTCAGGGAGGTATCCAGGGAGTTAATTTCTTAACTGCATGGTGTATCTTTGGGATGACAATTTCTTTTTCAGATGCCTTAAATTCCATTCCAATCATGTTCCATGCACTGGTGTGGAATCTAAACCTGAGACTTAGAATCATAGAATGGTTAGAGTTGGAAAGGACCTTAAAGATCATCTAGTTCCAACCCCCCTGCCATGGACAGGGACACCTCCCACTGGACCAGGTTGCTCAAAGCCCCATCCAACCTGGCCTTCAACACCTCCAGGGATGGGACATCCACACGTTCCCTGGACAATCTGTTCCAGTGTCTCACCACCCTTACCGTAAAGAGTTTCTTTCATATATCTAGTCTAAATCTACCCTCTTTCAGTTTAAAACTATTATCTCTCGTCCTATCACTACATGCCATGAAAAAGTGTCCTTCCCCATATTTCTTGTAGGCCGCCTTTAGGTACTGGAAGGCCACTATAAAATCCACGGAGGCCTCCTGGCTTTTGTGCCCGATTTCTTCTTTGTGGAATGCTTCACTCCTAAGCTTGGAGGAGGTGATCCTTGAATATTAAGCAGATTTCTTGGGTCCCTCTTCCCTCCAGGGCTTTATCCCACATATCCTACAAATAGGTGATACAGATAAAAAATGCAGACTGACAAACAAAACCAATAAATCAGACACTGGTAATGTCTTAAGCTCTGCAGCCTAGATAATTTCATCAACAATTTTTTCTATATTTTATTACTGAAGCTGACTTCAAGGTTCACGCTTTTCTGAGAGTTTCTCCAGAAGATGAAAACATATTTGGAGACCTACCAATGATGCTGAAATAAAAAAAAACAAACCCAAACTTGTGTGTCTTAAGGTTTCAGCATCACATCATATAAGTCGAGACTGACAAGTGGCTGCCACTGTCATGCAGAAGCTTTTGCTTATTATTTCTGATTGCATTCCCTCCCAACTATGCAGTCATGAGACATGGCAGGGGATTCAGATGTGCTCTTCAGCCACCAGAGACACACTTGAGTGAATTGCTAATCTCCCCAGACACCTGGAATGCAGATAATGACTTGTGTATGTACAGCCTGATCATCCACCTGGCTGGATCGGATCATTCCTCGCTCCGTTGTGGCAGGAGGATTTTAAAGCCACTATTCTGAAACTCCCGTCTTGTTGTTGGCATGACTCGATCCTCCAGAGCACTCACAGCTGTGCTGCCTTTTAACAGCTATTCCTTCAAAAAGGGAGAAATGATGAATTCAGCAACACTATGTTAAGCTGATAAAACACAGAGGCATAAATTGCAGTCCAAAACGATTCTTCAAAACAGCAGCTGACTTATGGTTCATGATACAAAGCCCAGTGGCTTGGCTGCATGAGGTTTCTAATTGCTGTGGGTTTGGCCTGCTCTACCAGCTATGGGCCAGCATTACTGCTTAAGCTGGGACACCCAGCTTTCAGTAAAAGGAGCACTTCATCAACATCAACATATGCATCAGATAAGACATACCATGTTCTTCTAGGGCTGGCAGGATCCTGCCCTCCTCTCTCTCTGTGAGTGATTGCCATTGTCTTTGCCGGGAGCTCCCTCTGCCTCCAGCAGCAGCCCAGTGCTTCACTGGGAGTTGCTCCCAGCTGTGCGAGAGCACACCTGCAGCACACCACGCTGTCCTCAAGCAGCACCACTGAGTCCTGCAGATATCGCACTGTTGTGTTTATAGAGAAGCAAACTCTGGGGATGGCTAAAGCCATCTCCAGCAAGCTAGAAAGGGATGTCCTAGAAGTCCCTTTCTCTTTGTGTGGCTGTAAGTCTGGGTGAAGGAAGAGCCACCAAAAAACAGCAGGGGAAAAGTGTGAGATAGTGGTGTGTGAAAATCTCCCCAAAGCGCTGAGCTTCAGAGGCTGTTGAGTCTGCAGGAACTGATAAACTCACAACGCCAAGAAACTGCTGAATCTGCCCAAGGCCACCGGCACACATTAGTATTGACAGTGACTTGTATACCTCAGCCTGCATCCACGAGGGCAACGGCTGCTGTATGCAGACAAAGTCTACAGGACGATGTACACACCTCATAGCGCAAAGAACCCTCTGAGAGGCTTTACAAAATCTGACCTCAAAGCCACTGGTGTGGCAGTCCAGTCCGCTTCTGAATATACAGCTGGAGCTGGTCTCCCAGCTCTTGCTCCAGCCGGTAACAACAACGAGGGTATGACTAAATTAGATCCTCTCCGTCCCCTCTCAGTGAAAAGGGAGTTTAGAACAGGGAGAATGAGTTGTGTAAACTTCCACATTTGCACAGAAAATAGAATGATGAGGACTGGGCACAGTTCTTATAGCTCCCCTTATAGCTCCACTTACATATGGTAAAATACCGTACTTGATCCCAACATTTCCTTTTTACCTTTCCAAAAAATTCAGCGTCCTGTAACTTTATCACTGCATCAAAACTGAAGGATCATGCAGCTGAGGTTGTGGACAGTCTCCTTTGCTTTGCAGAGATAAATCTTACAGCTTTCTATTTCTTGTGCAAGCTTTATGTTTCTTGTTGCTCCTGTGTTCTTTGGCAAGGTGAGGAGATTTTGTGGGTTACCAGTATGAGAGCAAGGCAAAGATGAAATCCGTAGTATTGTGCTTTCCTTATACCTCAAGGAACTTAATTTCCTCTAAAGCTCAGGCAGGACCCAGGGGTGAAAATGAATGAGACATAATTAATAAGTAACCTTAATAAGCATTTTACATTTACCTTTCAAGCAGCCAATAAAACAGTTCGCACAAAAGTGTCTTTTAGGCTTCCTTTAAAATAGCCAGTTTTCCTCTGCTCTACTCCTAGCCCTGGTGATGTTCCTGCTGTTTGAAAGGTTTTTTCCAAACTTGTGCAAGGAGGGAACCTGGTCCATTCTAGTGCTGCCTTTGCCTTTTCAAAGGTCCTTGTACTTGTCAGGTATAAACCAACAATTGACAAAGGTGCAAAGACCATCCATCTTCTACTCTCTGCAAATCACTTGAAACTAAAGAGTGTTTTGTTTGGTTTCCTCGTTTTGAAAGATCTTATGCTAGCTTTTCTTTTCAAGTGCGTTTTGAAGAGGAGGTCATCTGCAGGGAATTCTGTATGAGCTTATTTTATGTTTTTTTATCAGATGTTTTCTGTAGGAAACTGCTAATTAATTGCTTATTGATAAAAATGAAATAGGCTGCCAGAATTCCCCGAAGCAGCAAGCAGCAGCTGAAGCCAATGCTTTGGAGAAGCAGCTTTTCCAGGGACTGTTGGTCCAATGAATACATTGACACAACAGGTCAATTGCCTCTTCTCATGTGGGGTTTTGTACCTTCTTCCTCTAAGACAGTCTAGACTGTGTTAAGGATACAGGCACCTCCCTACATATTATTAACCCCCGATGTTGCTGTTCTAATCCACTCTAGTAGTTTGCTGCTGAGGAAGTCAGAATTTTGGTGAGAGGTAAGATTTTGATGTGATTTGTTTTGGTGGTTTCATTATGATTATTTGGTCCCATTGACCAAATGGGGCCGGTGGCGGCCAGTCAAATGTTTCAATGGCTGATCTCTACCCTGTGGCAAAAGACCTTCCAAAGGTACAAAGTTCACCTACAAATAAAAGTAACTTTTTATTTTATTGTTGAGCCTCTTTCCCCCCTCTCCAGTAGAATAAATTGACACGAAGCCACTCCTATAAGTCAGGCTCCAGAGGGACAGAAACCTTTCCAAGAACAGCTGTTCCTTCAGTGCAGAAACATCTGCCAAATAGCATCATGGGCTCAGCCTTTTTCTTTTTGACTTAATAGAAATGAAATCACTGACATACTGAATTGTCACAGGTTCATCAGTTAACTGGGAAATACATCCTGCTCTGACCAAGTGTTCATTTTCTGTCTTAGGAAGTGTTTTGATTTTTAGGATAGCAATGGGAGGCTGCTGCTTTGAGACATTTTATCTGCCTCATCAACATTCAGATTCAAATGCCAAGAGGACCGAGGCATGTGACAAAATCATGTAGGTACTTTGTGAATAAAGGTGTAATAATACATATGTTTAAGTATATATTGGATCAGGGCCAAAGAGTGAATCTGTTCACTTCCATATTTTTAAAAGAAAGTGATCAGGCATGACACTTATTTAGAGGTGTATGGGATTTTTTTTTCTGATTTGGTAACCAGGGAAAAGAATAATTCCTGAAGTTCTGACCTAAAAATAAACTTCTAAACTTTCACTCCTGAAATGGAAAGGTAAACTTTTTCCTACATATTTTTGCTTCTTTTTTTAACTTTCAAAGTTTGGCAAATTGCTTGTCAAAATGTCACACTAAGAGAGAAAAAGGAAATATTTCATCAAAAGTGTTAAAAAATGCTCCTGAGTATCTTTGTAAAGCCATTTTTCTTGTTGACGAAAGATCAAAATATAGCATGAATTTACGAATCATTTTCATAAACCTGTATCTTCATTACTTTAGAAAAAAGGAGCTGAATACAATTTTTACTTTGAGATCCAGCTTTTTTTTAAATGTACTCAATATTTCTCACTACTAGTGCCTTTTTCAGTCATATAACTTTGCTAGAATTTAAGAACTTTAACTGAAATTCTCTTTTTAAGCATCTACCACAGACTAAACACTTCAATTCAATTTCTGACAACATTCACTACCCATTTTTTAAGACACAGCTTGGTGTAAAGTACACTATCCTGGTTGCCTAAAAAATGTTGGCATTGTGTTTGGGGTTTGGTTTCTGTTTGTTTTTCATTTGGGGGAGCAAAGAATTGAAACATGTGAAAGAAGACACTGGGGATATGCCTTTTGTTATCACCGCTCACGTATTTTGTACAGACCAGGAACTTTCTAAAGTTTGCCAGATAGTTTTCCCTGAAGAAAAATAAATAAGTAAATAAAGTTAAGCAAGACCTTCCCCAGGGGAGCACACTGCCAGCTGCGCTTTGTTTGGATGCAGAACTGAGAGGGGCCTTTCTGCCCTCATTCACCCGTCAATCTCAACATCCAAAGCTCAGCTAGTGCAGAAGAGCTGCCTAATAAAGAGGGGGCAAGAGCCAGAGCTGGGAAGGAGTGGGTAGAGGGAAGAGATATGGCTCTATAGTGCCAGTAAGTTTGCCTTTCCTTGGGAGAAACCCCAGAGTTTCCCAGGCTCATCATTTCTTCCTGCTAGGAAACTTTTGCGTACCTCGTTCACAGAATATCTCTTTCCCTCTCCAGGGCTGGTCCTCAGGGAGGATGATAATGCATTACTGAGGGTTCATTAGCTCAAGCAGCCCTGAATCAGAAAGGTCCTGCTGGGACCAATGTTCATCAATATGATGAAATTTTGGGGTTTCTTCAGTTTGCTCCAACAAACGAGCAACAGACAGCATGGCCACATCCTGCAACTCCTTTATATTAAACAGCTACTGTGGTTTGTTTGTGGTTTGGTTTTTTTGGTTTTTTTTTCTTTTTTTTCTAGTGAGAAAGCATTTTAAAAAAGCATAGAGAAATGTGGAGAAAAAGACAATTTTGGAAATTGCATTGTGCATGGTCATTGTGTTTTTTAACCTCAGATTCCTACCTCATGCTGCCTGTTGTGGAACTGCTTTGGGAATGAATCAGGGTCTGTTTAAATCCTGCTTAATTTGTTCTAGAAAACAGACAATAAGCAGAGGATCGGGCAGAATATTAAAGGAAGATGTGTCACCCTATGACAATTGACTTTGTCCCAGAGAACTGGACCCTGTTTCTAATTTTTTCACTGAGGTCCTGTGTGGCCCTGGACAGATCAGGTAAACCAAAATTTTCACAGGCAGTCTATATGTTACCCATTTTCCAGCTGTCTGACTTGGGAGCTCTGATTTATCAAAGCACAGAGAAATCACAGCTGCACCTGGAGTCTCTGCAATTTGTATTTTGAACACATAAACTTCTAAATAACACAAAGTTCTCTGGAAATTCAGACTCTATTGCTTCAAACAGGACACTCAAATTAATAAATATTTGTCTTCAGTCTCTCTGTGGCTAAATTCTCCCTTCTTATATTGAGAATAATAGCATCTGTCCCTATCCTCCCTGCCAACACACACACAGAAAGAAAGGAATTATCCTGTTGTGAGAACAGAGCTCAAATAACATCTGTAAAATGTAAAACATTTTACATGCAAAGGAGCTTCTGGCTCTCCCTCACTAAAAAGATAAGACTGCAGCTGTTATCCAGGACAGCAATTTGGAGAAGTTGAAGAAAAGTTCAGTTCTTCAGGCCGTAGGGGTGATTCTCCTGGCAGGTTATGGATGTGACCGCCTCAGTGCTGAAATTAATGCAAATCTATTGACTTCAGTAGACCTGGGTTCAGAGAAGAGAAGTGTCTTTCTAAGGCTTCTGAATTCTTCTTTATTGACCTGGCTCGATGAATGATATAGCTGGAGTTGGCTGCGATGGTGCAAGGAGAAGGCTTTTTAAGCTGCCTCTGGAGAGCACTTGGTGTAATGTCTCGTTTCATTACCCTCTGTTATGAACCCATGTGCTGCCACAATAGTCATGTAATGAAGGACAAAAGGAGTCATTCTGCTGTCCTTAGCAAAGTTGCGTGGCACTTCACTCTGAGGATCTAATTATTTTCAGAATAAAAAAGAGGACTAAATAAAACTCCAGAGAAATACTCTACCTGTTTTAGAAGAGAATGATTGCATGTCGATATTATTTAATGAGCATACTGTATAAAAATGGGTTTGAAATGCTTTATCGACTACACTGGAGGTCAAAATCACTGCTTAATCGACAGAACAGGCATTTGGGTAACAGCCATGTGATGAGCAACATGTGTCTTCAGAAAGCTGAAGCTAGTAAAGAGGATTAAAGTTTTACAGAAGTTGCCTGCTTTGTTTCATGATGGCTCTCTGCTTTAGACTACTTGCAGGTCAGGGAGTATATGATTCATCTTTGTTCTTCCCATACCTCTACTTTGTAAAATAGCCACTGATTCACTCTGTGAAGTTCAGTTAATACCTTGTCTTACGCTCTGCTAATATACAGTAGTGTTCAAGCAGTGCTGAGGCAGGGAAGGGAGGGACCACATCACTTCAGTCAGCACAGAGGGAGAAAAAAAATTCTTTTGTTGCCAACCTCCAAAAGAAGAGAAGGAACAATTACATGTATAGCTGAAAGCAAAAGGGAGAAAAACATGTGCTCTGTTTCATTACAGGCTCCAGTATCAGGAATATAAAAGATACATTTTCCTTCCTCTGGAGCAGAATGGTTGACTCTGCATATTAGGTTTATCTCCACAAAGACTTTGCAAAGCCTTGTAGGCTTTTTGAAAAACCGAAATAATAACGGTGCAGACCGAGGATCATTTTAGCTGTGTTATTAAAGCTTGAATAATTCTGTCTGGCCAAAAGGCTACAGTTTTGTCTTAACTCTGTAATAAACAAAAGCTCAATTTTTTAAGATCAGATTTACTTGGTGACTGAGTTCTCTTTTTACCTGAACTACATAATTCAGAAAGGTTTCAGACTTACCCATCCTTCTGATATATATCTGTTCATGTTAAGGGGATCCTGGTGCTCTGGTACAATGAATAAGTGGGTTTTGACAAATTAGAGACATACAGGTGTATCTGTATGCCCATATTCACATGCCTCTGATTTTCTACTTGGGTGTTAGTCCCCAGCTGCCCATGGTGCCTGTATGACTGTGTTCATTTTATGTCTGTTTTGACACGGAAGCAAGAGCTGCCTTTGATAAGGAACCTTGAACACAGAAAAAAAACCACATTTAAGCCTTGTCTTTGCATGTAATATGGATGGTGTTGTTTCAGTTGCTTGCTCCTTGTTCTCTAGGTCTCCAGTAGGGTCTTGGTGACCTGCTCCCTCTACTTCATTGTGGCCTTTCTTGCATAAAGGCCCAGTGGCAGTACTGAAGTGTCTTCCCAAAGGATTGCATGCACTGCGGTGGGAGCACACGCTGGCTTAACCTGCTTGTGTGAATAACTACAGACCTGCAGGAGCAGGACTTCATAAGGCAGGAGGGGAGAGGGTGAGCGGGCTGCCGCCTTGTGGCTTCCAGGTGGTGTTTTATACCAAGTTCTTTTCTGGCATAAATAGATGCAGAGAAGTAGAAGACTTCAGCTGTATCAGGTCATTCTCTTACGGCATCTTATTTTCCCCAAAAATAATTGCAGTGATGCAGGGTTAAAGCCATTCATCCTCAGGTTTGATTACTTCAATCTAGGTAGGCAGATGGATGCATTTAAAAGGTCACACAATTAAAGAATGGGCAGATTTGCAAAATCTGCAGAGGATGCAGAAATTTGACTCAGCTTTGCTCATGTTTCCCACTGTAAATAATCAGAGTGTTGAAGTTAACTTTTGGACCAGATATCATGCTTAGATCCACTGTTCTGGACTGGGACCATCTGTGGTTTCTGTTAGTAAAACACCTAGTTTATGCTGCAGTTTTTAAAAAAGTACAGCCTTCGACACTGTGATGTGTGTCCTTGTTTCATACACCTACTTGGAACAAATTGTGTTTGGGATGTTTAATAGGCTATAGATTTTATCCTGATGTTTGATGTTTTGTTTACAATCAGTCCATGACTATCAAAGCATTTCATGAAAACATATTCAGATTTTCTGCTTTTATAATTTGTGATGCTGTTTTCCATATGCTCGAGAAGCACTGCGTCTGCTCCCTTTCCGATGTGAGTGGCAGTTCTACAGTGCACAGAGCTCCTAATAAAAGGTTGTTGACAGTTCAGTCATAATATAAAGTTCTTCCAGCTTTAAACATGTAAAGATGTTTAATTTGTTTTTAATTATCATTTTGGTGCTTAACTTGTAGTACGATTTTAAAAAATGTATTATCTTGTAAAGCAAGCCGGAATAATGAGCTTTAATTGTGGATGCTTTGGGTGCTAGAAGATTCATCAGTACTGCTGTGCAGCTACTGGCTTATTCTTTTAGGAGTACTGCTAAGAAAGTTCTGTAGGAAAAAAAAAAACAGCAACAAAAAATATAAAATAACCCATTAGCAGTAAAATATGTGGTACCACAGACCTGCCTGCCCCCAGCCCTGCTCCATGCTTGTGGTCATCTCCAAGCGCAGCCGGGGCTTCACAGGTGGGACAGCCAGCTGGAGCAAGTTTCCTCCTGGCTTTTGTCCTACGTCTGTTACTTTGCTGTTCGGGTTGTAAAGCCGTGTTTTCAAGGTATGTGCCTACCTTGCTGCTTCAGCCTGCACATATATTTCATGTAAAGCATCTGAAGAGCTGTTGCTGGTTATTCGTTTTCTGCCCAGATGGTTGAGAGAAATGGTGGAATCATGCATCCATCACTTTTCATCCTGGTGGAATCCAGGCCCATAATTTTTCCAGCAATAGGTTTTTCTTTGTCATAAATCACTGCACTCACATTCCCCATTTAACCTTAAAGATGCATAAATAGGCATTATAAGTGGCATATTAGATTAGTATATCTTTGAAAAGAGACAGATGCTCTGAGAAGTAGATAAGGGACATGCTTAACTAAAAGCAAAGGTCTCAGATATCACAGAGTTAAATAACAAAATGGAAAGGAGCAAACTAGATGCAAACCAGTCAGTGGCTGATTCATGAGAAAGTGGGAATTTTTCCACAGGTATGTTTTTGTTGTCTACGCCTTACAGCATGACATGGGGCAACTTCTTTGTGTAGCCTGTAGTGTGTGGAAAACTTCATTTAGAAATAGAAATCAGAGCCATTTTTTTAAAAAAAGTGTCTAAACAGAACATTTCAAGGTTTGAAATTTGTTTGCTTTTTATCCAAAAATATTTAAACATATTCTTCTGAGATTCCTAAATAATTTTGGTTGAAGCTAGAACAATATTTTCTATTTTATTATTTTTAAAATGAACACACTCTCTGTAGACGTAAGTATGTGAAAATTCTAAAGGGATCCACACCGTAACTGTAGAATACTTTATAATGCCACAAAATTAGAAAATGTTGAAATACAGTCAAATAGGAGAAGAGTAATCCAGTTCACTGTTATGTTAACAGTGATCTTGACAGTACAAGCATAATTAACACAAGGATTGCAGAACTATTACAGTAGTGGAGAGTAGGTGCAGGGCAGAAGAATTAGTCTTTGATGCCCATTTATTCCTTTCTGCAAGCCTTCTGACAACATTCCCTTTTATCATACGCCTTCTGTAAGAAGAGTATGACTTTTTCGGTCACGTCAAGATCGGTCTCTCAATGACTTTTCTTTATTTCCATTTGAACTTTCAGTACACAATTAATTAAATTTCATATCAGTCCTATCAGATAACATAAATTCTATAATGCTTTGGAAAATAAGTGAGTTTACTTATTTCTAAGCAACATCCATGTGTTTAATTTTAAGTATCATGCGTACCTCCTTTCATTACGGTTATTCACAGAGATATATTTTTGCTGTGTTACCTCATGGCTAGGAGCAGAGATGCAGGCCCAAAACGTAAAAGTGAAATATATTGCCGTGGATGTTTTTTAAAAGATACTTATTTTTATTCACCATCTGTCACGTTGGTTCGCAGCCAATATCCAGCAGTGAGTTTTATAACTGCTTTGGGATTAATGGAGTATTGAAGAAGCAATGAACATTTTCACAGTTGTTTAACTTGTTGCTTTATTTCTCTTTTTGCATTAGTATTATCATCCTGGAGCATCCGTTATTAATAATAAGCATAATAAGTGTGCTGGATGCAGCACACACCGCTATTAATAATAATAACGTAGTACATCACAGACTTCTGAAAGAATGAGACAAAGCTTCTCCGGCTAAAACTCTGTACATTTTTTGCTCACTTGAGGCTGTCACAGAGCAGTACGTGGCAATTTGGGAGCCAAAGCAAGCCAGCAGCACCTCTCCTCCCAACACTTCAGCTCCAGGTCTCTTCCCTGCCCTCCGTCTCTGACAGCAGCCAGCAGCAACTCACCTGATGGTACCTGACAGGTTATCCAGAACCCGAGCATCTTTATCCAGGGAAGCTTTCCCAGCGATCCTCAGCAGAAATCTGCTGCTTATTCATAGTATTCCGCATTTGTTCATTAGTAAAAAGGAAATGCAAAATCATGGTAGATGGTACACCCAAAATTGGTACAACAGCATATAATGACGCAGTACTTCTTCGAAACCTTGACAATAAGAGATGATATCTCTTAGAAGTATGAAAGACTGAATTTTCAGTAGTGATTCTGAGCACTGTAAATTGCAAAATTTTCCCAAATTGTCCTGCCCTGTTCTTTTCTATAATGCCCTCAATTTCCACACTGTATTTCTGAAGGGCGACAGTCAAATGAAACATTTCTGGTTTTGGTCGCCCCATGTGCTTTGCCCAGCAGGTGAAGCTGATAAATACCTCGGTATTACTCACAGTAGCCTCAAAAATATCAGCAAGTCTTTGGCGTTGCCATCTTTTTGGGGGATTTGGAGAGTAACATTTAAAAATATGTTCAAAGTATATTCAGACTTTATGAGATTCATAATAGCAAACCAAATATTTAATAACCATCTGAGGTGATAGAAAGTATATTTTGCTGAAAGATGGCCTGTGCACTGTTAGAATATACATCACTTTCTCCAGCTAAAGGTAGAGTTAATAAATTCAGCGTTTTTTACCCTAGAAAGCCCTTACTCTATTTTTTATAACATTGTCTGGACTCCAAAATGCCATCAAAAGTTGCAAATCTTCTGTCTTTCATGGTACAATGTATTCTCGATAAACACAAGTCAAATGAAAGACTTTTCACAGCCCTCCATCATGTTTAGGAACCGTGTGAAAAATATGAAACTGGCAAGCATTGGGTTTTCCTGTGCTAATTTTAATAGAGAAATCAAATGACACTCTTTGTGTGTGTGTGTGTGTGTGTACTTTCCTGCAGTTCACTAAGCAAAAATCAATTCTAAAAAACTGATACCTAGAAAATAATATGTCTTCACGTGCTACCCATATGACTGTGTCCAAAGCCACTAGAGAATGATTTGTTGAAAACACTGACATTATTTCTAATTACAATCTCCTATTTAAATAATTGAGAACTGGAAGTCTGCTTCACAGAAATTTCAGTAGAATAGAACTCCAGTGTTCCAAAAATTGCAAAGTCCAAAAAATCACGAATGGCACAGGGAGAAAGTGAACCAGGGACTGTTTATTTGCTGTCTCTCCTAGTAAAAGAACAAGAGGCATCAAATAAAACTGAAAGGAGACAGATTCAAAACACACTTCTGAAAGCTTGGGATGAGGATGGTCTGGGATAAGGAGTGTTGTGATGCTAAAAGTTTACATGGGCTCCCAGGAGGCTGGACAAGTCTAGGAAAAAGCAACTCATTAAGTATTACTGAATACACAGAAACTGCCCTGGGCTTGTAAGTCCTGAAAGCCGCCACTGTGCTCGGGATATTCAGCATATTCACACGCTCACCTACCTCTATATTCTCCTTTGGTCATTTGCTCTGGGACGCAGTCAGAGAGAGTATAATGAGCTGCACGGACCTTCAGTCTGATCTGCTCTGGCCTTTCATTCTTATCTTCCTTCTTTTAATTCCAAATTGTGGTGAAAAGGCTGACATTGCAAAACTTCCAATAAGCTAAAGTATGATATGATGTCTCTTATTGAGAGAAATACTATTTTTTTTATATATAAATGTCTCTGCATATCATATATAGGTTATCTTTTATAGGAAAACAGCATCTATATAGATGGATAACAATAATTTCTAAAAATGCTGTAGGAACACAGAAGCATTTTATTTTGCTGATTTCAAGGAACATCAATTAATTTTACTTAGAATCGCGTTCAAAAACGTTAGATTGTATGCCCATAACAATAGGTATAAAGTTAAACCCAGTATTTAGTATAGTATTAAAGTTTAAAAAATGGATCAAGATGACCAGTAGAAATGAAAGATTCAACTTTTATTTCAAGCCCTTTCATTACGACCAACTTACTTGCACAACACATTTAAATTTTGATAAAACTGCACATTTCATCAGAATGATTTCGTGTTGATGTGCTTTGGATCAGACTAATTATCAGGGTCAACCTTTTGTGAAACTGTGTTTCTGGAGGTGTTAAAACTGCCTAAACTTGGTGCCTACAATTTGTGTCCAACTTGGAAGTGATCTTTTGGTTTTTTTTCAGGTGAGACAAGGCAAGAGCTTTTTCAGGTTGCGATTCAGCACAGGAGCCTAATTTAAGTGCTCTGAATTGCTTCTTGGATCATCCCCACTATCTGATGCCTATAAAGTGAGATGAGTCTCCTAAACCTTGGCACATGAATTCAGTGTTTCATGTGAATATCCCTTTGTGCCGTTTTCTTAAGTTGCTCCACACCATGCTTATACGTTCCACAGGCTAAATTGCCACAAGCTCTGCTAGTGTAAGTCTGTAAACGATTATAATCAGGATTACTGCTACAAGGGTCCATAAATCCTCCAGAGCAGGACTCTCCAGCTGTGCTTGTCCAACTCCCATCACAATCAGGCCTGATTCTTGCCTCAGATTTTTAGGCACTGGAACAATACGGGAACTAATAGTAATAGCCTTTGGCCACTGCCTGCAGATGCTGAGCCCAGAAGGCAAGGCTCTCCAGGCGGGAAGTACTAAAATACCCCCCTTCCCTAGGACAGCGGTGACAGACTGCTAAGCTCATGTGTTCCCAGCCCAGAAAGACAAAGAGAAACCCTGTACAAACATGGGAACGCTAATCAGAAACTGATGGTGGCTGAAAGACTTCAACCACTTTCTGTTCTTCGCTAAGTTGCAAAAAGTACCATGGCTGGTGGGACCCGGGGAACTGTAGCAGTTCTCCGGCATGATGCTGAGTGAAAAGACATCCACACATTTTTACTACGTTATTTGGAAAAGTCTTTAGTGCTGAGTAAGAGTGCTTTTCATTAAGGCTCATGCAACATCTGCTCGCAGCAGGTGAGAGAAAAATCATTTATCAGCCTCTGGCTTTCTTCGCCAGGTATGAAAAAAAACAGTTAATAATATGTACAAGGACGTTCCTGGCAGGATTAGCCAGAACAACCCGCCTCTGTTTCAAACCAGGCAATCAGTGCCTTTCCTACAACTTTCTAGATCAGCAGAGGAAGCTCACCAGCAAGGCTGAGAATGTTGGCTACACAATGGACCCAAAAAAAAAAGTCAGAAAAAAATTGCACATGTTTGAAGAGGACCCCAAACATTTTTTTCTAAAAAATAGGACAGGAAAGGGCTCCGTTTTTCTCCAGGTTGTAGCACCTCTTCAAACACCTAGAATACCTCTTTACTCTTGCAGGGGAAAAGATTTCTCCTGTAGCTCTGAGCAGAGCTCTGCTCTTCAGCAGCTGCAGCCTGAGACTAACTTTGCAAGCACCCACAGACAGGCAGAAAACTGGCAAGATCAGCCAGCTCTGAAGCACCGTGTACGGCTCTGAGAGTGAACCCAAAATTTCTCCTCTGAACGACAGCCACGGCAACGGCAGGTGAATTGCAAATCAGTTTCTGGCATCCTGGATTTACCGTTGCATTTATGAAAGAAAAGCATTTCTCTCCAGCTTACGATAGTTGGAGAAAAAAACATAGCTCCCTTCCTAGTGTCATATACACACTTTTTTTTTGTTTTGTTCCATTTTCCACATTCATTTCCATCACCTGAAACTGGACCTACATTCCCAGCTGAAAACAAGTTAAAACTTCTCTATAAACCTCAGAAAAAACTATTGAGTTGCCTTACAGTTGGAGGGACACCAGCAGGTCCCCTTTTACAGTGTTATTAGTTCAGCATGGAGGAGACCAACAGTGCTTACCAGAAACTGAAATGTGGGGTTCATTTCAATTTTGAGAAAGTTCTTGCAGGACTGAATATTATTGCGTGCCTTTTTAGTGAGGGTAATGGATTTGGCACACTGCTGGGCTCCAGAGATCATCTCAATGGCTGTTGACAAGGAGGTCTGTGTTGCCTTGCTGTGAGGATACTCTTCTTAGACATTCATCTGTTGACAATGTTTTCCACTGCCCGAACTTTCCTTTTCATCTCTCAGTGTGTTACACAGCAGTTTTGCGTTGTGCCTCTGAAAATGGCATCTACTAGCTGTGTTAGCAAAAAGGTCAAGCTCTGCATTGACTTGTTTTGTCCTGACTATCATGACTTTGTAAGAACAGTTTAGATTTTCCCCTTCTTTCTTAGGCTGTGTGTTTCACGTAATAAGACAAGACAAGAACACCATGTCTAGGGAGCACAACATCACATCAATCCTTTCTCTGGGAGCCTCCAGCCCAACATGCAGAGAGGGATAGCAGCACTGGCTACTTCATGGAAGCGAGAAGACACTGGCCTGGCACCATGTAGAAAATTCCTAATACCTGAGCTGGTTACAGGTCACTCAAGTGTGCTACATCAATGATCTTGATGATATCTTAATGCTTTATCCCCTCCAGCTGCCAGAAGAACTGAGCATCTCTGGACACCTACTTTTTAATGAAACCTCAGTCAAGCCCCATTTTTATCTTTCAAGAGAAAATCTGTAATTTCAAACTTTATTTCATCCCATGGAAAGAAGCCTTGGAGAAAAACAGGATTTTGAATCAATCAAGATATTTTCAAATACTGTTGTACCAAACTGTGATGGAGTCGTGTAAAAGATGGTCAGACCACATTGAAAGGGGCAACTGAAAATTAAGTAATATTTCAATCAAGAAAGACTGAAGCACACCATTTCAAAACATTCTATGCTCCTTCATTTTCTTTTTGTATAAATGTCTGTTGCACACACTGTTTTTACAGAAAAAATGTTTATTTTTCAGCAGATTGGTGGGAGCTAGAGGAAAAACATTCCACTGAAAAAATTCCATCTACTTTTGGTCTCCTTCCCACTTGACAGGGACCATCCCTAAAGCACCCACTAAGTAATTCACTCACCAACCAAAAGTGTCGAGAGATACATCAGTTTAATGCAGGTACAATTTCTGTTAAGTGCTATATTTCAGCCAGTGGGTAGAGGAAGCAAAGCAGTAAGTTTGATTCATAGCATAATCTGCTGTTGATTTCATTATAGTGAGTAGTGAATGATTTCATTACAGCGAATAGTTGCAGAGGAGACAAGTAATGGGAGGTCAAGAGGACTTTCTCCTATACTGCCCCAGAGTCTCCTCCCACTGATTAGGCTGTCTTAACTGAAGGTTGTCCATTATTAAACATCTCATTGCATATAGCAGATTGTTTCATCTTAGCCATTGATTTAAAATTTGTTCTGCCTTCAGGTTTGTCAAATTGCCTTCAAATGTATTCAAGCAACTTATCAAGCAAAATGGAATCTCCTTTTGGTTCCTTTTTTCCACAGAAGTTGTGATGCCAGAATCCTTGGTCTTTCAGGGCTTCAGAAGTTACAGGGCTGATCAGAGTGCTTCAGCTGTAGAAACAAGTCCAGCCACACATTTTCTTCATGTGTGTATCTATAGGTGTGAGCTCATTTGCAAAATCGAGTAACTCAGTAGCAGATGATATATCTGCAGATCCTGATTTGCACGATCATGTTCAAACTACTGGATATTTCTCTTCCTGCAAAGACAGAAGCATGCTCCCCAACTGGGGACTTCCATGGAGCAGTAAAAAACTATATTTGATTTTTAAACCGTATGGATGATTCATACAGAAGTATCCAACCAAAACACCAACCAAATACAACTGGACTAGGACAGTTTTATTTCTTACAAATAGATCGTTGTAGAACCTGCTTCATACATTAGTAAACATAATGAAATATATCTTCAAACCCTCTACTTCTTTTTGCAAGTACAAATTGTGCTGTTTTCTTTCTTTTTAAGCAGTGCTCATCTGTTATAGACAAAAAGAGCTGGAAGAATTTCTGCTTTGAAGCTATATCCATTTTGCTTGCATGAGTCCAAGAACATTTGGAGCTCATCAAGGCTACATCAAAGAGTTTTATCATGTTCCTCCATCAAAAAGGTAGTGACAGAGCAGCATTTTTAAGAGCAAAGCCTGTATCTTCATCTTTGTCTTTATATTTGAATAGGGCTTTCAAAAGGAGGAAAAATAACAAGCAAATGCAATATTTTCTGCAAAAGGAGATGACTTGTCTTCAAAATAACTTTTCAATTCAATTGAAAATTAAATACATCTATTTAAAACACAGGATTCCAATTAGGAATGGCAAAAGCCATTCAGCTTTCTAGGATTAATTTAAACTTTGAAGAATGGTAAAAGAATGTTTCTTTCTTGAAACATGAAACAATATTTCATCTATCTGTTTAAGAAAAACAAGCTTTAATTGTCTCCTAATGCAATCCATTGCCTAAACAGGCCATGTGAGTACAATCCTATGGTACCCTCCAGTATCTGCTAAACCAACATTATCCCTCTATGACAACTCACTGCCTTGTAAAGATTCTTTCTCTTGGATCCTTGCACTTGAGAGGGTTACAGCCACTAAGCTCCAAAGCCTCTTCTTCCCCCAGAGAGACATACCTGGCTTAAAATTGAGGCAAACATCTCAGAGTATTCTTTTTCCTTATTTCCCTTTCTCATCCATCACTGCATTTTAAAGTCATGTCAGTATTATTGACAAAGTTCAGAGATGGGTTAGTTGGTTGGTTTAGGCAATCACTTTCAATTTTAATATCTATTGATGTTCATAAGGAAGCATTACACAACTGATCTCAGTTGTCATCTGGATGCTGAGTGGGCAAGGGTCCTCTTTGGCCTCTGTCTGTAATCCCTAATGTCTGAAATCTCATGACCTTGACAGCAACGTGATTGTGAATAAATTCTGACAAGTTCCTCAAAGTCAGAAGGAAAGGCAGTCCTGGAAAACTTGTACAGATGCTTAAAATGCTCTTCCTGTCCTGCCAGTATTCATAAGCTCTGTTTGCAATTAAAAATGCTACAATTAAAAATTTGGAATTATTTGTTGGTTTAGGCTGTTAAGTTTCTTGCTCCAGTTGACATCCTCTTCTGACGTGCTTTAACCAGAGATACATTCAGAGGCTTTCTGAAGGACTCACTTTGTCTGTCTCTTTTTCTTTTGGTATTGTAGTAAAGATTAAATACATTGCAATTCCTCCACTTGCAAAAGGGAAAGCAGTGAAAGTTACAATACTGAGCTGTAAGATCATGAATAGTAAAGTGAAGATCATTAAGAAGTGCTCATCCATTATTTCTTGTAATATGAGAGTTATTCAGGTACTCAGTGTTAGCAGCAGATGTAAAACCAACAGAAGGAATCACTTTCCTCTAAAATGTGCAATTAAATTATGGGACTCATTTTTGCAGGATATTTCAGTGGCAGAAATTATTAATGTATCGGTCCTTTGGCACTTACTAAACACAATCTACTTCTAGCTTAGAAACTTCTAATTTGCTGGCTGGACATACCTCTGTATATATTCTCTGTAAGCTACCACTGCTGCTCACTGGCGGAGACCTAAAAGTTGAGTAAAATGACCTTTGGGGTGATGCTGGTGGGGGAGTTCTTATATTCTTATGTTTATGGCTGTTTATGCCATGGTGTCAGTTTATATCATATTTTTCTTTTCCTTCTGTGTGAGAAGATGAAATAATGATATTGTTACCCTCAGATCTACTCTAATCCCTTTCTACAAAAGATTAATAAAGATCAATAAAGATTAATTTAATACACATTTAGCAAAAAATTTCATTTAATTACTCTGTAAAATTTGAAAATCTAACCTAAGTTTAAACTCTCCAGAAAACTGACACCACCGTATTATGATTAATGCTATAATTTTTCTCATTTTCCATGTGGTTGGGCACAGAACTTGTCACTAATTATCACAGACATATAGCATGGTGTTAAGTGGAGTCAATGCATAATTTTCAGCTTGCTTCACACTTTCTGGCTTCAGTCAAATCCATTTGACTCCTTTGGAAAACCTAGATTCAAAGATCTTCCAGCACTGAAAATCATGTAACTATTAAGAAGTTGCAAGTGAACTGTATAATATGCTATTCACCTTATGTGCATAACTTTTACTGATGGACAAGTAAAATGCCATTGAAAATTTTCATTTGTCCTATTATCTTCACTTGCATGCTGGTTCTCAAGGCTGCTAGCTGTTTGTAATGGTTTGGCAGGCTCCAGTAAAGAGCTGTGAAAAGTCATCTTGGCAGCCTTGTCACGGTCCACTCCTCGGTGGACACGTGATGGTTCATTTCAGCTGTGATCTCGAAGCGCAAAAAGAAATGGCATCAGGCCCAGGGAGTTATGCTTTCAACACACAATCACTTTATTGGTTTTGCCCGTAAAGCGGCTTGCGATAGAAAGAAGGAAGAATAGGGAAGATGAGGTAAAAAGGGGGGGAAAAGAGGTTTATAGCTACCACCATGGGTCCACCGGCATCCCGATGGTCCCGAATCCAGAAGGCGTTCCACTGCTTCTTCTTCGACCGTCATGGTCTCTCGGTGGGTAAGATCTTCAGGAATTCAGTTACTGAGGAACCATCTTTTATGCTAGGTAGCACACCTTGCTCCTCCTTGGACCCACCTCCACTCCACCTCTGTCCCGTGGAAAGGTGCCAATCTCTGCCTGTCTGGAGTAAGGCTTCCATGCATGCCCGGAGAGGAGTGTCTGAGGCGTGGTCAGCTTCGGAGGCGGGTAGCTTCTCACCAGGAGGTGTGTTTTGACATTATAATGACATTATAATGAGGAAAGTTCAACTGAGGTTCGAGATTACTTCATCAGTACTGGCACAGCCATTGGGATCCATCTTCTTTGACAGCAGTTCTCTGCTTTGCTGCTCCAGTAGAATAGGCTTGTGCCAGGTAACGACACTGCTCGTACCTCAGTCCTTTCTCCAAGGTTTCCACATCTGATAACAGAGAGCTCAGTGAGCCACTGCAAACTCATGTCAAGATGTTAGTCCAGGTTTTGGGGCCTAGTCACTGATGACAATGTTGAGACAGTACCGATCTTCTGATCGACTCTTACAAGCCTACAAACATTCCTAATTTCTTCGGCACTCTCCTCCTGATTAAGGATGTCCTGAGCCTCCCTGGACACTCTGAATGAGGACACAGTGGAGGCAGCTCAGTTTATACGTTATGTTGGTGTCAGAGGAAGCAGCCCTGCATTCCTGAGTCTTTTCTGATGCTCCGTGCCCCCTCCCAGAGCAGTGAGGATACTGCTGGAGCTGCCATTTCTTAGGCACCAAACCTTCAAGAGAGGAGGTGAACCTGTATATTTGTGCTTGTAAACTGGTCCATAATTAAAATTTCATGAAAGGTTTAGATGCAGCTGTCATGCTGACACATTACTCAGTTTAGTCGTGATGCACAGTCCCAGAGCTGCATCCAGGTGGGCAGCAAGGGGCCGCCAGCAGCCACAGAGCATTCTTTCCAAAGGGAAAGAAAATGTCCATATACTTTTGGAGCCCCAAGCAGCTGTCACCTGGAGTGGAGGTGGAGTCTCCAAGTTGCCTCACTCCCCTCCCCATCCTGTTCTGGCATGCCACAGTTCCTTTTTGCATGCGATCTGAGGCTCCCGAAGGTAAAACCACAGCCTATTTTTCTGTAACACAAAGGCAATGCAGTTTAACAGGTGCAATTTCACTGAAACACTATTATTAGCAAGGGAATTTGGTACTTCAGCTGGAGCAGTTCTTGGACCTTTTCCACTGTCCTTTAATAAACGAGAGTCCTTAAGCTGGTGATCGGTCATAACCTCTGCTGGTTTTGCACAAAGATCTTAATCTATGAGGTCAGCTAAAGTGGTAGTTTCATAAAGACACTCCTTTTAAGTATGCATTGAATTCTCAGCAGGAATTACAGATTATAATGAAAGGTTAATGTCTCTTTGAATAGAGAGCTGGATTTGTGTCATATTACTTCTTCATAGAGTGTTTCAGGCTGCCAACTTTCTGCTACACAGGTATGGGCTTCACTCAAACGAAATATGAGTTTATTTAGAAAAAAAAATAATTAACTAGATAAGAATATTTATAAATATAAACCAGAAAAACTTAAAGCTGTGTTGTATATGTTCCAAGCTGGTAAACTCGATAGTTGCCAATTAGGCTTAAGTATACCTAAGACAATACAAAAGAATGCAGTTACATCTCCATCTGTCTCATTTGTCTGAGGATTCCACAAAATCCCATTTGGAACAGATTTCTGGCACATGGGACTAAGAGGACAATACTTCTACTCCTAGTAATTGCTTGATGTGTGTACCTCCATCCTCTGTCCTAACTTTGTTGTCATACCACACCTGTAGCAAGGCACACTACCAGCACATCATATAGGGCCAGTAGTCTGGCAAGAATTGTGCAAGCTTCAGAAACAATTGAAGACAGCAGTAAAAAGTATGCAGCAACATATTTGGTGTGAAAGAGCTGCCCAACAGGCAGTTCAGCTATATCCAATAGAGGTCTTGTATTTTTAAAATACAAATATGAACTCTTTGTATGGACCAGAAGCAGTTTTGATTTACTCTTCACCCTAATCTCACCTTCCGTCAAAAATTACCAGTATGAGGAAAGGACTATTGACCACATTTGGCTATCCTTACTGAGGCTGAATACCGTTTTATCCCACTGGTTTCCTCATTCATCTTGACTGACCTGCTCAAGGAAAAAGTGAATGAGCATACAACACTGCTGTACAAGTAGAAGAGATGAGACTCAAAGTCAGGGATAAGTTTACAGACACAGTTTGGAGGCATGACATGTTATGCTTTCTTAAAGTCAAAATTTTTTAAATGAGTGGAATCACAACATCTTGCTACTTTTAAATATAGTCCCACCCCTTCCTTCCCCAGTACAAATAGTTTATCAAGACATCAATTGAAAAAAGTAAACCCGCTTATTTTTCATGCCTGTTTGCCTGTTCTGTTTGTTACACATAGATCCCATGGTTTCTGTTTAACTATATTTGTGAAGACTGATAATGCCATCAATTGCCAAAGGACATTTACTCATCCAGATTTTAATTCATTATGGAGAGCACTGTGAGAAACATTTCTCTTTTACCTTCTTTGTATTGCTCTCTAAAAATGTAGATGAATTTTGAGCAAAGGTAACAATAAAATAAGTAGAAAAATGCCTTACGTTATCTAGTGACGCTAACTCCTTAGCTCAGTTCACAGCTTCATTGTATGTGTGTGCGTGTATTTGCAGAGCATCATCGTGAGGAGGAGTTTTCAGACTCCATTCCTCTCTAACTTTTCCCATCTGTTTTAGAAACATGCAAAAATCCTCCCTTGGAGCCTCTAACCTTTTAAAACACCATTTTCAAGCCAGCGATAGTTGCTGTGTGGCCCCTCTCTGCCCTTAAACCGCACACACAGCACGAAGTTCCCTGCACTGCCTGTCTGCATTCCATATTACAGCCGGGCTCCTACAGGGAAAATCCTCCCGGTCTGTCAAGAAAATGTATCAAGGTTATGCTTTATGTGAAAAAAGTTGGAGTGGGAGTGAGGGCAGTGGCAGAAAAAGGTAAAAGAGAGAATGGGCTTTTAAATGTTGTTCTGCAGTGGTACGTGTGTGCGTGTCGTGCTTCCTACCATACAGCAGCTAAGACATGTACCAAAACTAACAGACCATCCCAGGCTTAAATACGGCTTTGCTGATTGCAGAGCACTCAGTGCATCTCTTTTTAGCATTTGTTTTAAGCTTTGCAGGCCTCCTGATGAGTAGGTGACAAAGACCAGCCATGGAAACTTGCTTTAGATTGTATATACAGATTTATGAATAAAAAAATTGCACAGTCACATCACTGGTAATATGTCTTATTTGCTCCTCATTTAGGAAAAGCTTAAAAATTCAAACTGTCCAGGAGTAGAGGCTTGCTCCATGTTTCTGTATACACAACATCAGAAAGATCAATATCTGGTGAGCTTCGCAAGCTTGGATAAATGCATGGAATCTAAGAGTCGTCTTATTAAATCTAACTCTTATTCAGAAGCAGGTACCCAAACTAGTAAATCAGCCTTTCAGTATGCCACAGGTTTATGGGTGTTTTTTACATTTTTTATTTTATTTTGAGGACTACTTTTTTTCATCCATTACCACAAATGGGTTAACAGGGGTGGCCAAGCAGCACTGTCAGTCCTCCGAAGGCAGTCCTTCTAATTCCTGACCCCTTATCAAGCACTCAGCGTGGCAATTCACTCACTGTTGCCAGCAGGCAGATGAGTCTATTCTAAAATTACTGTAATGTTACGCAAAGCTTAAGTAACTGCTATGAATAACTATGGTAGAAGAAGATAATTCGGTGCTTTTTTATTAAACAAAAAGATACGTTTACCTTAGCATGAACCTATTTCTTGAGCTCAGTAGTACTGTTACAGTGCACAAAGTGAGTTTGGCAGCAGGAGGTACGTGGGCAGACACTTTTGCCTGCCTAGGGCATGGGTGCTGTCAAAGGGGCAGGGGCGTGGGGTGGTGGTCAAGAGGGAAGCACTTGAGTAAAAAGTCCCTCAGATGAGATCCTGTGCTCTTCAGTATAGTATTCGGCTCTGCTTTTCAATCATCGGCAACTTTTTTAAATTTTTGACAAGCCTGCGTATCTTTTGTTTTGGGAACCTCAGATCTGAATCTCAAAATTCAGCGTGTTTGTTCTTTAGCACTGTTAATCTACACTACCAACAGAACCGCCAATTTTGTTGATCGTGCTTTTTTCTTTTTCCTTTCATTTCAAACTTTACGGTAGGTAGAGAAGCCATCTGGCACAAATAACCTATCATCTAATAAAGCATCATTTGCTCTGAGAAATAACTGAGTCTGGAAGGAGCCCCCAATGCCCCCTCCCAAAGCAGCTCAGCCATTGGGTTTTTTAATTAAGGTACATGGTATAGCATTAAACCAACAAAGAAGAGGAGTTTAAGAGGTCTCTGATTGTTCTAAATAGTCATATTGCCTTTAACTTTAATGACTAATTTGTTTCTGTTTTTTTCTGAAGTGAGCCCCAAGAACTCCTAAGAACATACTCAAAACTGCTGGCTAAAATGCAGGTGCACTTGACTGTGGTTTTGCTTGGGCATTTTCCATGCTACATTTCATCCCCTTATCATAGCTGAGACCCAAAAGAGTATTTTGTTGTTGCAAAAGAAACAGGAAGTTTCTGGTACTCGAACATCAATAAGAAGACTTTTCAGAACTGATCCTCTTCAATAACTCAATGCGATAAATGCGTAATTGGATGGTGCATCAGTGTGAGAGAGGTCAAGGGAAAAGGAAATTACAGAAGCTCTTCTATATTCTATTAACCAACTGATTTATTTTTTTTATGGTTTGCCTTACTTTCAACATACTTCAGTCTGTGCTCTGTATTTTCCATGTACACTGTCCTTTCTAACTTTAAAAACAACTTGAAATTAATATTTTTATGTTAGTTCTTGATAAAGACGGTCTTAGTGGCCAGTTTTTGAAAATCATTGGGTCTTTACCAAAACACTTATTGTTCTGCCAAGGTACAGTCCCACATCTATGAAGCAATTCTGCAACACGCCTGTCAAGCAGAAGAGCAGAATGAGATCTTCCTTGTTCATGGAGGTGAGCCCGAGGAACACATTGCAGTAGTCTGATTTGTTCTGGTGGTTGTTCATCCAAAATTCATTGCATCATGAGCAAAGCAATCCTTTCTCTCAGCTTTAAAACTGCCCAGAAGTGATTGCTGACCAGCACCGAGAACTAGAAAGAAAGCAGAAGGTTTCAGATAAACAAGCCTCCTCAGAAACCCTGAACGTCCTGACTGGGTGGTGAGGGACGCAGACAGATCTGTCATTCAGAGGTAATGTCTGAGAAACTCTGACATAACATTTTCCAAGGAGACTGCCAGAAACCTGTGAAGGATTTTTCAAGCCAATTTATGGATATAAATCTTGGAGACATTTGTTCTGTACTGTAAATGACTGCAGGGAGTCCATTTTTTCTGAGAGGAAAAAATGGAGCTGGCCTTTTATTTGTGTTTTTTTGTTTTGTTTTGTTTTGTTTTTCTTTTGGTTTCTTTTGTAATTTTCTCACATTAGGGTGACTAATGCCTGCTGGTGATCCTGTAATAAAATCTCTGTGCCAACAGGGAGGTGAGAAAGGTGAAGTCAGATGTAGACAGAGGAACAGACCTGACTTAATCCAACCCTCTCCTCCACTGCATTTATTGGTCACACAGCTATTTGAGCCACCTTACCTGCCAGAAAACCTTCCCATCACCAGAAGGATTGCATGACATTATTATCCCATCTCAAACTCTATCACTTTTCCAGTGATATTGTAAGATATACTGCTTAATCATCTCACACGTTTCTAAAGCAGCTTTTAAACCATTATATTGACCTTTGTCTACAGGATACAGATGCTGGAAGACCAAAACAGAGTGAAATGACTGAAGGATGGAAAAGACAAGCTCCAGGACTAATTCCTGCCAATGCCCGGGGATGAGAGAAGTGCTGAACAGCTGAGACTCACTGCAGCTTCAGCTGGTGCTTGAACAATAATGTTCAGCTGAAAAAAATGGTTGAGAGCTATTGAAGAGCATGAGATGCTCAACCATCTGCAATCCTCGTGCAGGGGAGGATTGAGAGTATAATTTATCCACTGCTGTCTTCAGAAGACATATCCTCTGGGAACATCCTTCTCCAAATCCCACCTCCTGCAGGTAAATAGTCCAAAGGTAGACCTGTTCTCTACAGCTTGGGCATTGTTCTGTAGCTCCATGGTTTATTTGACAAAATTTGGAGGAAAATTTGGGGAGAGCAATTGGGAAATGACTCTCAAGCAGGAGCAGCAACAAAGACTCTGCAGGACCTAACTGAGGTATCAAACAGCCTGGTAGCTACTTTGACCAATCAGAAGCTTTCTCTCAAAATTTATTTTGATGTGAAATTAAGTTTTGAGCAAAACAGTATTTTGTAAGTACTGCCCGTGTTCTGCAGGCATGTTTGGTTTCTTTATTGTTCACAAAAAAAACACCTTAGATGTTTCTGTTTTCAGCCAAAAATATGCCTAGAATCCAGCTTTCTGGTTTGGTTTTTTTTTTTTTTTAACTGAAAAAAAAAAGGCTTTTCCAATAGGAAAAGAAAAAAAATACATTTGCTTTTTTTTTTTTTTTCTGCTCTCTACTTGTATTCTACTTTATACAAGAAAAAGGTACTTTTTTTGCTTTTCAAGGTGTGTATAAGCAAAATTAAAAATGATGCAAAACAGGAGAAATAGAGTTTACCTTATTTACAAATAAGGCAGTAATTCTGCAATAAAAAGCTCTTCCTTAGATTCTATTAAATGGAATGATATTGCCAGCCGCCGTGCTACCACTAAAGGTTTGGATCACTTTTGTTGGTAATACACTTCACGTTTTCCCATAAGCTTTAGACAACTGGATTATGCTGTGGTTTTTTTTTTTTCAGAAGTTATTTAGTTGCTGGATAGAACGACTGCAGTTTTCTGTTGTAAACTCTTCCATATATAGCAAAAGAACCTATCGGATTCTGGTCTGCTTTCTCTCACTGTCTAAATATACATTATTTTTAAATTCATGACTTTTTTACTGTCAAGAGTGGATTTCCATGGACAGCAAGGTGTAGGGATGCTGCTGGCCAGGCCCCTGCCTGCGTGTTATCAAGGCTGAGAGCACTCTGGGAGTGCTGCAGCGGTTTTGATCTTCAACAACAGAGCTATGGGGAGATCAGCCGAGATCAGGTCTTCCATACTTTAGAAGCATTTCACCCACTTTTTCCATACTTACTGCATTGTTTTCTTACCTTCCCCCCTCTCCCACTTCATCACTGCCTGTGATGCATCCCTTGATAGCTCTGCTTTCCCACCCACACCTCCCAATGCCTTCACAAACTTTTCTCTCCCTCCCTCGCCACGGAAGGCTCCGGGCAGCAGCAAGCCCCTAATTACACAGCCAAGGGAGAAACATAGTAAGAGTTCCTATTTTTCCACATAGCAAATCGGATGGAAATGTAACATCTAACCACACCAGGGCAGAAATGTCGCTCCTGCACAGTCAGTCTGTGAAATACATGTGCAAACCTGATTCAGGGAAAAGGACAGACTTAGATGAATCCTTCTAGTCTTAAATGCAATCCTAGGATGCTCCTCTAGCACACTTTAGCTACGTGTTCCCTAGCTCCCCCGCCCTAAAAGTCTAAAATCCTACTGTCTGTGCTAGCAGCCTCGGTTTCCACAGGACGCCTCTCTGATCTTAACCTGGAATTGCCTTTGGGAAAAAAGCCAGCAGAAACAGGCCTTTCTGTCTGAAGGGACTTATATTCTCTGGCTCCCTATCTGGGGGCTGCAAAGCAGTGTGATACGCTTTGCTATGCTTTCTGTATTTTGCAATTACACCATTTGAGAAAACAGCAATGTGATGGTGAAAGCAGGAGTCAGCAAACCTCACACTGCCTCTGATACAGCATTCTGCAGAGGATTAAAAAAAGAAATAAAGACCCAGCGTATTAATGAAAAATGCCACAAATGTGGCACAAGCAAAATACACTGACAAACAGCCCTTTGATGGAAAGAAAGGTCCTGCAGGAACTGCCCAGCATGAGCACCAAGTGAGACCCTGGGAATTAACTTTTCCTCTCTGGCACAGCATGGGCAGATTATGTGCTTTGTCCGGGCTTTCCTTGTGGTGCAATTCATACCAGCGTCAGCCCTGGGAGATCCTTTACCAGGTCTGGTCCCTCCATGGGAACACTTTCTCTGGAGACTGGTAATGTAAATTCACTCCAGCCTCGAGGCCTTCCATGTCATTGAAGCTCCGCTCTGCAACCTGTGCTGGGCAACTTTGTTGTCCCTTCTCATTTTCTTTTCCTGCCCACCAGCTGCTGCGTTAGCCAACGCCAGGGAGAGTATAAGAAAAATAGAAGTAGGAGATCTCCACAGCACCCTTAGGCTGCTGGAGAAGAGGAGATGGCATTGCAGGCAATGGCTGGGGCTGGTGGTTGTCTCTCCCTTCTTTGCCAGGTCAGCAGCGGGCAGAGCTGGGTCTTGCAGCGGTGCAGGGTTTGTCTCGGAAACCAAAGTGCCTCCCCATAGATCTGGGTGTGTATCGTGGAATAAAACAGCTCCTCGGGAAGGAGGAAGGCATACGACATCCAATTTCACAGCTTTTTTGAGAAATTGAGTTGCTTTTTTTTTCTTTTTTTTTTTTAGAAAAAGTAGGTGCCTGTAATATTTTCCATCTTTATGGGCTTTTTTTCTAGGCAGTTGCTCATCAAAGAGTCTCCTCCACGTCTGTTGTTGTCTTCCCTTGTTTCCTCTAATGGAAATCTGCTCTGAACTCTCAGCCAAGCTGGGGATATTAAGTCCGTCCAAATGATCATCCTCTTCATAGGTGCAGGTGGAGCTCAGTGCTCCAGCACGCTGTTTGCTAATAGTTTTGTGCTGCATGGACTGTAATCACATAAAAAAGGCAGGATAATAATCTTCGGTGCAGTTTGTGGGATCAACCCTATAGCCTGGAAAAAAGAAATGTATTTGCGCTCCTCATAATACTGACTTGATTATTCTGTTAAGCCACAGCTGCCAATCTTGTACTGCACCATCACGCTTGGACCCTGGATTACCATCAGGAAGATGAGCAGAAAAGGGAAACTTCAAATCCTTAATGTTAACTGTAAGGCTGGTTGCAGGGTGGGTTTTAAGTAACCAGCATTTTCTGATGCTACTTGAATATTATACAAGGATATCCCTGCATTGCCTCAAAACTCAATGCGAGACCAAGGAGTAATGGTTCAAAAAGTCGTTTATTCTTGGAATAACACATGGCTGGAAATATAGTGTAATTCCATACAAACAGATGGTTTGCAGCATTTTAATACAGTGAAATGAAATTATGTCTGAAGGAAACTTCTTTTGGTATATATACATGGTCTATGATTTTGTCCAGTGAACGGCATGACTTAAAGTTGTATCGTGATTTAAATTTTAAAAACTTCTACCATAAAATCATAGTATTAAAGGTTGTAGGGATTCTTTGCATCACCCACTTGCTTTTCTGTTAAGGGTGTATTTCTCCCTGTTCTGATTATTTGAACCAACTGCAACTGTGCATTTGCTTTATCTTCACTGCATTTCAGTCCCAATTTTCTCATAATGTTCTTCAAGTCTTTACTTCCCCTTCACAGGATTACCAAAGCAGCACCTGTGTTTGCAACAACTGGGTATTTTGGGAGTTGTACTGTAACAGTACATGTCCAGAAAGACATAAACCAGCAGCAGTGTTAGCATATTGCCCTAAGTCTCCAAAATGGGACAAATGCAATTCCATATTTTCTACACTGTATTTTGCACTCCAAATATGCAATTATACCATTCTGATAATCGCACCGGGTTTCCAACATACTTCCGTTTCAGCTCGGGCACCATCTTAAAAATATAAGAAAATTATACAGACATCCTAATAATCTTAAAATTTTTTCTTCTCCAGCAATGAAAAAATAAAAACAGCTGATTCATAAAAGAGATACTTTTCCAGAACATATATTTCATCCATATCCTCAGGAAAAGGAATGCGATAATGAAAAAATATCAGCAACAGGATACTACTGGCCATAATGAGTGAGAAAATGAGGGCGTTGTTCTTTCTGGTTTGTTCTCTTTTTTTCCAAATAGCAATCTGACTGCCTGCTTTCATTCTCTTGGAATTCTTTTTCAAACCTCTAAATCATGAAAAAGAATTGTCATATTCTTTCCCATTTCTAATAATTCAGTGGCAACATTATCAGCACCTGGTGTTTTGTTGTTCCTGAGCTCCTGATTGCCTCTTGAATCACTTCAAAATTTAATTCTTCCACAAATAGCTCATGTGTCTGGGAGACAGCTTTTTATTCACTATTAACCATCTCCCTGTAGTGGACACATAAAAGTACTCCTCCTTGCTCTTCTGTAATTGAGTTTTTTATAATGAAAAGGTTTCCTTATTTGTTCTTTATCAGACATAGATGTGGTTAATATCCTCTCTTCCATGTATCGATACCCTTATAAAATGTGTTTATTTTACTAATCTTGCTATCCTGTTTCATCTTTTTCCCCAAGCCATGAAAGTATTGCCTTTTTCCTTACACTGCTGGCCTCGTGACTTTCCCTCTGGCTTTAGAGTGTTTCTCATCCAGAGTTCAATTCTGATTCCAAAGGCTACAGCGTTGCTATATGTCAATCTCAGTTGCTTCCCTACAATTTTTATCAAACCATTCGTTTTCTGTTATTTTTGTATTTATTTCTACAGTCTGTTCTAACACTTTCTTTACCATCTCTCTGCATCTGTCCCACCTAGTATCAGTTTTCTTACAAGCATCACAAAATCCCTTGAAGACTCCAGGCACTTTTAACTACTGACCAATATTCCTGTCCATATTCCGAATTCCCCAAAGATTCTGTGTTGTGTCTCTGTCTTCTCTGCTTTATTTCATTTTGCTCAGTTCTTGGTTGTAGCAAATCATTTTCCTACAATACAGAGAGCTCGCTTGCACCCAGTTCCCCTTTGCTTTCCATTGTCCTGGGTGTCACTTCTACATCTTGAACAAAGTACTTTGAACTGGGGAAGTGGCATTTGAGTGCTATTAATTCTGTCTTTAATGCTCCCATCTGGATGCCATGCATTCTCCTTCCCTTCCATAGGATATCAATCATTCTGTAAAATACCGGCAACTGAAATCATCTTATCTTTAGTTCTTCAGAGAACCTGTCTTTTATCTTATGATTAGTGAGCTTCATCGGAACAAGAAAAGTCTTTTCCTGGTACCTCCCTTTAAACCACAGGCAGGAGTGCAGAGAGGACTGCAAACCCGGTTGCTGCTGATGGCACAGTACCACCAGTGAGCCAGGTCCCATTTGATGCTCTGCAATTACTCCCCCATTCCAAAATAGTGTGAGACTCCTAACTTCAAGAGATTTGTTTCCTAGCCCTCTTGGTTATTTCATGACTGTGATAATCAAACAGTTAAGAGGGTTCCTGGTTTATGTAAAGTTAAAATGCTAGAGGTTCCCATTCCCCGGTATTATTCCCGCAGCTCAGGTTATTCAGTACAAAAGGTAACGTGGATATCTGAAACTTTTGGGGTTTTCCGATTTCAATTTTTACTGTGAAGGCATCAACACTGCACACAGCAGCCAGTTTGCAGGAATGATTTCGTTAGACTAATCATTATTCTTCAACATATCTGATGTGGCTAACTTTGGGCATGCTTGCTGCAATACAAAGAATAAGGAATAGATATTGGTAAAGTCTAAGGATTATTTCAAATATAGGCTAGCACGTGCTTTTGCTTATTACTTTGTGCTATTTACTAACTGAAGAACTAATTCAATCTGTAACGTAATAAGTGTTAAAATTTTAAACATACACAAGTCAGAAAAATGCAAATAGGAAAACAACTAAGCCGAAAGAGGAAGAGCGGGCAAATTTAAAGCAAATAATAAGGAAACTTGACATTTATTAAATTTGTGAAAAAAAAATTAATTGAAACGTCATCACTTGGGAGCATATTTAAAGTCAGAGTTTGTGTAAAGAGTATGAGGTATGTCCACGACTAATTCACATTGACTGAGAGAACTATGCCCACCTAGGAAGCTGAACGCAGACCTTAGATGTCTTGAAGCTAACGGAAGTTTCCATACTGAGTTTATTAAAAATTATGTTTAACACTAACAGAGTGATAATCTAAGCAAGTATCCTGCACACTTGCTCAGAGTGGGAATTCAGAGGAAGCATCCCAAGGCAGGTGAGTTCAGTGGACCATAGCAGAGGGATCAGTGATCTCTGTATGTTGGAGCATGTGGTTGTCTTTGATAGCCATTGAGTGGTCCTGATGATTCCTCCATAGCTCCCACCAGCACTGCGGAAAGATAGGCTTGTTGCCTCATCTGCCTCATTTTGTGTCCTGATGGTGGGGTGCTATGGGGAGAGAGGCTCCATGGTGACTTTGAGAGCTCTTCTGAGCAGCTCTCTAAGTGTGTAAGGTATGACAGTAAATAAAGCCAATAAAAAAAAAAAAAGGGTCCCATTTAAAACCTATTCGGCAAAGAAAGACCAAAAGCCAGATACGTTTCCGGCCAGAGAACAGCATAGGATGAGGTACTCACTTGCAAAGGGACCAGCCTACCAAACGTGTCTAGCCTTGTTTTAAAGCATCACACACCAAATCCCACGTAAGTTTTCCAAGCTTCCATTGGGAATCATTGACACAGCTTGGCTGCAAGAACTTTGGAATACCCAAATCATCTTCAGCTGAGCCTTCAGCTGAGGAAAGAGCAGGGAAACCAGACCTAGAAGGTCTTGGAGAAGCCGTTCATGTAGCACAGGCTGGCTGTGGAGGCACATCACCCTCAGAGATTTCTTCTGGGCTGACACCTGGTGGTGGCCGTGAGCTCTTCCAGCCTGCAGAGCTACTGCAGTGGTTGTGTCCAACATGAAGAATAGTGCATAGACAAGGAAAAAAGCCATCAAACATACACTTATTTACTCTTGGAAGGCCCTTCTAATTTTTTTAACTGGAACCAGCTCATGTGACTGAAGAAAGAGTGCTTAGAAGAGGGATATACTCTCTCAAAACCAGGTTTTGGACCAGTTGAAGCCATTTCTCTGCAGAAAACTTTTCTCAATAATTTGAGCATTAAGTTTGCAGATGTGACATCCTGAGAATACCATTTGGTTGGGGAATTGTTAGTGGTTTAAACTATGCAGTTATCTTATTCTAGTGTGCTTTGAGGGTGAAGCTTCAAGTTGAGGGCTGGAAAGTTTGTTGTTAGGAAATGAAAAATTACAATTTTTTTTTTTTTTCTCTCTCTTCCCATCTAAAATGGGAACCAGACTTTGAGAATTTGTGCTAATATATCTATTTTAAAGGACTGTACCAAAGAGGTTGGTACAGAGGTTATCCCAAAGCAGAGGTTATCCTTCACTCTACAGCAGCAGAGAAGACTGCATATTTATTTAATTTTACACTACTTTGGGAAAGCCACTGGAAAATAAACACAGAATCATCCCTGGATTTATTTATTTTTAGTAAGGCTTATATTTTTCTGTGTATCACTCCTATCCATGCACAGGCACTAAAGAGTAAACACCTTCCTTAAGGAAACATTAATTACAAATAAAAAAGGTCCAAAGAAAAAAGATTTTAAAAAAATATTTTCTCTAGAAATGCTGATTCCTGAAAGCATTGTCTGTAAGATACAGGAAATATTCACTTTCCTTTAAGTCCCATTAGGTTCCTCATATAAAGCCATACTTATGAACATTGGAAAAATATTCTTTCTAATGAAAATTGATAAACACTACACCAAATGCTCTTTCTCTCTTTTCTATAAACACACGGAAATCTTTATTGTTAGTGGTGGGATACACAACTTAATTTTCAAGAATGTATTATAAGATCAGAAGGGAAATAAGGCAAATATTTTCATGCACGTCTGTAATTAAGCTTGTAATTTTGTGGTTAGTTTTCCTGACATGAGACTTTAGGATTCTAACATTGGAAATACATTAAACAAAACACGGTCTGCATCGTTATCATGAATCAAAATACCTCAGTGTTAGAAAATTAACATTGATTGGGTTTTCTGTCCATTTCCTGAATTAAGCAAAAATGAAATATTCTGATGAATGTTTGTTCATTTCAGGCAACAGGCAGAAAAAATGATTGATTCTTACAGTAGCATGGATAAAATGCAGAATAGCAGGTTTCCAGCTCACTGTAACAACACTCAGAAAGTCCAGCTGATTTTGATAAACACTAGTGTCTTAATGTTTATTTTCCATAAAGCCTCATCTGTAGTTCTTTCAATAATGGAATTAACTCAGTGAACAAGAAACATCATAGAAATGAAACAATTCATAGTAGCATCAGGGTGTTTTTTTTCCCTCTACTAACAATACTTCTGAGTAGGGGCAATTTCTAACAATGCCTTTCCTGACAAGTGAAGCCCAAATGTAACCCTATACATAAAACTTCAGGCTAAAGCACTGCGTGTCAACACAGCCGGCTCACCAGGAGGTTGTGTGTCCCCTTGTGTTTAGGTGACATTAAATCCAAGTGAAGCCCAGACTGTCTGCTGGCGGGTGCAAACCCTCTGTTTTGCTCCTCATCTGACATCCTTCCCCCTCCAGCTTTTCTCTCTCTTTTCCATTTCAACTGTGACCTCATCACTGCCGGGACCCTCCTTCATCCCCTCTTTGCTTATTGCCAGGGCAAAGGATCCCCAGTCCCAGGACGGGTCTCTAGGTGCTGCTATAACACCAATAATAATAAATGCCGCTACAACTATTTTTCCAGATATTAAATCAGTATGAGGATTCTCTGTGGTGCCTGTGGCTCCTCTGAAAGAGATGGACAGAAATGTCATAGTTTTGTTTGACTGTGGTTCTGATGTTGCAGGGCTGGTGTCTAACCCATCCCATATCCCACCAGCACGGCCAGCTCCCTTCAGCTGGGGTAAGAGGATGATCTGTCCGCTCCAGGACTTACAGCCCATGCTTCAGGTCATTAATGCTGTGACCCAACAGAAGCATAGCAGGTATATGCCCCTTTTAGACTCGTGGTTCAGGAATTTTGCCCAAAATATGGCACCTATTCCCATTTCTCTGAAACTGGCAGATTCCCTTGAACTTACTATCTGAGGGGATAAGAGGTTATTTCCACCAGCTTGCCATGAGTTTGTCTCCTTAGAGCGGTGTCAGCAAGAGTGCTGAGTGGTGACCTCGTAAGACCAGAGTGTGATACACAAACCAGCCATTAAAATCCTAATGAGATGAGGTAGGCCAAATGTCTCCAGTACTGATTCTGCCTTTGCTTGTAATATGCACAACTAGCATCTTTTACCTCTACTGCACTCTCAGCATTATAATTGGGAAATTTTAAATGCAGCTCAGCCCTCCTGCAAGGTATTTCCTCCCATAGCTTCGTGGTTCAAGCAGCTGCAGATTTTATATAGCGTCCTTGCCACCTATTTATTTTTTAATGCTACGCATATTGTGGGACTGCAGAAAAACAAGAGATACCAAAATAAAATGAGAGAGATACGGTGTGACCCTAACTAGACAGGGGAAAAGCAGATATTTGGTTGCCAATTATGCATTTTGTTCTCTCTACCTTTAACTAGAGTTGAAACATCTCACCTGCCTTTGTAGAAGTACTTTGAGACTGATGGGGAAAAATTGAATACACACCCATGTATTATTAGTAGTATAGTTGTTATTATTAGTAGTATTATTAATTAAAATAAACACACCCCTTTTTTTTTTCTTGTCTCACCATGTGCTGATGATGTCCCCTGGTAGACCTATTAAGATATTGTTAAAATGCAGCCTTCTGAGCCCACTCTGTGTGATGACTGGCCATCTAGCCCATCCGAATAGCACTGTACAAAATGATATCAAATGGTAGTCAGTGTTTTATACTGTTACTCTAAGGAGACATTTGGAAAAAAATAACCACAATACCCTGAAGTGATCATGGCTGACACATACACATAGTAACAGGCAGTCTGAGTTTCACCCCATATAACATGGAGGTTTTAGTTCATGTCGTTAAAACTAAAGCAGATTATGGATATTGTCCGTTCAAAGGGAAAATATAATCACTGTCATGAAAGAAGTGGTCAGTGGAAATCGATGAGAACTAGAGGTGTTTATTACTTCTCACTGTTTAGGGCAGACTGCTTCTGAGATTCTATTGGGGAGACTGTGGAGTTGTTCAGATGTTCATGAGAGCAATAAATTTATAGAAATATCTCTGAGGTCAAAACTCACCAGAAGAATTTTTATTACTGTGAACAGACAGAGCACAAAACAAAAAGAAGCCAGCATGCTTTTTAAAAGAACCAAACCAAACAAAACCAAAACAAAAAAAAAGAAAAAATAAAGAAAAGAAAAAAACCCAACATCCAAAAAACCAACTGAGAGGTAGGGAAGTAAGCATTTTTCTTTTAAACTACTTTGTCCTAACACGAAAAACTGGTGATACAGCAGCCAGAAAACTATTTTAACAATCTAGTTCTCAGAGCAATTTTAGGCATTAAAGAGGCATTAAAAACCCAAGTGGAAAACTGAGAAGATTTGAAGGAAATTTTGTTGCTAGATTGCAATTTTGGTATTATCCTTTCCTCTATATTATTGGGGATGCTTAGGAGCAAGAAAATTGACCTACTGGAACAATTTAGTGTTCAGTGTATGTTCATATCTTGTTTCTGCAGAGGATTAGCTCCTTTCTGAGGGGAAGCACAAGAACCCTCATGTCAATAATTTCCAAATCGTCTGCCCACAGCTTTTTTTTCCCAGCTCTTCCACCCTCTCCTACATTCACCTGCTCAGAGATACAGCATGAAATTTACATTTCCAAAGTTTCCAAAGTTTAATGCAACCAAAAAATACAATGGCTTCTAGATTTTCAGTTCCAGTTTGAATTATATTTAGTTCTTGTCTTTGCTTATACCTTGCAACAATGAGTGCTAGTGGTTTAAAAAGTATTAAACTCATTTCCATACACGTGAATCTTACATACTCTGCCTTGTTTGAATGGTCCCTTGCTCTGGTGTTGAGCAAGGCAGGAGACAACCAGTCCTTTGCACTCTCTGAGCTGCTGCCAGACATGGAGGTATGGGTGATAGGACATCCATAGCTCTGCCTCTGCAACCCAAGCTCTGGCTGTCTCAAAGCCTCGGTTGCCCATTGGTAGGTGTCATTCTCTGCTTGACATTGGCCATGCACTATCACCAGAAGCACTGATGGGCTACAGAGTGGCAACCTGGTGCCCAGGTGAAGGACAGGGTGGGCCCGTGCTACCTCTCCCAACACACTTTTAGGTTTGACAAGACTCTGTCTCTTACCCACGGAGAGCAACTCCAGCTTAGAACTGGCAGTACCTGTGTGCTCGATGTGAACCTGACTCACCTGGTGGCCAACCAACATTTCCATCTCCTGACTCAGAAGCTGCTTTGTTTCTCTGACCTCTTTCATGAAAACATCTTTTCTGCTTAGAGGTTCATCAGTTCTTACTGTTTCCTTGGCTTCAATGAGGTTATAATACTGCAAGCGTGGAATCCTCATTAGTTGCAAGGAAGTCTTCAAGGAAACCTGCAAGGTGCTTTGGAAAGAAGGCAGGAGATAAATGCAAATGATGTTAGTGTGACAAACAGGGGTTTTGGTTTTAATAACAATAGATTCATTTTTTATTCCCTGTGAATGAAGATGACTCACTGCTGTTTCTCATTTTTAATTAATAGAAGAAAATACAATCATAATATTTATTCTTCCTGTGAGTAGTTCTGATTATAAGCAGTACAAGAAGAAAAGGCAACAGATCAGACCTGTTCATTCCTGTCTGTGAGTCTGAAAAGCATATTCATCTAGACTCCACTGGTGGCCTTTCCTCCCACCTGTCACTCCAAGGTAGACATCAAGTGCTGGTGTTTACTCAGCTCGCTGACACTGGAGAAGCTGCCCAAAAGCTGATAGAAGTCTCTTTCTTCGCTGACCCCAAAGGCTTCAGTCAGACCCAAAACTGGCTATTAATTATAGCGTTCAGATAAGGGACAAGCTCAAAAGAGCTGTGCACTGAAGGCAACCAGTACAGCACCAGTAATAAACCCCTTTATAACCATTAAGAGAACTCAGGACTGCTGCAAAAAGGTTTCCCTCTCTTGCTTGGTGACCAGCGGGACCTGCTGTGTTCACAAAGGTGGTTTTGCATTCACATCTACATTTCTGAAAGCTGCAGAAATCAGCTCTCTGATCACCTAACATTTTGGAAGGAGACACTTATAGGAGGTGTTGTCCCGAGGTCTGTGCCATGCTCAGAGCTGTGTATTCGTGCAACACCTGGACTGTCTTTGAACTCTCTCTCTGGCTCTCAAATCCGTTGGCAAAACAAGTGTACAGCCTAACTTGCAGCTCAGTCTTGGCACAGGCACAAAAGTTAATCAGAATGAAGAGCGAAGCCATCCATCTGGTGAGCCAGATAACTTCAGCTCCTCACTTGTTCATGGCAGGGGAGCCCATTTATTTGGATTTGTTACCTAATGATTTTCCTGGCATGTTAAATTGTTTATCAATTAAGTTAAGTGATAATAGAATTTTGTAGTGTTGTGTGCCTGAAGAGGCATCAGGAAGCTGAACTGGTCAATCATGGACTTTTAATCCTTGGTTTTCCCTGTTGATTTAATTTTAAATAAATGAGAATACTTTAGCAGCCTACTGAGAGTCAGTGTGGCAGAGGAAGGGAAGAGGGAAGCAGAGCCTTTGTTCTGAAAATGTTGAGGAAGCACCGAGCAGAGCAAGAGCTGATACCTTAGATTTGCTGAGGCTGCAGTTACTTCAAATTAGTCGAAGGTAGACACCATGTACTTCTTAGAGGAGAAGAATGTATAAGTAGCAATCTTGTCTGAAGGCGGACCTGTCCTATTTGGGCCATGTCAATGAGGGTGCTGTTGTTTGTTTCCCGTTTGGGTTATTTTAGCAGATTACCTGAGGCTTTGACATTCTGTCTTTTCTCCATCTAGCAACATGTTTCCTGGTCACTAGGAATCACCAAGCTCAGTTATAATCTCAGCTGCATCTATGCTTCCCAGTGGTTTCCAGCTAACTCTTTCACTCCTAGTTACAAACCCCTGTGCCTTTCCTCCATCAGTGATTTTTGCAGGTATGAGGGATGCTGCAGCTGGAAGCAGTCGAGCAGCTGGAGCAGAAGCAGCTGGAGCAGCCTCGGAGGAGATGCTGCATCCGTGGAGAGGGTTCACCTTGCTGCCTGCAGTGCTGAGAGCCTCTCCAGAGGCACCGAGTGTGAAATGGGGTTTTACTGCGTCCCAGTGAGAAAAAGGTTTTCCTTTGAGAGGCAATGAGTGCAAAACCACTCATAACAACACTCAGAAGAGCAACGCTGTTTCCTGATATTGCTTTTCACAGCAAAAACTACTTGTTTATTTGCTGTCATGCTCAACCCTTGCTACACAATGTACTTTGTATCTTTTGTAATTTACCTACTTCTGCAGCTCATGTATTGGTCCCCATTGACTATAAAGTGATATAGCTAATTAAGGGTAGTGGCAGCACTCAAAACTATGGATATTAATTTCTCATCTACTAAAAACCCCCTTAACAGGGCGTGGGAAAAGAGGCAATGAATGAATGCAGAAGACTATTAAAGTTCAGGTCCCACCTCTTCACCTTAAGGAGCAAACGTTGCATAGCGTATAAGGGAAAAAGGAGCTGGAAAGTGAAAAGGGTCAAAGGAGCCATAAACCCCTTTCTTGCCTTTTATGGAGAAAACATTACAAAACCTGGAGCTTTATTAAGATTTCCCTGGGGCCTATGCTATAGAAAATGTTGGTTTAACATAGGTCATGGTTTTTTTTGACATGGTATCTTGAGAGGACCATGGCTGATAGAGAGTTGTAATGATGGGCTTGACTGATTGCCATACGTGGAGCAGGACTCCATAGCTGGGCCTGCAGAGGCAAGCTCCAGAATTAGTATTTACCGGGGGGGGGAACTGCAGGGGGTCTCCCCCACCCCCGAGCCCATCTCCTGCTGTGGGATTTTACACAAGAGGAGATGATTGAGGCCTTGTGGCTTTTCCTGTTGTGGTAAGAACATCCTTCAGAAAAGGAAGTGGTTGGTTTGTCTAGACAAATCTCATGGGGGGAGGACATCTACGAGGCCCAGACTTTTAATTCATTGTGAGTGTTGTGTCCAGCATCAATTTTAAAAGTTTTATTAGAGCAAAGACTGGAGAGTTTTGAATATCTGCTTTTGATTCACTTGATACAGCAAACATTTTTGTATGTTTTGCCCTGGTCCTTTCCTAAGTGGTCATTTACTCATTCAGCAAAGAATATTAAAAATAGTACTCTGGTTACCCTCTTTTTTCATGATCATTACAACACAAGGCGTTAAACACAGACCCTGAGCATTTAACTCTTTCTTTCCTGTGCTCTGCATCTTTCTGCATCGTGCACCTGTGAGGAGACTCCACAGGACTGTGCCACTGTGCCCTTCATAAAGCTACTGGCACAGGAGCGTCAATCTTGTCCTCTCTTTAAATTTCTATTTATTGTGGACAGTAGCAACACTCATGGCCGTAGATTTCAAAGCATTTTATATTTTAAAACATATATTCTGTGTGAGTGTGTCTATATATATTATACATATGTTCTTCATGAGTCTGTAAGCACGCAAAATTCAGTTTGGTTTACTGGTGTTATCAGGAGGCCTGCAGTATCAATGTTTCTATTAGCACCTAGTTACTGGTAAAGCTTGAGAAAATGTCTGCTTTTATAAGAAAATGAGGGATTTTTCCTGCCTTTTTGAATTCTAAAAATAATTCTGAGCACATTAACACAATGTAACAGAAGCTGAGAGAAAAATCCACAAGGTCATTTAAAAAAATACCCCCCTAGACATTATTCAGAGAGCGAGCATAGATATTTTTCTTATAAAGAGAATTTCCTGATCTGCTACACTCTGGCTGAGTATTTCAGTGCTTTTTATAACAAAGCAAGGCTAATATCACCGCACTTATAAGTTATTAAAACTGAGAATGAAGTGTGCTTCAGGGAGACTCCCTTTGGCACGAAGAGAACCTTTTTATCAGATCTGTGACTCCAAAGCAGTGCTGGTTAGCCCTTTTTGTGGGCTTGTACTTCACATCCCTGTATCTGCATTTCATGAGCTGAGAGAAAAAAGGCACTTCTCAGCTGCTACCACTTTCTCCATCACTGGCAGGGAAACGATGAGTCCAGCTGAGAGCTGCCCCTGTGTCCTGGAGGATAAACCTGGTGTCCCCAGAAGCTTAGGAGATTCTTAGTGTCAAGAATGCATCTGAAATGTGCCCTCGGGGCTCACTCTGACAGGGAAATGCTGCTGATGGAAAATTCCTATTGAATCAGTCGCAAACATCTCTCTTTCCTCAAAGAATCTGTGTTTTGACATACCCCAGCTGTGGATGAGTCAGGTAATCCTAGGCCAAAAAAGAAGGCTTTCTAATTCCCTCTATAACTGCGTGGATCACTGAAACAGTTGAGATAGGGCTCTGTATGTGCAGGTATTGAATTTGTTGAGTAATCCAAGTACAAGAAGAACATTTGGCCCATTGCTTGGGCAATGTCTTCAATAGCAGCGAACGGGCTGCTGAGCTGAAAGTCATGTATGGCCAGAAGCACCCAAAGTGCCACGCAGAGCGCTGAGGGGCTGCATGAGGTTGATGATCCTGAGGATGGCACCTGAAGTTGTCCATGAAGAAAGCTCAGGCAGAAGAGTTAAATCTGGCACATCACTCTTCTCTGGGGTGTGAGAGGTTTTCTCAGATTTCTTCAGAAAAACAGACTTTAGGTCCCCCTTGGGCAGAAGTAGGGATGGGATGTGGGTTTCCTCACTATCAAGAAGTGCTCTCACAGCTCAGTCAGCATCTCCTGCACAAGGGTGTTGGGTCTGGTCTGGGTGCATGGCTGTGCTTTGCTGAGCACAGGGTCACCCAAGAGAGCTTTGTGCTCAGTGCAGGCTCCTGCNCAGCCAGCTGAACAGCGGTTTGGCTGAAAGCCAACTCATTGCTCCCAAAGAAAGCCAAATGTCCTAGAATTGAATTCATCCCTCTCAGGCAGAGCAGGGTGCCAGACCAGAACCACCACCCATGGCAGCAAATGCCATCACCCTGAGGCTGGGGGTCTCAGGGGAATGTGGACACTTCCTCGTAGTTGGGTGAGACACCTTTGCCTGCTGAGCACTGGGTCACCCTGGAGAGCTTTGTGCTCAGTGCAGGCTCCTGCAGCCTCTTCATAGGGGGATGAACGTCCCTCCTCTGCCCTGGGACCAGCCCTGCCATGCCTAAGCTCCAGACACCTCCATCCTCCTGTGCATCTCAGTGTGTCTTGCAGTTGTCTCTTCCCTCGTGGATCACTGTGGGTACTTCTCTAACTGCTTTTCCTTTCAGAACTCTTTCTCTCACTCACTCTCTCCCTAATTATGGAGGTGTGACTTGAGTGTTTTTTTGGAGCCTCCAGGAGGAGATTGTTTAAAAACTTATTCCTTGTGGCAGCTGTGTGGCTTGACACACCCAACAGACATGAAGTGGAACAGGAGGAATAGGACCACTAATAGGTTGTGAAAGAAAACACGGTCTACAGACAGAGCTTAGTCTACTCCTGCAGCAGAAAGTCCTTTCCAGCACCAAGAAAGTTATCAGCCTTTGACTCCTGCTCATAAGCAGACTCTCTATCAACCTCCGGTTTTACTATGCCCATCAGTAGCTCCTAGAGATTAATCCTCAATGCTAAACTTTACTGACTGCAGTTTGAATAAAACAATGGATTTTCTATACCTATCCAGACAGTGATCTCTTCAGAGAGCATCAGGTGGCTGCTTAAGCCTACCCTTTCCTGCTTGAATCTGTGCTGGGTACTGCTATTTCTTCGAGAGACAGGAGGGCAGCTGAGGAAAAAATCCTGGGGATAAAACTTGAAAATAATCTATTTCTCTGTAAAAGTTCAATAACAGGCTACTCATACGAAAGCCTGGGAATTAGAGCTAATGCCCTTACGCCCCTCTAACTCCATTGGCTCCCGGTGTGCATTGATGTAAGCGGGAAGAGAATAAGAACCCAATTATTCTCTATTTGAATGATGCTATATCTAATCACGAGTAGGACATATTGAAGGCACAGAAAAGCCTTGGGGATGTGCTGATCAGTCACCTGGTAAAATATAAAGATTCACATAAAGCTGTACTTGGAATATTGTTCCCATCTAGTCCGTTGCATGTGCTGAGCATTTACTGTAATACATGTAAGGTCTAATTTACCTCCCTCCCTTCATAGTCTCCTTCACTTCCCCAAACTGAGTCAGTGTGTTCAGCAAATGCTTTTTGCTATACCTCCTGAATCAATTTCAAGACATCTTCTGATGCATTTCCCAAACAGGTACAGCCCAGCAGGCTAGCCAGTAAAGTCAATTTACATAGCGAAACTGTTACAAAGCTCTGACACTTGTTATACAGCGGATGATTATCCCTGTACCCAGGGGATGGGAGGAAGAATTTTCCCTTTTATCTGAAGTCTGAACATTGCAAGTAAGTTTGACTGGAAAGATCACTGTGGAAATTCAGCCATAATTTGTGGCCCCTGGGATACAAATTACATCATGCTGTTATTTTAAGAATGCTGCACTTTGCCACCTTCCTGTTTAATAAGTATATTCTCTTAACAAGTCAGGTGTCAAAATAGCTCTGACAGTCCATTAACAATGAAGCACAGAAAAAAAAAAAAAAAGATAGTACTTAACAATATCCGATTCATTGAGTATTACTCTGGGACCCTACTTTTAAAAATGCAATCGTCTTTTGTCTTCATTCCCTGATGTGTTCTTCCATCTTCTGCCAGGAACAACCCAGCACTCAGGCATTCAGCTTCTTGGCCACTTTCAAGATTTCTTTCCACATTAGCCCCTCATTCCCACCTTCCTGTTGCAGGCTACGGTGTTTATAATGCTGCTTTTTTGCCAGGGGCCCCACTGGGAAACAGATCGGGGACGGATATGGGTTAAAATATCTAACAATTTTTATTTTTTAAAAACTAGCTTGAGTGCCTAACTTGGTTCCCAGCACACATCCCTCCAGAAGCAGTACCAGTGCAGATGAAGGGGCAGTGTGGTGCGGCAGTGGGGAAGAAGCACCCAGGAAAGAAATGGGAGCACCCAAGGAAGAGAAGGGCCAAGAACTTCTTAAACTGGCTTTGCCACCAGGTACAAAAGTGGAAAAAGAAAAATCTGGGTTGTGTGCATGCACTGACAGAGAGCAATTAGGTTTTGCTTGCAGGAATGCAAGAACCTGGAGCTGCCTATACAATGAATGAACTGCTGAATTCCAGAGGGTGTATAATCCACAGTGAAATATTTCTGACATGGAGGAGAGATTAGGAAAGACATTTTGGGTTAGTTTTTAGGAAGTCTTGCTCAGCATGAAGGAATAAGGTAACCTTTTTTTCCCAAGGAAACTTTCCAGAGCTTCTAGTGAGGAATAGTTTCCGTTTGTCCAAGAAAAACAGTGTTTTATACAGATTTTCTTAGAATGACTTTCTTTTAATGGTGATAATTGTCTATGAGGTTGTACTACATGCTAATGTATAACCTTTCATCCAGCTATGTGGATTTACTATGTCATTTCATCTTTCTAGGAAATGGGGATGAATCATAAGTATGTGTGTATATATAAACATACATTATGGGACATGAAACTGCCAAGCAACTCTTTGACTACCTGGGAGTTCCACAGAACTCCTTTGTGTCCTTCCTGAACAATAAATCCTATTTAGATTTTGACAGTTGGCACCAATTTCCCACAAAAATCGTGCTGTTTTCACCTGTGAACTGCAAAATTCAAAACATGGCAAAAATTAACTTGGGGAGTGATATCTTTGTTCTGCTATTTCCCTGGTCTCTGAAAAAAAAAAAAAGTGCAAATCTATGCTTAAGTCCAGAAAAAAAAATTGCTTTCTAAAATAAATTTAATCTGCTTATAAAATAGGTTCAACTCTCAAATTCTGCATGAATTCTGAACTGAAATGGATGCATTTTATTTTAAAGAGACAGGATGTTCCTTTTAGCTTCCTTTTCCTAAAAAAAAACCAACACTACCACATTGTTTAGAGCAACGTTGCTGGAGGCTAGAGATTGACAGCTGACTTTAGGTAAATTAATTTTTTATAAGCTTGTTTGTCATGTTATTACTGGAACAAGGCAGTAGATATCGGGCTGCCTTTATCCCATTTGCAGCTTCCTTTTATTAGCTCTCTGTTTCCTTTATCCTGGGGATCATCTTCCTTTTAAAGAGGCAGTCTGTTCATTTTACCAGATGATAGCCTAGTATATATGTAGCCTACTTATAAACAAGGTCTGATTAAAGAAGAAAAAGGAATCACTTGAGTTCAAAAATAAGAGTGCTATAGTAAATACAAGTCAGAATCATAGAAACATTTAGGTTGGAAGAGACCATCAAGATCATCAAGTCCAACTGTTAATACAGCGAGAGAGGAAAACTTTGGATTACGTGCCTGAAGAAGTCATCTGATGTTGCTAGTGGAGACACTCTCCTCCACTCAAACACGCAGGGCAACGTGGAAATAGGAATAGACATTTAAGTCAACTCACAATGCAATTAATTTCATGGTGCCTCAAGAAGATGCGTATGTACTGTGGACACATGGTGGGGTTACAGGGACCCCGACATTTGGCCAGACATGGATCACTTGAATGGGCGAAGGGATGAAAGCAAAGCCCAGTGGACCTCAGGCTGGGACCACACTGTGCCTCTGTCTTCTGCTATGCACACAGTCCAGGGCTGAAAACTAGCAGCTTGAGACATGGCCCTGCTAGCAAAAATCAGTATTGGACACTGTGGAAGCTGCAATAAACCGTGAATTGCTGAGCGACCTACAGAAGGCTATGGGAGACTTTCACATCTCAGTCTTCCTCACCTCAAACAGGCTTCTGAGAAGATGGAAAATTTACAGGACTCTGCTCATCTGGTTAATAGGAAATTGGCTTAGTGTCTTCCTGGTCTACTCCCTTCCTTCCTCTGCTTCTTCCAGCTTGCCTCAGGCTGGTAGTTAAAGCCCTGTGAAAACACAGAGGTTAGATCAGGATATGGGTATCTGAAAAAAATAGGTAGGTGGGGAGAAGACTCTAGCTCAGGGGTATGAGGATGATTTTGGTAGCTGTAAATGTTGTGCAGAAGACTATGGGAGTGACCACAGAGCCACAGCCCAACCAAATAGCCCAACCAAAACAATACAGTGTAAAACAGGCAAACCAGGGCTGCCTGTACTACCTCCTCGTGAAGTAAAAGTAAGTGTCCAAGGTGCAGGTTATTGGATAGGTAATTAGTTGAATTTCTCAGCTTTGGTGTGAGTACATTTAAGAATTCTGCGGACTGGGGAAAATTTGCAGTGTAATTGGTCAATATGCCAGATTTGTTACAAAACCTTAAGTGATGAGCTTCTCAGTGTTTGTTCTGCTATTTAAGGGAAGGAAAAAAAAACCTTCCTTACTTATGTGTGTGACATTGGGAGGGAAAAATGGCACTTGTTCTACGGTCCTCTCCAAGCAGCTTACAAAACGAATAATCAAGAAAAAGAATAATGTCTTTTTAAGGTAATGTCATATAAATAAATCTAGATTGCAGGAGTCACTTATCTGGCAAAGCATGCAAGTTAGTTCGATCATCAGCTATACGTGAGAAGATCAAAATAAATCCTGAATGTGGAATCTGGACTCTGCTGCATATCAAGTAAAGAAGCTTTTTTGACTCCTGATCTCAAGTCTGCTATTTCCGTGGGCTGAATTTATACCTCTGATGTCAACTTTCTCCTTCTACGGGTTGTCACATAAGTGAATGAAGAACCTGTGCTGAAGACTGGGTGTCTCATCCCACAGTCTACTTCTTGTACAGTAATCATAGAATCATAGAGTCATTTAGGTTGGAAAAGAACTTTAAAGATCATCGAGTCCAACCATAAACCTAACACTGCCAAGTCCACCACTGAAATGCATCAGGCTTTTCATTTTTGACATGCAGTAATAGTAGTTGCTTTCTGGGTTGGCTTTTTTTTAGTTTTTGCCCCCAACATGACTGCGTCAGTCTCCTGGGACCAAAAGCTCAGCCATAACCTGCAGGAATGAGGCATCCTGAGTCAATTCTTTAGGCTTTGCAGGGTCGGGGTCTGTGTGCAGTCCTGGGGAGGAAGTGGCAGACAACGTGTTACCGGCACAGAGTTCATAAAATGAAGGAAGTAGCATGTTTTCCAATCTCTCCTGTGCTTCAAAAATAGGAAACCTTTGTCCTGCGAAATGCGTGCATAAATAACCTTGTTTTCTGTGCTCTGCACAAATTGATGTAGACAGCTAAAGATGTAAGATTATTTGCTTTTTTTTTCCCCTAACATTCAATGTATGCTATATAGTCAAACGAGAATATACATTCAGGTGTAAACAACTATCATCGGCAGGAATTTGCCTTTTTAAAACAGAGTAAGGCAAAAGTACTCAGTAGAAAATGTGAAAAGAAAAAAACCTCCACGTGAAAGCATTGCTGAAGGGGAAAAGCAGGAGTCTTGGTAAAACGCAAGAGGACCTGTGCAAATATTGACACTGGAAACATCAATGCTTTTGTGATGGGTATATCAGACACTGGAAGAAAATAGACTTACCCATCACAGTATGACCTGCAAGTTGGTGGGAGAATTCAGCAATCTCTGTGGACCTCTGCCTTTAAGGTAACTCTGAAAATGCCACCACGTAGATGTTCTTTGAGAGACAGGAGCCTGCAGTAAGCACCATTGAGAAGATGACCTTGAGGAGCCCAGATCTCTTCAGGGTTGAGGGAGATGCAGGCAGACATCTGATTTTAAAATTCACTATTTTTTTTTTAAACTGCACAAAGTTTATGATATTTTGCTATTGAGCCCATTTTTTATCCATCTGGAGAAGAGTAAGCTCTTCATCTTGTCTTCTGGTTATAAACTAGAGTTTAATCAGCACCAGTAACCAGGAAAGAGAGTTTGGTGTTGTGTGATTGTTCTTTCCACTATGAATGGGGATATGCTTTACAGTAGGTTTTATTCTTTAAAGGTAAATATTCAGTATGGACATTTGGAACATTTTCCACTTTTTTTTAAGTGGTTCACTTTACCACTTTACCATGGTTGAAACTTACTTTCCTGCATGCAAATAGTTATCTCTGTGGTATGGAAATTTTGCTAAGCTTTCCCTCCTCCTAAAAAGGGATTCCTCTGTGGCATATTTGTTGCAATATCATGTTGTTTTCCAGCATTTTTTTGTGTCTTCACTTTAAGGGAGATCCTGGGAACAAAAAGGAATTGGGGTTGAGTTCTTACTGTGCATCACTGCACTTGGAGTAGTGCAAATTTTTCCCAAATACATCCAGAGCTCACAGGGCTGAAGCACTTAGGAGTGTTGAGTCAGAGACTGGGCCATTGTGGGCTTTGTTTCAGTGTGAGTGCTGAAATAGTTTGAAACAGTTTTTACTAGAGCTCTCAGGGCAGTGCGTTGTGAAACTATTCTATACATAAGAATTATAAGCCATGCTCAAGACCCAGATGGGATCTAACACTGAGTCTTAAGATCTATAATGTAGTGCAGAGACAGTGCAGACACAAAGTCTGAAACTATTGTGTAAAAAAAAAAAAATCATGTGAAAAAGAACTAATTCCTGCCTTTCCAGTTTAAAGCAGCTGTTCGTCTTCCTTTTAAATATTTTCAGCTTTCTCTAAGGTCTATGATGATATTGTATTCACAGACATGCTTATTCTTCTTCTAAATGTCGGGATGCTTATTCCAACAGGTTTGGAGCTGGAGACTGTAATGGGCGTAAAATGATTTCTTATGCCAAAGCATAAATAGTATTCACCTGAACAAACACCAGCAGCAACCACTTCAGTAAATATATTATAGGCATACACACGTACATGCTTATACAAATTATTTATTCGACCAAACAAACATACCTGGGTTGTATTCATGTTGAGAAACACCATGGCAATAGCAGTTTTCACTGGGACAGCTTTTCATCCACCAGTACCCCCAAGTCCTTCTCTCAGGGCTGCTCTCAATCCCTTCATCCCCCAGCCTGTGTTGATACTGGGGGTTGCCCCAACCCAGGTGCAGGACCCTGCACTTTGCCTTACTGAACTTCATGGGCCCACTTCTTGAGCTTGTCCAAGTCCCTCTGGATGGCATCCTGTCCCTCAGGTGTGTCAGCCTCACCACTCAGCTTGGCGCTGTCTGAAAACTTGCTAAGGGTGCACTCTATCCCACTGTCTATGTCATTGATGAAGGTATTAAACAGTCCTGCTCCTCTCCCAGAGCTCCACAAGGACTAAGCTGGGCTGCCAGCAACCTGCGCATTTAAGACAGCAGGGAAATAAGCAACTCCTTACTTTAAAGGTGTCGAGGAATCTAAAAGTGGACTGAAGGGAGAAAAGAAAGAGTAACTGAACTGAACACCATTCATTTAGATGTGTTCTGTCATGGTAAAATTGCCTGGCTTTGCCATGGGGAGCCGGGGTTTCAAATATGACGGAGATTAGTTCTGCAAGGGACATGGTGTTCCCCATCAAGCTGCTGCTGCTACAATCATTGTGCTACCCCTTCCCTTCATCAGCACAAATGTCTTGCATTTCTTAGCCCTTCGGAGAGTTGGACTCATGTTGTATGTATTCACTCTGTAAAGTCAGCATATTTGCTATGTATTCCCTTTGTTGCACTTACAGCTGCGAAAACCAAGCATCTGTTTGCTGCTTTCTTGGCACGTTTCCTCTCTCTGATATTCGTAGGAAAAGGAATATGGCACAACTCAGGCAGCACAATGATCCCTTGGACTGCTTGGGGCACAACTCTCTCTGTCCTAGAGCCTGGAATCTGTAAAAGTGTCCGTGGTTGGCTTGGTTTTTACTTTGATTGATAGAGACTTTTTTTTTAAATCTACAAAAAGCAATCTGAGTGCAAACTGTCTCGTCCTGATAAAGTTCAATGTTCTAAGATGAAGGAATAAATCTGAGCAGATGAATGACCGCCAGCAGTGTGCTTCGAAAGGGCAAACCTAACAGCCTCCAGAAACTGGGAGGAGAGGTGCCCAAGGAGAAGAGTCCCAAGGGGAAAAAATAGTTTAGGAGAGATGGAGATTCCTATATGAAGTGATAACAAGAACACAATGCCATTCTGTCCTCGCATTCAATAAAAATAGAAAAATGCCATAATGGCTAATTGGGCTGGATAAAGCACACCTGGAGAACCAGAAAATGAGAGAAAAAGTGAAAACAGTGCTAGTACCTGTGGATATCTATAGTTTATTGCCATAAGCAGATGGCTAAACTTAATTTCAAGGATAAAAGAGCAAAAAATGCAGCTAAAACCAATGTTGGCTAAATGCATAAGAAGTTAAGTAATAATCTGTATTTTCGCCCAGAAGTTAAGTAATAATCTGTATTTTCGTCTTATGAGGAAGGGAGAGAAAATAATCAGGAATAGGATTAAACTGTTTAGGACCTATTTGGTGTAGCTTTCACAAAAGTATTAATAGCGATTGTTGTTTAAACAGCTAGAGAATATTGAGAAGGAGATTCCACATCAGGAGAGGGAAAGAGCAGATTGAAGACTATTTAGGTGAGTGGGATACATTCAGAATGAATGCACAAGATGAACATTCTCTTGATTCCATATGGAACTGGTCAAACTGCATCTGCTTGAATAATTATGATTTTTAACTAGAAAATATATTTACAAAAATAGCTAGGTCCCAGAAGACTGGAGAAGGACAAATATTATAAAGAGAAAGAATTTTTTTAAAAGTGAGAGAAATTGCAAACTAGGGAATTACAGCTTAGACATCTTAGGGTTTGTACCCAGAAGGAATCTAGAAGAAATTGCCTTCAAAGAACAACAGAAATTATTTAAGGTTTAGAAAATATAAACCTAAAAAATAAGAACATTAGATTAATTTAGTATAGACATCTAAATGACGATGTAATTGAACAATGTGAAAAGAGTTTGGAGTGGTTTTCCAGGCAGTCTGTGGGGGCAGAGCAAGACAAAAAATCAGTTTAAATAGAAGCAGAGAAGACGCATTTTAGATATCAGAACAAACTTGCAAATTATAAATATGTCTAAGTAGTGTCATTTGCAAAATAGTTTGTAGAATTGCAGTTGCCAGGTCCCTGAGGAAGACAACCAGCTGCCTTTTCCTACATAAAGTTTAATTTCACACTTCCCAGAGGTGAACTTTGCCATGACTCCCCCGCAGACTGACTGTGCAAGGACAGCTTCAATGGGTTGCCTCTGCCTGTGGTCATTCGACTTTGAAATGGGAATAGATGTTTCATAGAGAATCTCTCTTAGATTTGAGTTGGCAAGACCGAGAGTTGTACAAATGCCCATTGGGAACGGTTGGGACAGAGGTGAGAAATAGCCCTTGCCCATCCTATATCAGAAGGGTAGTACAGCCCAACACCCATATAGCACTGCCAAGGGAAAGTCCCAAGGACAGTTTTTGCACAGCAGACGATCTCCTTTTTGGTCCTGAAACATTGCTGTCAAAATATACAAGAAATGTTGCGGGGTTCATCTAATCTTAAAGGTCTTTTCCAACCTAAATTATTCTATGATTCTATGGAATGAGACTGACCACAAGGTTAGGCAAATCAATATATCATTTAAAAAACATTAAGAGTTACAGTTTCTGTTAGGTAAATATTCCTACCATGCACAGAATATACAGGGTAATGGATTTACTTTGACCCAGATAAAAGAGGTAAGAGGGATGCGAGCACAAAATAACAGCTAAGCCTCGCCTGCAGATTTACATTTAATTAAACAGTAGAGCTCCTCCAAGGGATGCTGAAGCTGTGCAAGAGGTAAGCAGCAGCATGACACATATATATAGTGATCAGGCCCGTGCCAGCCTTGGCTGTCTGGAGAATGTGTCGTTTGTGCACATGAACACAGGGTTCGTTGGAGCACCAAGCAAGCTTGTATCTGGAAGATGGACACATAAATGTGGGGTTTGGGAGGGAAGGGAGGTCTCCCAACACAGCGCATATGACCAGAAGCGACCAAGTCTTTGCCTGCTCAGAAAACCACATCTTAAAACCTCTTTTAAAAAAAAAAAAAAAAAAGAAAAAGCTAAAGTCCCTTTTAAATCTAATAAGGACATTTTGCTCCCCCTTTTTCTCGGCAGCTGTTCCAAAATCTCACTGCTCTCATGATCCACACTACTTTTTAATTTCTATCCTAAACTGACTGCTATTTGTTTGTTCCATTTGTTCTTGTGCTAACATTGTCGTCCAATTGTCACAGCCAGGGAGGAGCCATATCTCGTCTCAGGCTTTGTTTTTCTGTTCGTGTGAGGAAGGCAAGCATCCATCATGCTTTCACAGCTATGCATGGCGTAATGACCCCCACGCTAATGCTTGAAGGAGCTGGCTTGGCAAAATCGGACTGATGCAGCCACATCACTGACTTGAAGAGCCATGCTAAGCAGTAGAGTGATGATAGTACTTCTGGGGTCAGTCAGTTCTTCCTGCAGGATACTGTGAGATAAATAACAAATTAAGACTGAGACAATACTGCCCTGAGACACTGGGATGAGGGGAGCCAGCAGCGGTCCCTGTGCTGTGGCTGAAATCCAGAAAAGGACTTCTTGTTGACAGGAATTTGGTCCAATATGCACATCCCAAGCAGTAGCTCTGTAATTCTTGGGAAGGATGGATCCCTGTCAGTGACTGGCCATCATTGTTGACAAAAACAAATTAGGACAGAGAAAGAAATGCAGCTCTGTCCTGCCTCTAACTCTGCCGTGTATTCTCTCTTGGACAGGTAACACCCAGGGAGAAATCAGCAGGGAAGTACTGCTGCGTTCTCCAGTGACCCTTGGCCTTATCCTGTGGACAGAGTTTTTCTGTCTCACACTTCTGCATCACTACAAGATCCAGGCCGAATTAGTCCCTTACTACATGATTTTCCATGAAATAATAAGGTCAGTCTGTCAATTACATCTCACTGGTGACTACAATAAAACTCAGATTTTCTCCTCATCTCTACCTCTTGTCAGCAGCAATTTTTACATTTCCAAAATGTTCACATTTGGCTGCTAAAAATGCATTCCTAAATCTAGATATAGATACCCAAACAAATACAGGCTCAGACACAGAGCCCTCAGTTCCTCAGAGAGGGCTGCAGTCAGTCGATGTCTGAGAAAACCAGGCCCCTTGTGCTTAGCAGTGAACCCCGTGTAGAGCAGCCTCATTTCTCTGAACACATGGCCCTCGAGATATAAGACCATTGCTAATGCAGTGAAAATATTATTCAAAAGACACAGGATAAATGTTACAGATCCTGGATTTTTAACACCTCTCTCCAAACCAAAACTTAACCTTTAACTTAAAAAAGTGACTGTGTATTTGAACTAAGAGTACCCAATAATATTTTTCTTATAGGCTGTTTAAAAGAAGAGTACAGCCTGTGTTTTTGTTCTTTTCCTTTATTGCTTAGGATAGAATAACACAATATATATGTATACGGAGAAGAAAAAAACACAGCAAGCTTTGCAGATAAAAAAACCACAGCAAGCTTTGCAGAGCCTTCACTTTTTTTCTGTTCTATGGATTTGGCTATTTATTTTTGGTGATGTCTTATTTGGTGACAGAAGACACAAATGACAAACAACAGTAAACAGTGTTGAGACTGGCAGCTGTCTGCATGAAATACGACGAGGTTTGTGCAGCCAGCTTTGGCTCATTTCTCAAATCGTTATTCAAGAACTGTCAGATACTGAACCTGCATGACTCTGGCGACAGGCAGGGTGCATCCACATCGTCTCCAGGGGTTGACAGCCAGGACCACAAGTCACTCAGGTCCAGGATGGCGAGTCAGGAAGCTCAAATACCATTTCCATATTGCTTGTTCTAGCCTTTTGTGTCCTTCCAGTTCCTTGTGAATGAGAGGGGAATACAATTCTTAAGTAACGTGTACATTAAACTGAGTTAAAATTGCAAAGCCATACTCTCACCTATTGTGAGAGAGCACAAAATCCAGCTTTTTTTTCTTTATTTACCATTTCTTATGAAATAATACATGTCCGTCTCTACAGAACTTATTTCACCAGGAAATATATCTTTAAGCAGAGGTTTGGAGCAATTTGTTTTCAACACAAACATTTGGAAGGCTGAAAAGGCGGAGGAGAGAACTGGGTTGACCTACCATAATCGTAACATCTAATAATGCCTCCAAGATAAAATACCAGCAAAACAATTACTGTGAAATGCAGTTTGTAGACTGGCAGCTGGAGAATGATTTCTCACAGTTAAGTGCCGTAATATTCCAAGGAAGTGCTTAGATATTTGGATAACTACTTGATGAGTCAATGCAAGCACCTATCTGTACCTCAGTCCTAGGCCTGCCTTGCTTGGATGCAAAGACAGTCTAAGCTGGACTCCAGCCCACAGGTTTGGACGTTGGCCAAGCACCGGATCCTCATGAGAAGCAAAACTTAAAATCGTTCCATCCTTTAACAAATAAAGATGCTCAGGCAAAAACTCCGTAAGATAACTGAGTCAAGCTTCCTCATCAAAGTGTCTGGCATCACCTCCTGCCAGGAACCATATGTTATGTAGGCATTAGGCTCCTGAAGTGCATATGCTTGTGTACTATGTGCTTTAGTCATTCTCGGACTCTCAGAGCACTACAGACACAGCCACCTGTGGCATAACGCTGCACTTGGTCTGAGTCTCCATGTTTAACATAGAACACCTTCTTATCTATAGATTATTTCTAGAGATTTTTACACTGGTGTCAGCACGATAACAGCTTGAATGGCTTTAACATTTTCAGATTCCGCTCCTTTAAGCCAGTTGCAGTGTGAAATGCAAACGCACACTGGGTTAACTCTTTGATCCCTATGGGAGCCAAGGACTGTTGTCCAAGAACAGTAGTTTTCTCAGGCTTTGTCCCAGAGCTGTTCAGCATCATCGAGTAGGTGGTGACATTACATTTCTAACATCAAATTAGTGTTAGCAGTGAACAGTGAGACCCACACAAATGCACCAGAAAAGCAAAACAGAATGACTTGTTTCTAATAATTGGGCCTAGAAAGAAGAGCATAGAAGCAATACATTTTCTCATACAAAGGGTAGATCCGGTTAATTATAAATCACTTCTCAATGTGATCTTCCGCATCCACAAAAGGTTCTCAGCAATAGGATTTAACTCACAGTGTAAAGGTTCAGTCTCTAGCAGGAATCAGAGGTGATTTCTCTAGACTTTATTTGGGGTGTGTTGAGTGGACATCTTTCCTGCATTTTTGTGCATCTAATAACATCAGAGCACATCCCAAGTAGCAAACTCCAATGAGGATGGAAATTCTCTTCCGTAATGAACTTTGTTGGCACTGAGGCTTTCCTAAATAATCAAGAAACTGAGGCCGGACCTCTCACTGTCCTTGGAGCAGAACAACAAAAAAAATTAATCTCTTTGGAGGCTTGTAGCACTATATCCAGCATGAGAAACCAAGACTCTTTTTGGCTTTATACTGGTCCCAGCATTGGTCAGGACATGGCTAACACTGTGGGTTTATACTACATGCAAACCATGGGCTCCCAAACAACTTCTCATCTCCTGGGTCTGGGTACGCAAGCTCACTGCATCTTGACCTTCACCTTCTTTCCTTCTCCATCCCTTGTTTTCACAAAGTACAAACTTTACTGCAGAGGTGGGAGCTATGGTGCACCCCAGGCAGCCTCCCACCAGGACAGTCACGGATGCTGGGACCAGTGCAGCAGCTTCACCGGCTGTGTGGGCACAGTTTAAATACCTTGCTGCGGGTGAATGAAGTAGATCTTTCTCGAAGTCCTTGACTCTGTCTTTTAAATAGCATAGTTTAGGCCTGGCTCAGTAAAATTACTTTCCTTTGACAGCAATCTGAAAAGTCATTTATAGATCTTCCCTGTTTTTCTGCTGAAATCACTAATACAATGAAAACTTGCTCACATGAATATCATGCGCTCAGTGGAACAGCTCTGAATTTCTCATTTCCTTTCTGCTCCTGTTATAATTAAAATAAAATGTTTGATCTCCTTTTGGACAATGTTTAGATCTGGTTTTCTGCCATGGATTGACTGGATTCCTGAAAACATTTTATCCCATGGTTTTACAGATAAAAAACTATCTAGGACAATCTTTCAAGTTAACAGCATAATCCTCTATGTTTGCAGCAGAAAGTGACTTTTCTGCCGCTGAAATGGCATGAAAAGTATATGTGTAGAGAAAAAAACATGTGCTGTCAGTCATCTGCTAAGCAGAGAAAGGCCCACAGACCTGTGGGCATGGATAATACTGTGCGCAGAATGAAAAATTAAGTTTTGAGGTGGGGATGAAGAACAGGTTATATTTTATTTATGCATTCTCAGGTGCTGACTGATAACTGCTAAGCTTAAGTACATAAACACCAGAGACACAAAGAGAGTCTAAAACATCCCTGTGAGATTGCCGGCTCTGTGTTTCCTCCCAACCATCACACTCATGATTGTCCCCTGATGCATAAGTCAATCCCTTCTTTCAAATCTCTCCAGGCAGCTGCAGCACCTCATGGGGAGTTGACTGACCATGAGGTGCAGAAGCACAGTGATTCTACCAAAGCGTGGTCCACTAGGCCAGCAGCGGCTCCCGTTGGTATAGCTAGTAAATACCAGCATAAGTCACTGGTTTTGTCCAAATATTTTCTTCCTCATGAAAGATTTTTTTTTTTAATGCACTTATTCCATCATGTGAAAGAATTTCATTGTTATTCTGATTCCTCTATGTATCATCCAGGCTTATTCTTCAACAGATCTACTACACTGTTAGTAGGTTTAACTGCATTTAAAGAGGTGAATGAATCTTCCTGACCACCCCTTGAGCCCTAGTCTTGTCATGGCTTTTTGTTAGATGACAGAATTGCTCCAGCTTTACATTTTCTTTAAGGTCAAAAGGTTGGTTTTGTTTTCAGAGTGCTTTTTCCAGAGAGCCTGTCACCCTCTTCTCACGAATCTTTTGTTCTGTACCGATGAACGAATTTCAAAACAAACAGACACAGATAGCTTAGCTCATTAGAAGAACCTTTCCTAAATAACTAATGGGACTGATGATGTAGTTCAAGCTGCTGGGGTAAAGTGCTCCTGCAGTCCAGTTCTCTCCTAACTTAATACAAACCGGTGGTTCCTCTAAGGTCCCAGTTAACAGAGAAGACTCCGAGCAGCTGCCAAACATAAAAGCTGTATTGGTATTGGCGCTATAAACTGTTTGATACGATATTTCAGAAGGTCTTGTGTGGGTGGGAAGAATCACAGGAGGGAGAAGAATCACCAGGAGATGCCCCGAGGAGGGTCAGAGCTGGAGAAATAATGACTCATCATAACAATGCAACAATTTCTTTCTTTCCTTGCCTGCTCTCCCACGCAGAAGGGGTGAGTTCAGCAGTTGAGGCTCTCAGGACAGCTGTATTTTGTAGCAGCAGCACTTTCCTCCAACAGTGGACTTTTCATTCTTGAAGGTGACACCCCACTTATTGCCACACAACTAGTTTAAATGATGAGTCTCTTCTAACTCCGATCCCTTCTCTGAAAACCTAAAACGTTACGGATGAGAGGAACATGATAACACCATTACATCTGACAGTCAAAACTCAAGTTAATGATACAGTCCATGTTCTGGACCCCAGCTGTTCCAGTCAACTGTGTTGTATCACTCACTTCATGAACTTATTTTTGTTTTATTTTGAAATTACTAAGGCTTCTCAACCTATTGTTGACCTACCATTTCCCAGCAGGAGGCTGTTAAGAATGGCATTTATGCAATGGGAAGAAATCTTTTAATCTCTAGTCTGTCATTGCAAGAACAAATTTAAATTATCACTGATAAGCCCCATCTTAGCTGGATGAAATATTAAGGAAGCTGGGCAGATATGTATTTCCTCCACAACTACGCAGAAAAAAGTGAAGTTGCTTCATAGATTCTGGTTGTGCTCAGTTTGCTGCAGCAAATCTCTGATTTTGAAAATGTGCTGTGCAATAAAAAGGCTTGATTTCCAAAAGGGCTGGAATTTGGAACTTTCTAGAAATGAGATGCTTTTAAAACGTCCTACTTTTACTCACTCAAAAGTCTTGAACTGTGCTTCTCCCCAGATTTTCCTTGCATTGGTTTTAATTTCATTTGTGGTATTTTTCTCAGGTTTCCTGTACATCTGCAAAGCCTTCATTCTAGGATGCAATCCTTTATACCGTATCAGGCTTAACATCTAAAGTTGCTCCATTGGCGGTTCTTGCCCTGTAGGGCCTGTTTGCCTGCACCACTGGTGCTTGCTCACAACCCTCCGCTTGCAAATCCAAGGAAACAGCATCGAAATGCAATACCCAGGTCCTGCTCTCCAAAAAACCCTTGTAAATGAGTTCATGAGCACTACTGCAGATCCTGCTCACGCAGGTGGGAGCTTGCTGTCTTCCAAAGTCTGTAACACAGCATCCTCTGCTCCAGAAGGAAAGAGGCTGATCTTTCCAGCTGTTTGTTGGTAACACAAGCAGTCAACACCGCTTCCTCTACATACAGAGAGCATACGGCCTGGACGGTGTATCAGTGCCCCAAAAGGATGAAACTGTGCTCAGGACTAGTGACAATATCCTTCAAGTTCAGTGGTTTGAAGCCTTTTGTTTCTTTCTTTTTTTCTTTTAAAGAGAAAGCTGAGCATGGACTTCCATCACCTCTATTTTGGGTCACCTGGTGAAATTCTCCCCAATTTTATGGAGTTAAAACAGGGAAGTAGCTTTCCTTGCTCCTCGGTTATGGAAATGGAGTACGGATCTGGAAGGTAAGCGCTGCCCAGAGGAGAAATCGCTGCCAAGGCTTTGCTGGCGGATGCAGGTACACCGACAGCTTCCCATCTGAACTCTGCAGCTCTCCTTCTCCTCTCGCTTATTTTCAGAGGTTGCCTGAAGCTTTACTTCTGCCCCATTTAATCTCATTTAATGCTGAAAATCATTTATCTCTATTTAACATAATTCACTGTCTCTATAACTTGGCAGTGGTAATAGAGATTCAACTGGCTAATCTTTGTATAAAATTCCCAGTTTAGGTTTTATTTTACTTGTATCAGTTCAAACCTTTTTAAGGAACCTGAAGGGAATTCCCACTGAAATGCCCTTGTGAAAGCTAAAATGACATTTTTGAAAGATAAACTTCCCTTTTTTCCAACTTTCAAACATCCTACATAACTCAGTATTAACTATTTAGACATATAATGGAAATGTGATACTTCAATAAGCACACAATAAAAGTTAAAATGAAACTATGCAATAAAGTTTGATATATCAGAAAACATTTTGACATTTGTAGAATAAAAGGGAAAAAATAATAATAAAAAAAACCTTCTGAAATTTCCTCTGAGAAAATGCATCAAAATATGACCATCTTCACTCTTAACCTCACTGAATAATATCAGTACCCTCTGGGTCAGCTTTGCAGTAGTGGCTCCCACTCCCTTTCCTCTTCTTCCTTTGCCAACTGCTTCCCTCCTCCTCTTGGGTTCCTCAACAGAGCTGGTATTTCTCTTATCTCTGCTAGCCACTCCCCACATCTAAATACGTAATTCCCCCTCACAGCTCCCCTAATCGCTGGCTCTTGGTAGTGTGTGTGCTCTCCAAATAATACTTCTTGCCGATCTTAGCAAACCATCTTCTGGCTTCTTGGGTGCTCTCCAGGTGATTTGACTGATTATGTTTCTGCAAAACAACTGGGCTTGTACCAAAGCTCCTTTCTGTAATGACTTCAAACTGGAAGAGGGTAGATTTAGAATAAGTATTAGGAAGAAATTTTTCACTATGGGGTGGTAAGGCACTGGAACAGGTTGCCCAGGGAAGTTGTGGATGCCCCATCCCTGGAAGTGTTCAAGGCCAGGTTGGATGGGGCTTTGAGCAACCTGGTCTAGTGGGATGTGTCCCTGCCTATGGCAGGGGGGTTGGAACTCAATGATCTTTAAGGTTCCTTCCAACCTAAACCATTCTATGGTGATGATTCTGATTCTATGCTCTGTATTGCTATAATATCCAACCAGTCTGTAAAATGTTAAGTCATTTCCTACTATGTCAATAGTGGCCACGAAGTTTATTCAGTTTTATAAGACAGAAGGAAACAAATTTTTTTGCATCTGCTCTGTTGCTACTAACAATTTCTTTCTTAAAGTGCTTCAATTTCATATAACTGTTTTCCTGTTATTCATTCCTTACGGTGTTGGGACATCCCCAAACACCACACTGAACATCCTCCACAGTTAACTCAGTTTGCTGGAAGCATTTTTTCAGGAGACCTATAGAACTGAAGTAGAAAAGTGATCCCAGATCTAGTAAACGTAAGAGAGAACTGCTTAAGGATGCATCGCAGTCTGTTACCAAATGGGAGTTAATTCAATATTCAACATTATTGTGACTGGTTTTGTTTTCCAAGACTCTAGAGTGCCTGGGAGCTCTCGCCAGAGCAGGGCACTGCTGTGGGAGGCACGGTACAAGCAAATGGCAAAGAAAAAAATAACCCCCCAAAAGCTAAGTCATACAACAAGCCATTTGCAATCTGCATAGATATGATTGCTGGAGTAGCAACAGTCATTGTTTTGTCTCCTTTTGTCAAAAAGCGATACAGAGGCCCCACACCAGAGAGTCATAGTCTCTCATAGTACTGGGTATCAACTCATTAGACAAAATATCTGGCTCCTCATAGTCCAGCCTGAGCTGTGAAATCCAACAACTTCTGTTTGCATTTTTGCAATTGCTATCAAGATAATATTAAAAAAAAAAAAACAACAACCCAAAAAACTTGCAAGAACATAAGTGGGATAGAAGGACAGCACTGCTGTGGAAACAAACATGAGAATGACAATGAAAAATAACTCTGCTTAGATGTGGACTTTGCCATCGGGAGACTAGTCTCCTTAGAGGACAAATGTGGTCCCCTGGCTAGCAGCTACAACTGTTGGAGGCTGTAGCTTCCTACCTACCCAGCAGTAATAATGGTGGGAAATGAATGCCACTTATATTTGGCAGACAATATTAGAGGTTCCAGGTGAGGTACAATGCCAAGTGTTTAAACAGCTGTCTGGTTTGGTGTGGATTGCCATTTATTTCCTTGAGACCCAGAGCTAAAAGTGGATGCTAAGAGCTTTCCTGCCCAGTAAAAGAGAGAAGTTCCTCTCCATGTAGAGTTAGAGGAAGTTTTCAGTAGAAACAGCATCTTTATAAGCTTTTTTTTACCTGTTTGGTTTTTTTTTTAACCTGTTTGTATAAGTGAGGACAATCTACTCTACTCATTTTTTTCCTGTGAAAAAGAAAAGTTGAGAAAGGCTTTCAATGTGCACATCTATTAAAGGCTAAGGACCAAACGTCACAAAAAGTTTGTGTCCACGTTAACTCTTATTAGATGTTTAAGCCTGTCCAGTTGGCAGACACAAATCTAGAGTTAGCAAGCCATTTCCTCTTCCATTTCTGTCTCCTCAATCTTTGACAGATGTCTGAGCTGGAGTGAAAACATAATAGCATAAAAGTGTATAAAACAAGAAGGAAAGGGTAGAGAAGATGATTTCCTTTGCCTCTCCAGGGTAGTCCATAATAATGTACACAGCAATGGTACGGTGTTATTGAGAGTCCTGCACACTCTGTTTCAGGCAACTAATGGTGCTTAAGGTATGGAGCAAAAAAGAGCAGGATTTGGAGGTGCAAAAAAGTCACTATGCCTGTGATTAGTAAGATATTTCAATTTCTGAGACTCCTCAACTGAGATAAGCACTGAACCACCTTTTGTCTTTCAGATTCACAACCATTTTGCGTATATTCATAATCATCTGCTTTTGAGACTAAACGTAGGAATCAATCACTATTTTAATGTAGATGAATAACCACCGGGGATTTTATTCATGTTGTGTTCAGTTAATCATTTCAACATGAAAATTGATTTAGTTTAGAAGAAGATATCTGGGACCTGCTTGGGCAGGTGAGGTGGCTTTCCTAGAAGCACAAAGAAATAAGGTGAAACGCTAGACCCAGACTGGGTAGATGATATCCATCCACTGATTTCAGTAGGAACAACATTTCATCCATGACCTTACTTCTGTAGCAATAAATGCATTCATTACTCTACTAAGCTTTATTTAACAAGTCGTCTGAGAAAAAATTTAACCGGGACATTATTTGTGCTATTTCTAAGGAGGTAGTCAGGAATGAACTCATCATGGCAGTATTTCATTTGCCAGAATTCTTTTCTTATGTATTTTGTAATTTCTCTGCCTAGCTCAAAGATGATTCTTCCAGGGAATACAGCTGGGACTTAAGCATAATTCAAGAAATCACTGAGAAAGCAGCATTTTACATGCAATCAAATTATTTTACTCCCCAAAACCAAGAATCTTTTTTACAAAGATATGGTGTTCAACGGTTAAAATAAGTATCTCCATAGAGGGATCCGCACTCATCTATCCCCACTGTCTTCTAACCTGATTCATTTAAACCTCCCCCGCTTCTCACAGCAGGCGGAGGCGCAGCCTAAGGGGGGAGCTGGCTGTGACGGTGTAAGGCAATTGAAATCACAACGCAAGTTGACACTTTACTTTCCATGGGACAGGGAAGTGGTCTGGACATATTGCCATAAAAAAAGATCTTTAAACCATGACAAGGAGTCCTCACGTTACCCTAGGTGTTCTTACCACTGGGAGCTGATTAGCTGGACATCTTCCCCGGCTATTTCTCTACATTGTGCAATGTTTAGTTAGAACAGATAAACCAGGACTGACTAGCAGCTGCAATTATTTAACCTATGGGATTTATTGCATTTGAAAACTGAAGTCAGGCTGATGATACTCTCTGAAGGAAACATGCAGTTACTTAGAAATACATGTGAAATATTTAGGGTGAAGTTATTCATTTGGCATGGTGAACATTAGTCTCTGCAATTTAGTCCTCGATCTGTAACTCCACTTTTTTTTCACAGGCAATTTTAGGGATTTTTTTTATTTGATTAGCAATATAGAATAAAAAACTGAAAAAGTTAAAAAGAGGCTAGTGATTAAAAGAGGCTGATGCTGAAGGTGTTCACTGCAGAAGCACATTTGCAACAGATGCGACAGGACCTACCAGCAGAGTATGCTGATATAACAGCACTGGCCCCAGAGGAGTAGTTCCCCAGAGTGGAGAACCAACCCAGGAAATTGTTATTAAGACATACAAGAAACTTTGTGTATTTGTCAGTGGCTGCTCTATAGCTGTCTGCATTCAAACTTTACATCCTCAGATTCCCAGCTAACTTCAGAGACTCTAAATTCTGTAGAGATCCACATTTTTTTCTCCAAAGCACTCAAGTGAATAAAGATCTTTCAGCCGTGGTCAGAAGTAAACCAACATCTCACTCATAACCACCCTGGTGAGACTGACCAAGTTGTCATTCTTTCATGTCTCATAATCACCTAGACGTTGGCATTCTTATAGCACATACATGAGAAAAGCCTTCCGCACACCGGCCCCATGGGAGACAGGAGATGAATAAGGTGCTGGAATCTGACTGTAAACCTGTTTTTTTTTTCTGGAGAGGCAGAGATTCAGGTGGCAGATACTTATGTTTTTCATATGAAATGTTCACTGAAGCAGTTGTCTGGAATCCAGGTTTCTTTTGGTATATTCAACCGGAATTTAGTTATGTTTAATGTCATCTTTCTCTTTCAATGAATACTGAATTATGGAACAATTTCAACAGGAGAGATCGGAAGAGACCCAACTGAAAACCAGCTGCATTGTGAGGCTAGAGTATTTACAAAGGATGTGTGGATTCATAACTCTTCACACTGGAAGGAACTGACTGGGGCTTCACATCTAGGTAAGGGCTGTAACCATTGAGCTGGTGGATGAAACAGTAGGAGTAATATTATTTATTGCAGATTTCGCTCCAAAGGAGGGTTCAGGGTGGTGATTCCTAACTGGAATGGTAGGCCAGTACTCTGATGAGACTGAATTGAGTCCCACTGTCCCATTTGCAGCCCACTTTTTACTGGCTACCTTAAATATTAGCTTTGATGGATCTTATTTGATGGCAGATAACCCTCCTTATGTACACTTTAGGCGCCTTAAGAATGTCATTGGAGGTTATGGTTTCCTGCATTTGGACTGTGATGAGGCTGAATAAGTGCTTGAATTTGTATTTCTTTTGTCTGGTGAATCATCTTTTAACTAATAATGAGGATTTTGAACATAGCTGAAGCTTTCCTGTACACTTCACAGCATCTGCTGGCACCCAGACAAGCACACATCGTGGTATCTGCTCCCCCAGACACGAGGTTAGGACACACACACTCCCCCAACGTCAGCATTCAGAGTGCTCCATCACTTGCTTGGCCAGTGGTTGTAACATGTTTGTGTTGTCTCTCTAGACAAGCTATCTAAAATAGCTTGTAAATGTTCCCAAATTCTTTTGCCTGGGGAGCAGAAATCTGAGAGTGGCTCTGAAATGCAAGCCTCCCACAGGATACTGTACGTCAGCCTGCCACGGGGCCCTTCCGCCAGAAATACTTCTTGCTTGTTTGTCTTAAGTCTTTATGTGGGGGTTTGGCAGCTTGAAAAAGTGTTTTCTACCAGTCCAGGTAGAACATCCTTTTAAATGTTTATTTATCTGTTCAGTACAACAATGAGATCTGGGGTTAAATGCTACAGATAAAAAGGAGATTGAACTGACAGGCACAGAGGTGCAGCTAATACCTCTAAGTAAATGCCATGTTCATAGGACTCTGGGTGAAATGGCATTAACCAGAAGAGTGTCATTTCTCTCATGTCTTCCCAATCATTCACTGTTCCTTTCTAACCTGATAGTCTCCCTGTTCTTGCTCTCTGTATCTAGGCAGAGGCTTTTCATTGTACAGGCAGAATCTCTTCAGGTGAGCTATTTACAGATAAAATTAGATAAAAGAGCAATTTTAGCCTGGCTTACTGAAGCATTTCCCTCCCTTTCCTTGTAATTCATCTGAAACAAGCATGCAAGAGGTTGAAGTGAAGGGGGAGCAAGGGAACGTTCTGTTACCTCTCCATCCTTGGGGTATTTCTTGAGATACTAGATGCAGTTACTCAGAAAATCAACAGTTCATGAAACAAAGACAATGTCACTTACACCTGGGAAAAGACTCAGACAGAAGCTCAAGTACTATTCTAAATATTTAAGCCATCCAGTTCAGAAAGAGATCAAAATGGTTTAAAACAGTTCCTTGCCTTATTAAACAGTTCCTTGCGTTATTAAGCCACTGAGTCACTAACTTCCTTGTCAGCAGGAAAGCAGCTCCTATGTAAAAGACAGCAATGAAATCAGAAAATTTGCTGAAAGATAGATCAGTAGTACTGTTTCACGAAGGATGTGGCACAGGTCTTCAGCTGACCCATCCAGCTGACCAGGGCCAATTTGTAGCAGGTAAGGATCTTTTCACAGCAATAACATGACAGCAGTCGATGTGAGATGTCACGAACACTTCGCTGTGATTGTTAAACAACTAAGCCTTGTTGGGTGCATTCATTACAGCCTAACAGTGCTCTACGTTGCCAACTGATAGGCAAAATTAGTCACTCACTATGTGGCATTAACAGGTCACGATCAAGGCTTACCGTTAATTTTCATGGATATAAAACATTAATTTCTTCAGATTACCTGCATATGAGCCAAATATCCCTCACATGAAAAGAGGGATTTCATTTGTCTGTGCAAAAATAACCTCAAAGGCTCTGGGAGCTCTGAAGATAAACTCCTGGGTATTTCTAACAGGCTGGAAGGAGAGGAGGAAAAAAAAATCTGCCTTGGTATAATCCAAATCTTGCAGTTTTGAACTCCCTTTTCAAGCTGCTGTGCCTCAGGATCCAGCAAATGTGGGATTTGGCCACATGGCACACACGCCTCTGTGCAAGAAGGGAACCTGTGGAGCATGTCGGGAAGGTGTCTTCTCATCAGGTTTTGGAGAGTGCAACGCAGGATCGGGATGGGGGGATGCTGCAGCAGCTGGGGCCAGTGCTCACCACGCTTGGTTGGGAGGCGGCACGTCTCATGGAATTCCTGCCCTGGAAAAGAATAACACAGGCCAGCACAGCACTTCTGGGAGGTTTCCCAGTCCCTGCACGCTGATAGGGAGACACAACGCAAGAAGTTGTGCGAATATCACAGGACAGCTAAATGCTCCTGAGGTTCTTGCCGTATTACAATGTACAGGTTGGGTCTCACAGAAAACTGGCTTTTGTGGAAGATGAAGGAATTTGTGCTTTGCAGTAGTTCAGCTTTTATCGAGAATCATCTCTGATTGTAATGAGCAATGAGATAAATCTGCTTTTTTAATGATTTTCAAATTGGGTTCAATTTCATGTTTTTAAAACCTTCTCAGTCAAGCTTATTGAGCATAATTCCCCATTCTGTTTTCCAGTAGTTAGTGAAATAGTACCTCATTTCACTGTGGAATATGTCAGCTCTGTGTGGCATTGGAACCAGAATGAAATAACAGGAGGAATTATATCAGGGGTGGGATAAGGTCTGCTCCGTAGTGGAAATTCAGACTGTGTGGTTGTCCCGCAGTGCCACGTGCGGTTGGACTCAGTGATTTTAAGGGTCTTTTCCAACCTAAATGATTCTATGATTCTGTGTGAGTGGCCTGTCCAAATCCAGCCCAGCATGATCCAAACCTTGTTTCTAATAACACATAAGGTGATCACTTCCTCAGCCCAGTCTGCTGCCAAACCCCAGTGGAATGGAAATGGCACCACAAGGGCTGAGCTTCAGAGCACTGTGACAGCAGGACCTGGGAAATCTGATGGAGATCTGTTTCTAAAAGTGAATTTATTCCCCTTCTGAGCCACAAAAATGGTTCCTCAAAAACATTAACGGAAAGGAATGATTTTACAGAAGGAAAAGTTGTATTTCAGAGACCACACATTACAACTTTTTGAGTCATAAAAATCAAAAGAAAAAAAGAAAATGGACAGTCCTCAGGACAATCCAAAGGACTTTTTGAACTTGGAAAGTAAACTTTGTTACAATACCAAAAGAATTATTTTAGAATTTTTCCTGGTTGTTATTTTTTTAAGAACATTTCCTGGTTTAATTGGCAATGCTAACTGTTTTTATTTTTTACCAAACATGAGTGGGAAGAGTCGTTAAGTAGTGTCTATCAATAGTAAAAGGCAGTAAAGTAAGTGCTGAGTTCCATGGGGTACAACAGTGCAAAGCAAGATTTTAGGGGAAGCAAACTAATAGAGCAAAGCTAGTACGATTTTCTGAAAGATGTTGTCATCATATTTGGTTGTGGCAGGGCATGCCTGAAATTAAAACTGCTGAAGCAAATGGAAAAGTCAAATTAGCTAAGAAGGTTTTAAAGCCAAAACCTGTAGCAAGAAGTAGTCTTTACTCAACTGAAATTCCCAAGAATAAATGCTTGATCCTAAGATTATGACTTTACAGAAATGGCCTGTTACTCACATTTAGTTTTCTCGGCCCACTTTGTATGATTAGAAAAGAAATCCAAGTAAGCTCATTATGCTTATACATTTCTTGGTCTAATTCATGTTCTATACATCTGTCTTTTAGACTATGATGACCTTTAGGGACCAGATCTTTTGCAAAATATCAAATAAAAGTTGTTCATCGAAGTAAAAAAGGATTGTCTTGTGCAACTCAAGGAGAGCAGAGTTAACTGAGTTGAACTGAGTTAGATTTGCTGAGCACATTTAACTTTGGAAAAATAGTATGGCTATTTCTGCAGCTGGTCAAAATTGGTGGGATTATATTTTTTGAAACACTTTTGAAGTATGGGAACAGGTCAAAGATATGTGAGAAGACACCTACCTGTGTCCGCCTATGTCAAATATTGCTGCAGTATCTGCTCTTTCCATTATACCAGATTCCAAACCGACGTGTTTAAAGGAAAAGAATCCAAATATTCAATATAAAGCAGAAATAAGTATGTAAGAAGACTAAATATAAAATAAAATCGCATTGACATAGAAGCTTGAAGTAGAAAACACTTGGCTGAATAAACTAAGAGGATGTCCATCTTTCTTTCTGCAGGCAGACCAACTTTGCCTTGCTTGTGCTGTGGTCTGGCTGCGTGTGATTGTATCAGTGCTAAAACCAATAACCTATTTGAGAGGCTGGTTTTCTTGGCATTAGGTACCCGAACTAACCAAACTGAAGTTTGTCTTCTACCGCAGTCTTTCTTTTCTGTTTTAGCCAAATCAGTTAGGTCTTCTACGATCTAACTTGTAAGTAACTTTCATTAACTTTGTGACAGTTACACGTCTAACTGTCCTTCAGGACATGGTTCCTCTCTCCTGCTCCTGACAATGGTCATGAAAGGACCTCCCTTCCTCACAGGGGAGCATAAGTAGAACCCACAAGGCATCACCTGGGAGACTGCGCCTTGAGGCTTAGCCATGTGCTGGCTGCAGAGATGTCTCCAGTTTTCCTGTTGATAGGATTTCTTAGCTCATGTGCAGTGTCAAGAAAATGCAGCTTCGCTAAGTTTTCAAAACCACTTCATGCCAGCAGCAGCCTTGGTGCTTTCATGCAAGGCTGAGACTGGGCGGGTAACTGCTGACTCCGGGCTGAAAGCCCTGGGGGCATAACACAGAGACAGATGATATGGCTCTGCAGGAACCTGTGTGCCTGCAGAAGATGAAACACCTTATGTTCACTTATCCACTCAACCTCAGCCCAAACACCTCAGATAAATCTGTAGATAAAACATCCCTAATAACTGCACTAATGGTGGACATATAAGCACCCTGAAAGGTCTCCTGGGCCTTGTAGATCTTCAAATAATGTAGCACTGGTTTTTGCCCATATTTCTTCATGATCTCCTCAGTCAAATGATTTTTCATCTACTTCCAATATTTCTCATTGATATGAAAAGTATATATGAACAAGGCATACATGAAATCTCTGACGAGGCTTTGTCACAGCATTACAAAAGGAACAAATTTTCTGTTGAGAAAATCAGCCTGAGTGAGACTGACTATTTAGTGAGAACATACTTCTCCCCACACTTCATAGGGGAGAAAAGAACAGAGCATTTTTCTTCCTTACGTTCAATAATTTTTGGTCAGACCTGATTACTCTTGTACTTCTTTTAGTAAAAGAGGTACATTTGAAATGCAATTCAATCTTACAAAACTAGTCTTTCATTAAAAATGTGATATTTCTACTTTTGTTTTTGTTTCAGCGCAGCAGTGGAAGAAAATATTAGAACTTCAGGATTACCCAAAGGACGGGAATTTTGTTTTTTAACAAGCAGTGCTGCTTACCAGGCCTGCATTTCACACGTACTGAGTGCTCTGATTGCTTCCAGACTGCGTTCTTGGAAGTTCAGGAAGTTCCTTACTGGGCGGCTTCTACAGGACAAATTCCGTCAGTTTGTGATTTACTCTTACGTTGGTCATTCTCAACCATCAATGCACTCATGAACCTCCCTGCTGTTTTATTAGCATGACTGCATCCACATGAACCCAAATCTCTGGCCTTTCCCATAATCTGCTACAAGGCCACCCCACAAGAGCTTTCTGATTCAGCTCATGTGCAGGGAACCAACGCAAGAACCATTACACAACATGTAAGGTGTATATGTGTTTTCCCATCCTACTCTCCACCCATCACAGCCACTAACCAAATATTAGGTGTGACAGAAGACATCTTGTCAAACATGGGTAAATGTGATAGATCATTCATCTTCCTTGTCTTTGCTGTAGCATTTGTGTCTTTCCTCTTTTTTCAGCAGTCAATGCGAGAATTTAATTCTCAGAAACTAAATGCGTTCCCTACAGACTTCCAAAATAAAGAAGGTAATGAACAGCATAGCTAGCATCTAAACTCTCTTTTGGGTTGAACTTTGAAACAAAAAATGAGAAATAATTTCCAATTATATCACAGTCTGTGCAAAAAAAATGTTAGCAAGAAGTCAAGAAGGCAGTACCAAAAAGTAAAGTCCTCCCTGTTGGATGATGACAAGGATTGATTCAGTGCACCTCCATTAACTGAAAGGACTGAGAACGTGGGTGCCATGATAGAGACCTTGATGGTTACCACACGCCCACCTCAGTCCCACTTCTGAGATTTTGTGACATGACAGCAGAGTCGGACATAAACAGGCAAAAAACCCAAACCATCACCTAAGGACAAAAAGTATAAAAATAACAGATTAAAACCAGCCTGTGTATCCTGGTTTATCTTTCTGAAATATTTAAAGCTAATTGTATCATTATGAATAGAATGGTAATATTTTTATTGGGTACTTTTTCTGGTTTGCCTTTTAATTGGATGTTAAGTGAATATGAAATTGAGCTTCAGTTTCCCTCCCCCCCAAAAAAAACTATCACCCGTACTTTACACTGTTTTGTGGCCTCTTGACACGGTGTAGCTCCCTTAACTGAGCTGACAGACCCATCTCTCCTCGCATTCTTCACCAGACAGTCTGCCTCGTCTCCTTCTCTTTCATGTATACAAATACATATATATGGCACAAGCTATTGAATTTTTGAGTCTTAGTGATCATGAAGACTCTAAATGGCAGCATTCAGACCTTTTAACATCTGCATATTTTTTAGTAAAACTGTGCTTAAGGCTCCCAGTTAGAGGCACTTTAAATTTCTCCTTTCTTCTGAGAGATCTGTTCTCTGCATCCCAGCCTTGGACCATGACCTTATTCTGTATTGTTCATCAGGTAACCTTAGAGAGCAAAAATGTTCTGGTCTTGGGTCTTACTGGAATTGGAAGCGGCAAGTGAAAGGCTGTGTATCACAGGAATCTGAACTATTCAGTATGTCAACACTATTTGAAGGACCACGTGTGCGTCATGATCTTGTTTGCAAGCTAATTAGATTACTTGTTTTGAAAGATGGATTAATGGGTTAATCACAGGGTGTGGTGGATGTTTTTTCTTAATGTTCTGAGACCAATTTAATATGAAGGCTTTTCTTTTTTATATGTAGGATTCATTTCAGAACTCAAAAACACAGAAAACAGAAATGTGAAAATGTTAAGTATGTTAAAAAATGAAAATGATGATCACTGCCATCTTTGGCACAGCAAGCTTTCTTTTATGTTATCTGAAAGTGTAGATAGTACCAGCAACTGTGGAAAGAGGGAATGATATGAGAGCTTTCTAGTTAATAAATCAGCGCTGAATGGGAAAGGGTGTGGCTTTGATTGCGCCAAAAGCCAGACAGGTTTCTGGTTTGCAAAACTGAAACCGGGGGTGGTTCACATCTTGATATCTTCTCATACTGCAGCATTTACGGAAATTTTATTATTTTTTTGTCTTTATTCAAATTAATTAAATTTTGGGCAACTCCTATTATTACAAAATGCACGGACACAAATTTTTTGATTCAAAGGCAGAAGACAGCATGGACTGGGATCTGGCCCTGGATTCTGCAGAGAGAGAGACACTCATTTCTGGCCAATTCAGCAGCTGCACCAAGTCGGGCATTTGTATGTTCACGTGCCTTTTCATTTATTTTCCTGTTTTTCAGTTTTCCTGTTCTAGACAGTTGCCCGCCTAATGAGCCAAATTCTGCACATCCTTTGCTTGGTCACCGAGCCCACTGGGCACTGCATGATGGGAACCTGGCGCTTGGCACACAAGAAGAGAAAGAGTCTCAACGTCAGGCAATGCCAAAGTGTGCCATTCTGAGCAGGACAATTTGCATGACCCATGAATCATCCGGTCTTCAATGATTTTGAATATGAGAGGTGGAGCCAGATTTTCAAAGATATTTACCTCAATAAATAAAGATAGAGATAAATGTCCCAGGACAGCGGTAAGGTGCCCCAGACACTTTTTAAAAGTGCCTGGGAAATTCCCCCTCTATCAATAGGAGCTAGGCAGCTAGACACTTCTTAAAATCCCACAAATCAAACACCTTTGTAAATGTGGTCTTTGTTTCCTGATCCCTTCTGTTTTCACCTTCAGCTGTACAAACAGTCTCTGTACAGGCACAGGATGTGCAGTACCTTCCCCAAAAACCTCCTTTTGGTTCTCCTTCATTACTAAAACTGAGAAAATGACAGAGACCTAAGTACAGACTGCAAAATCTTCATTACTAGTAAAGGGGACATTGTAGAGACCAAACATATCCAGTAAGATCTCTCTGAGACAAGGCAGAGTTTCCATACCTGTTGATTAGGATAATAACCATTAGCATAATAACCACTCACAGAAAGAGTGAGTCCTAATCATGTTTTGGAGCATGATTAAACAACTGTCTGTAAGAGAATAGGAATAGGTTTGACAATGGTGAATGAATGCTACCAATAATGCATACCATTGCTAGGTATGTATTTAGTTATGTATTTTAGTTTTTCTTCATATCTGCTTAGTTTGATTGCAACAAAATAGAGCAAGAGCTGCCAAGGTCATCGAGCAGTTAAAAAATCTCGAAGTCGGGCTTTGGTGTGCCTTATAGAACATTCGCTTCAGTGCTGCTGAGATTTATTGCATCAGCTGGGAAACAAAATAGTCATTATTTTATGTTTTTGGATGTCTGAAGGAGAAAAATATTACTTTTAGGCTTTTGATGAGTACCGTGATGCATTTCAAAGCTCTATTAATAATGTATACTCCCTCCTGGGAGGCCAGATAGATGATTTTTTTTATTTCTTTTGCTTTTTGTACATTAGCTGATGTATGACAGTGCTGTAATATGACATGTGGCCAACAAGTTTATCACGTAGTGCTCAAAGGATGTAAATCAATATTGTTCCTTTGAATAAAAGATGCTCCTTTGACCACAGGGCGCAGCGTACAGAAAAAGCAGTGGGATGGATTTGCTGGAAGGGGCAGAGCAGGGCAGGATGGTTCGGTCGCCAGCCTCAGCACCCCGGCACCTGTGTGGTGGGAGCCCCCCTGCTCTCTCCTGCTCTCCTTCTCCACATAGCCACCTTCCCATTCCCACCCAGAGTGGTGCACCCAGCGCTGTGTCTCCCCCATGCCCTGCTCCTCTCACTCCATAGCTCTGGACAGCGCTGGGAGAGACGTCCTCCCTTAATCAAAGCGAAGCTCCCAGCACAGTCTGTGACTGGCACTGGGAATAGGGATTTCCCCAGGTAATGGCAATGGGAAGTGCCCTGGGTGCCCAGAAGGATGGACTCAGTTGGATCCTTAGTTTTTCTTTGATGTCCTCAGAAAACTTAATTACATTTTCAGCATTACATTACACTTCACTTAAGGCAGTCACTCAAAAGGAAAATTTGGGCTGAAAGGAGCTCGGAGGTCGTCTGGCTAATTAGCAGCACGACCACGGTCAGGTCCGGTGTTTCCTGGCTGTTGCACGGACACGGTGCGGGCAGAGGCAGTTCACGAGGGCGAAGCAGGAGGAGGTGCAGTGACTCAGAGAAGGCTCTCCCCTCCTCCTCCCAGCCCAGAATTCCCTCGCCAGGGAATGAACATCACTGCGCAACTTGCCAAAATGTCTCTTGTGAACAGGAGGGAGCCTGCAAGAGCTGTGACTATTTCATTTTCCTCTGATTTACCTTTCCCAAGCGCTTAAAGTATGTCCTACCTCTTTTCTCCCACAGAGCCATCTGAGCTGTTTCTGAGTGGTTTCTTCATGGGGCTAAGCGTTTCAGCAATAAATAGTTCGAGGGTGTTTTTTGACTCTGAGGTCTGGAACCCCACCCTCTGCAGCCGAGACTCGGCACGCTCCTCCCAAACGCCTTTCGGGCTGAAATAAGAAAGCGATAAACTGAGAAAAAATAAAATATAATGATTTTTTTAAGGAAGAAAACCTCAATCCTAAATCCTACTGAGTGCTCACTATCAACTTCAAAGGCATAATTCTGTCTGTTGAGGATAGAAATATTAACTACAGGTGTCTGTTCAAAAATGAGGCAATAAAGAGTTGGATGATTCCCTGCAGCCCCATTGCAATGGGTTTGGATAGAGCTTCTCTATTGTATATCTGGAGATCAAGGGCAGCTTTCCATTAAGATAACTAAGAGTACAGTCAGTAATAATTTTTGGTCACAGTTTTAAAAAGAAAATACAAAACTGAAAAACAAAATGAGGTGAGCTCTACTTCAGTGACACATTTACTTTTTTCATGTGTTTGTAGCTTTAAATACTTCTATAAGAATTAGAACTTATTCTGGTTTTGTTTTAGTATTTCTTAGATTAATTCACACTAGGAGGGTGCAAAATTGCTCTTAGGAGATCAGTTAAGGAACCCTGCTTAATTGCCAGTACAAAAGTGACACTTAGATGTCTATGAACACATAATATATCAGAAGGAAGAATATCCAAGCTATCTGAGGACTTTAAACCAAACTGAAGAGATTTAAAAATTCCTCCTTCAATATAAACCGATCTCTATTTATCTGACTATTGCTTTAGATCTTAAAAGAAGAGTCTTGAAAAAGTTGGAAGGAACAAATTCTGATAAAACCTAATCAAAGAAATGCCTTTAATGTTAAAACAGATATTTTCCAGCATTTTATATAATAGGCTTCGTAGCAGTATTTGTCCTAATCCTATTTGAAGACATTGGAGTAAAGAAATGAGTTGATTTTGTCTCCCACCGGAAAGAAACCCATTGCCCCGCCGGAGGATGCAACCATTCACATCATACATCCAGCAACTGTGTGGGCACTGAAATAAAGGTCGGACACTTTTTGCTTAGCCTTTGTTTATTTCCATGCACCCACTGATGAACACTGACGAAGAAGAGCTCAGGTAAAGCAGACACATGTGCTGCTGCAGGAGAACTCTGCTCTATGCAATATCACATTTCTGCACTCAAAGGTTATCGAAGCCTTTGGACTCGCTCCAGGTCTTGTTGAAATCATGGCAGAATCCCTCTGGCTGGCACAGTGGGAACTTTATAGGCTCCTTGAGCTCCAGTGCAGCAGCCTGGAGCCATGAAAGAGCAGTAAATACCATTTGTCATCACTGTTTTTCTCATCATACTTCCCCCCCACTTTCTGAGACAAAAAAAAAAAGGGAAAAAAGCCTTGCTAGTCTCACTACTTTCTGCTGGAGGCATTTTTATAAAATATTCTTTTTTAACATCAGTAAAACTCAAGATTTCTCCTTTTTGAAAACTACTGTGATGATGGAAAGTTTTTTTCTGGTTTGATAATGAGGTATATTTTTCCCCCTTTACTCTCCTGACTCTTTAAATACCTTTTATTAGTATAATCTATCCTCTTTATCTTGCCTCCCACACACAGAGAAAAATATCCCATAGAGAATAGTGTTCATATGCATTTATTAGTTACTATGAGTTTTATTACTGCATTTCATACTACGGTTTAAAAATTTTAATCATGCATTGTCCTCTTAGAAAAGACGCTGCACACTTGTGTAGTGAGTAGTTATCTTCTGAGAAAGCTCACTGAGCAAAAACATTGTAAGTCAGCTGGCAGATATATGAAAGAATTTGACCCATAGTTAATATATTAAGGCCTTTAATGAGGATCTAGCATGAGAAAAAATAAGGCTTAATATTACTGTATGCCCACCAGCTTGAAGTTCAGCCCCACCAAGTGAGACAATATGATGTATTTTGAGTTAAAATTGCATTTAAAACCCTTCCCACAAAAGCAGTTAGGCACCTAACCAGCTGTGTCTGGAAAAGCATCCATTTTGTCCATATTCATCTGAAATTATGGTCAGCACTGCCAGTACAAAGGGAACCTTCATTAAAAAGGACTTGTTTTATTCCCACATAACAGATACATCGATTTATATTTCATAAATTAGTCTTTATCTTTCCTGAACCATGTCTCTTTTATGAATGGTTCAGACATTAGCTGGGAATTGCCCTTTCTCTGGCATTTATTTGGAAATCACAGCTCACGATCACATCAGTTGCTAATAACTCAAACAGCATGCTTTTATGCATCTTGTTTACATAGGGTTTTTTTAATATCATTGCTGTTCATTAGGCTTTATATACTATGATTAACACCCCTTCTCCTCGGCAATTAAGTAATTTATCAGATGATAGACATTACTGTACAGGACCACCATATGCTGAAAAATTAGCCTCGCTTCAACAGAAGCAAGTATCTCTGTGCTAATTATCACCAGTGATAGTTAGGCATAATAATAAAAAGCTTTCTAGAAAGATAATGAGGCAGATTTTACTCTCAATAACACTAATGTAAATGCATAATCATTCTGGCACATCCGCAAAGTGGTTCTTCCAGATATACCTACCCATTGCTGGACTGCGTTTATCCAGTGGAACAGATCTCTCGTCACTGCCTGGATCCAGAACAGATGACCTCAGCAGCACAGCTGACTTCAAGCTTAGGGACACAATCTTTCACCTGCGATCTGAGACACAAGTTCAGTGGTTTGGGGTTTTTTTTTTTTATGTGGTCCATTGTGTCTAATAAATGATTATTTTTTTTTAATAAATGTTCCATGTTTTCCACCTCCTCATCTGATGAGAAGGGGACGCTTCTGCCCGTCAGAAATCTGACCCCAGGGATACAAGCCCAACTTATTGCTGTTTTGCTCCTAAAATATGGAATTGTGAGAAAGCCACTTATTGGGGCAAGTCACAGTTAAAATGAGACGTGGTGAAATTTTGCTTGCCATCATTTAGCTTGTCAATTACAAAAATCATGTGTTTCCGCATAATTTTTTCTTTTCTTTTTTTGACACTTAGAATTCCACTGAAATACAAAGACAAAGGCACTCCTTTACTCTGGAAATACTTCACAAAGCAATTCCCTGAGCGTTGCCACAGACTAAGGATGAAGAATCAGCACAGCCTTTCATTTTTATAGTCTTTGATATAGCTCTTCACAAGGTATCACTAAGAAAAAAAAAAAACACCTGGAATTATGGGTTGCGATGGAAAGTTCAAGGGCAGTGATGTTATTTGAAATGGAATTTAGTCAAATCTGCTTATTTCAGCAACCACTGTTCAGCAGCAGGTATGACTGTCCCATGCAAATCACTAGCCGTGAGTTTCAGTGGCTGTTTGCCGATGCAAGACAAGATGAACCCAACCGATTATAATCACTGCTTCCCTCCTCTGCAGTAGAAATTTGCGCTGTGACACACGATACCAGCTGCTGGACACTGGCTACTATAATAAAAGTTAATTTGCAGGATGGTAGGGGCTGAGTTAATTTTCAGCGTGGCAAAATGCTAACAGTTGACCCAACCTTAGGCCAGTGTTGTTTCATCAGCAAACTGAAAAAGGAAGTCAGTCATGAGTCATGTAAAACGCTGGAGATGACAGACAATTACTTAGATTAGTCAAAGCCACAGGAGTCTGGAGGGATATTAGAGTAACACAAGAACACGAAGCAAAGCAGCACATTGGCAGATTAAATTCTTTGTAGCTAAAAAAAAAAAAAAAAAAAAAAGAAAAAAAAATTTTTTTAAAAAAAAAAAAAAAAAAAAAAAGGATTAGGGCATTTACCTGGAAAGAAGGTATAATTTAGACAAAGCGGCCTTCTCCCTTCCTCTTCCCCTCCCAGCCCTCCAGAATACTGTACAGCCTGCTCACCAGGAAACCCTGCCAGAATTATGGATGGTTTAGGTTAAATTTCTGTGTGATATCAGGTAGATGAGAGACTAAAACCCAAGCCTCTGATATTTCACGGAGTACCCAAGGGGTAAGCCCTTGGACTTTGAATTACGTTCTTGTGCAAGAAAAGAAAGAACATGTGGAGCAGCCGCATTGTGAAGGGCTGCAGTGGCCACCACGGCGTCCTGGATGGAGCCCGGTCCATCGAGACAGCTCTCGTCGAGCCCCTGAGGGGGCACGAGCAAAAGATTATCAAACTCTTGGATCCCTTCCAGGGCACTAGCTGGGGATTGCATTGCCCAGGATATGTCTTGATGTGTGACCAAGCACCCAATTCTGAGACTAAAAAGTAACGTGAGATGGAGCTGCTCGCGGATTTTGGGCTCCCTTTAAATCCCAGGTCCACTTCTGTATGCCACCCCAAGATACTCCTATAAAAGTCAAAGACCCAGTGAGGTAAGAAGTAATAGCCCATTTTCTCAAGCATGTTATTCAAGATTATATCCCACAGTGATGCTGTTAAAAAACAGCTATCCTCTACAGTTAAAAACAGTGTTTAAATTGAACTTTGACTTCTGAAACGGGCCTGGTTTTTTAAGCCATGGTCAGAAAGCTGCAACAAATGCAGGTGGAATCCCCCAAATGATAGCGCCAGGTATGGAAAAATGTTCAGAGGGACACTCTGGGCTGCTGCTCTAGGCAGCATGGCCAAAATTCACAGCTCCAGGGAAGAGATCATCCATGGGTAGGGTGGCCAGTCTCCCTCAAGGGAGGTTAGACTGTCCCCATTTCTGTTTGAAGGCCAGTTACCAGAGAAGAGGTTTGGTATGGGCGACACACTCAAAACTGTATCACTAGTTACCTGCAGTTTTCTGTCACAGAGCGTGCTCATTCATCCACACTAAGTGATATGTCAGTTGAAATAAGGTTTTTTTGAGATCAAGAACCAGAAATGGAGTAGCAGAAAGACTAAGGCAAGCGCAGCTGACTGCTTTAATTGAAAATCCAGCGGTGAGAGAAAAATCAGTAAGAAAAACAAATCTCGACTAGTTTTCCCATCGTGTTCCCGCACTGAAAATGGGGATAAAGCTCGCGCCTGAAATTTTCTAACTGAAAGCCAATGTCATTTCAAGCAAATAGCCCACTACCCACACAAAAGCTCTTCGGGTCGTGCAACATCAAACAGGAGACCCAGCAGCAGACAATCAGCTTAACTAAGCACCCCTTTGAGAGCAGCTCTTTAGGGAGAGCCAGCTGAGCCACAAAAACTGCTGGGCATGAATGACATCAATGCAATTTACTGGCTTTCTTCAAATAAAGACCTCAGCGTAAGGAAATGATTTAAGGGACAACTAAACTCTGTTAGAGTCATAATGAGTAAATAATAGGTTCCATTACACATATTGGTGTATACAACTAATGCAGGATAATTAACAGAAGCATACGACAGAACAAGCTCTCTCTTTTTTCACAAAAACATTTTATTAACATTACTTATGAATTAATATTTAGAAAATATTGTAGGTGAAATTAATTGAAATTCAGACATGGCTCAAATATAAAACATAAAAGAAGGTGCAATAATACCACCATAGGCATAATCTACCATAAGAAATACAATAGTGCCTCAAAAGAGGGATTACATGAGATTCTGCTTTTCTGCTTTAACAGCCACCGCATAAACACAAATATCAAGATCCTCAGCAAATGTAATCAGTGTAGCTCCATTAAAATCAATAAAAAGATGCTGATTTATGCCATAGGAGGATCTGGAGTGTAACTCAGCAGAAATTTCAAACGTCATGAAAAAGTAATGGCTACATTTTCATTTTAATACTCAAGTAGCTTATTCACTGCCTTTGTCAGAGTGTTTATCAAAGTACCCCTATTTCCAGTTTTCTCTTGTGGGATGAGCCAGATTTAAGTTTACACTTCTTTTACTGTTATGAAAGCTTCTGAAAGCCTTGACTATGAACATAACTGTAAAGGACAGTCTACTTAAATGATAGTGCCAAAGTATGTAAAATGGCACGGCAATAAACTTCTGAACACACTTTTGCAAGGTTGCTTATCTTTAGCAAGCAGAGGATGCCAAAAAAAATCTGTGGTAGAGATTTAGCTTTGTACTCTCCTTAGTTATACTATAAGATGATTGATTTTTCAAATCCGAATTGATTTGTAACAGCTGAAATATCCTCCCAAGGCAGTAGTAACATTCGCCCATAAAAATATGGAAATCTAAATACCTGGCTTTGCCGAAGTATTACTGCAAAGACAACAGAGCAGAAGAACCAAACTTAGGTTCATTCTCCTTCTATTAAATGCAGTTCTTTATAAAAGTAAGTTGGAAATAAAAAGCAGTTCTGAAAGACAGAACTATGTCAGTGTATAAAACCGTGTGGAAACTATCTTACAAAAGAAGAACATGGAATCAAAAGGTGGTGTTTCAAACATCCAAGTGCACATCAGTTTTAAGACTTCGGGTTATACGGCTGAGGTTTTTTAATCAGTTTTCTCATCATTTTTCTGCGGAATACATTTGTTGGTTTGTCGATTCTTGGTTTCTGAGTCCCTGCTAAGAAAACAAAGGAAGCAGTTAGGGAAACAGTATGACAAAACTGTTACTACTCTTTATTGTTTGTTTTGGTTTTTTTTTTCATGTTACACTGTTTAAGCAGCTGAGCCAATAATAACAAACACATCAGAAACTGTAAAATGTGTTCTGGACACCCCATTCTCACACACTGTAAGGTCTCCAATGTGTCCACCTTTGGCACTGGAGTCCTACTTTGCTGCTCTTTTCCTGAGCAAGCATCAAAGTCTTTTCTAGCTATCCTGCAGTCACAGCAGAATGGAAGTAAACACACTGCTNCTGAACAACACTGGGGAAAATTCTTGTGGGAGATTAAAAGGTGAAATGATTTGGATTTCTGTACAGGACTGTGTTTCACACAAAAGCTGCAGAGCGGCCAAAGACAGTCGGGGTTATCTCCAGGAATGCTTACGAAGGCCACGTGAAATGTGTGAATGCAGTTCAGAAAACAAGGACTTTGCAAACCTGACTGAAAATCTTATGTCTTTATGCCACCTCTTTACCTGCACGCAGAGCCCCTGTGCCCAGTTCCCAATCCTTCCGCTGTCACCCCAACGTATTTATTCTGTTTTCCACTATAATTTTTTTGTAATGAAATGAATCAGAAACCTTTTCACTCCAAAAGCTATAGATCAGCTCAAACAGCTGTTGCATATTTGCACAGGGAAGGTCAACTGAATTCAACTTGAGACTCCAAAAGGTAAGAGGAAAGATGCTGGGGAGGGAATTATAGGAGAGGGAGAGAAGGAGTGGCTTAAGTTGCCTTTAAAGATTTGCTTCATGTTGCTGTACACTCCCAAGCTATAGAAATGAATATGTATAGCACAACATTAATTAGCACTAATTATGCCCTTAACTATGGGCTTTGGTTGTACCAAGCCTTACTGAATTGTGAAATCCACGTTAGTGAAAAAGCTTACAACCGATCCTTTACATTTGGCTACCTGGTGCTCCAGTTACCAGGCAGACAGCATTTCCTTACTTCTTTCTTCCACAGAAAGAGCGAGGAAGAGAGAACCCCGAGGTGGGCCTGGCTGGGTGCGGGCAGGGGCAGAGCGCGGAGGCGGTTTCCTCCCTCCTCTCTCTTTGCACGCTTGGGCTGGAGCCTGGCCCTACCATTTCCCAGGTACTAATAGATGCGAATTAGATAATCACAAGCATCTCAGATAGACTTAGCGTGCTATTAAAGGCTCCCTTCCCATACTCGAATGGCAGAGACGCACTCAGACTTGTCACCCGCAGAAATATTACTGCCATGACTAACTGGCAGACGGTATTTTTACTTCTGAGGACTGAGCTTGGGGTGCAATCCTTGCTCCAGCCCTGGATTTCTAGCTCAGAAATGAAGAATCATCTCCTGACTTAAGCATTCTGACTACACATCTTAAATCATGACGTACTCAGGCCTTGTGCATATCTCGTGTTTAAAACAAAGCTACTTTGGGGCTTTTTTGGTTTTGCTTCCAAAGTCAGTGTACATGCCAGATACAGCCTTAATTTTTTTACCCATTAGTATCAATTTTTTAAATATTGTGCTGTGACTGCTTCCTGAGTGCTCTGGGGGTCAACATTAATTATGCTTTTCTCTCTCTCATTGATTCACATATCAAATGAATTAAACTAGAGTATTAAAACTTGCAATAGATGGTATGAACATAGGACTGCTGGTAAAAGCACAACTATTTTGACCTACAAGCACAGCCAGTAGCTGATTTTAATAAAACCATTAAGAAAAATCAGTTATCATTTCCAACCCTTCCCCCCACAGCCACAGAAGCAGTTGACTCAGCACAACTGATGAGGCAGAAGTCTTCAGTAATGGGGATGGGAAATGGGAACAGGCAGTGGGGAATCAAGGGTGGATGTGAAGGAAAAAAGCAAATTGATTTCACAACTCACTTTAATCCTACTTTAAAATATCTAGAAGAAAATGATACATTAATTAGCGTTCATGCTGGTACCGAACAGTTTAAAGACTGGTTCCTTGTGGGCTCCAGTAAATTAATTACTCTTTTTGTGTGCCCTTCTCTACACTTCATTCAAAAATGGTGTTATCACCTCGCATCACACTGGTCTTGTCAGAAGGATTTAGGGTTGCATCTCAGTTTTCCCTGCCTTTGAAAACACCGAGTCCAAAATGCAAAAAGCATACACTGGTAGCAAGCCAAGGTGAGCAAAAAAGAACACTGAGAACACCTGTTATTTGGATTACTTTATCTGCTTGTGACTGACAAAATACAAAAAAATCTTACCTTTTCTGCAGACATTGTAGCAATCCGTTTCAGTAACGAAGTTATTGGCATTTCCACCACAGCCGGTGTATTTGAACTCCTTACATGATTTAGTCTTGGTGTCATAGTAATAGCGAGACACAGAAGAAGAACACAATCCTTCATCCTTTGGGCTGTAGCATAGCAGGGGACCAGCTTGAAAAAAAAAAGGAAAAAAAAAAAAGGGAGAGAGAGAAAGACAAATTACATAAATGTAATCTCTGCCTGGCTTCTTAAAATGTACCCTGCAATAAATTTTGTGGCTAAACAGCACCTGTTCCCATTGAACTGACATGACTGTTACCTCGGACTTCAGAGGCTTACTACATCTTATTCCTGGGAGTTATGAATTTGAGAAAGCAACAGATAGTCTCAGAAAATAGGATTACTATCCCACAAATGAAATTCATCAGCTTTCCCCATTTGGGGTGCCATGCATACAACAGCCGAGATATTCACATAGTCTGGCCAGAAGTCGTGTTCCATATACACAGGAATACAACAATAACTCCAGTGGAACTACCTCTGTAGAGGAAAAAGGCACTATTTTATTTATCCTTGCTATGATTTTGCCAGCAAACCCTGCCCGCTTGCAGCAAAAAGTACAAAACCCACCAAAAATCATGTTTCATTTTGCCTTAACAAAATTTTACTTTTTTTGCTGGAGATCTTTTACCAATTTATGGATGTGCAACAGAGAAATGAAAAATAGTTCAGCATTCATCTAAGAAAATGCTGATTATCAGCCATCAGCCAAAAATAACTGTCTCATTAAGCACTAACAAAGCTTAGCCACTGACAGCTTTTACACATTCTGGTAGATCTCTCTTCTTCAAAGATGCTGTCTCGCACTGGATATTAACCCGGTGTTTATGACAACACTTTGGTATAGTCACCTGCTTATAATTACTATCTTTCTTCTTTAAAGTTCATATGGCGAGACAGTGAAGAATCATGTCAGGTAAAAAACTTTTACCAGTTGAGCTGGCGAGTGCGAAAAAACCCAAGCCACCTAATACCATCTCTCAGGCCTCAATTTTAGAAAAGCACTTCTGCTTTATAATAGGGTTATCACCACCCTGAACGTGACTGCCACACGTCTCATCCATCTGCCTCAACACAGAACTCCCGACCTTATTTCCCTTCAAATTACACATGTACAGCTCTGTAGAAGTCACGAGATCGGTTGAGTGTAGCTGCGGGCACATTTAAGGTCACAACATTAAACTAACACAGCATTTTGCTCTTTCAGTAACAGCTGAGGCAAGCGCACCTGAAAGTCTGTAGACAATATAAACATCTGTTTCACAAAAGTCTTCAAAAATACCACTTTACGGGTATCCAGAGGAAAATATCAAATAAAATATCATCTTCATATCGCTTTCAAACCATCTATTTTATTAAAAATTTGGAACAACCATTACTTTTCTCTGGGAGACAGTGGTCCACACAAGACTGCAAATCTCTGAAGTTGTTGCCATTTCCGTAACAGCCACCGTAAATGAACTCCTCACACCTCATTGAGCTCAAGTTAAAGGCGTATCTTTTTAGATGACTCCTGCAAGGTCCTCCATCAGCCTCCATCCGGCATAATTTGGGCACCTCTGCAACAAAAATAATTTCATCCTCTGTAAAATCAACCCTTCATGCTCCACCTACTCCACAACATGGTAGCGTAGCCAAAACACTATCACTCCGGTCACAGGCAAGTCCCAGCTTGTCCCCACTACCTGCGCTCTTTAACAAAGTGAGATAAGTTTTACAGGAGGAATCTGATGCATTCATTAGCAACTTGTTATAATGCTAAATTACATTCAAAATATTAATAGTTAAATTCCGCATGTCGCCTCTGAGACGACTTGCCCTGCTTTCTCTGCATCAAATTGACATCAGCCAGCCAGTCGCGACATGCAGGAGGGACAGACAGGGTGGGCGCGCAGCATCCCGCCACCAGCGCAGCCTCCCCACAGCTCCCACAAGCCCCCCCCCCAGCCCCCTGCCACCCCGGGGGGGGGACACATCGGGGACGTGGGCCCCGCCGGCTCGTCCCCCCGGGGCTGAGGAGGGCGTCGGGGCCGGTCCCCGCACTCACTCTTGATGGTCCAGCACCTCTTCTCGCAGTCGTCGAGGGTGAGGAAGTTGTTGGCGTTGCCGTGGCAGCCCCCGTAGGTGAACTCCTGGCAGCTCTGCGTGTACCTGTCGTAGTACCAGCGCGGCACCAGGGCGCGGCAGGGGCCGTCGTCGGGGGGCAGCAGGCAGGAGCGCTGCTTCTCTGCGGGAGACACCAGCGACCGGGGCTGAAGCCACCTCGGCGGCGGAGGCGGCCGCGGCCCCGGCCCCGCGTAGCCGCCCGCGGGGTCCCTACCTGTGAGGGTGCGCGGTGCCAGGGCCGCGCAGGCCAGCGGCAGCAGCAGCGCGGGCAGCGGGAGGCGGCGGCCGGCGGCCATGTCGCGACGGCGGACGGGAGGGAAGGACGGATGGAGGGAGGGAGAGAGGACGGGCGGGTGGCAGAGGGGTCCCGGGAGCGAGCGGCGCTGCCCGGCCCGACGGTAGCGCTTTATATGCGCCGACACGGCTTCCCCGGGCCGCCTCCCTCCTTGCGCATGTGGTGGGAGGGGAAGGTCTGATTCAGCGGGGCAGCAGGTCCCCGCTGACCCGGGCGGTCACCGGGGCGCGGCGGGACGCCCGCCTGCCTGCTCCCCAGCGCCGGGGGNATTACGGGATGATGCTTAAGGAGCATTTCCTGTTAATCACGGCGAAATCCGGGACGGGTCACTAAGGGAAAGTCCTCTCCCCTCTCACCCCCGTGGCCGCTGAGCATCAAACCGGGGAGCCTCCGGCGGGTCCCGATCCAGGCGGGTGAAGCACGGGCCGCTTAGCCAGTGCCACTAGAGATAACACCGATAAACCTGTTTACTAGTTTAATGCCGTTGTGTATCACGCTAAAGAACTTGTGAAAACCATCAGCGGGGATCAGACACCAAGGAAACCCGAGGGACTGAATGGATGAAACCTCTGGCTAGTTCGGAGAGCTGGATTCCAGAAAATACCATGACTTGTCTTATTCTGTAGATTTTAACCCCACCAGGCAATCCGGAGTGAGCTGGTGGAGGAGGGGGTGAGCAGCGAACCGCATACTTTCCCTCTCTAATCGGTTAGAGCCATTACATTAATTAGTGTTTACTCCAGATTTAATACAGTAAGAGAGATAAAAGTGGCTGCAAATTAGGCATGCTTTCTATAGATAACAATAAACTAATCTGATCTCCTATTGTTCTTCTCCACTCCCTTTACAGCCACGGTGTTGGGCCTCAGTCCTTCAGGCAGGCGCTGCCGTCGATGGGATTGTGATACAGGGCCCTGGAAATCCGTGGCCTGCAGGAAAGAAGCCACAGTCCGTACCGGCTATAAGGAGGAGGAACTTCATGGCACCCTGATTATTTCAGGAACTGACTTTCTCTCCATGGCTTTTCTGCTTTTCTAATCTCACGGAGGATTACAGCAAACATCAGTTTTCTGACATAATTTTATTTTTCATAAAGGCAAGAAAGAGGAGCAAATTCAACCCCCACCCCACCTAGGTGGCTTCTGGGAGGATATGAACGGCATCTCTCTCCCTCCTTTTTCAGCACTGTTCCTTTTTTCGGAATTTCCAGTTTCCAAGGGAAAAGTGGGTGCTTTAGTGACAAAAAAAGCCCATAAACTCTGATACAGTTTGAGACACCACCATGGGACACATCTGCTGTATTTTGAAATCTTATAATGACAACTGTTAGTAACAGGTGTCCTCCTTTGTATATTTTTAAGCTTATTAAGCACAGCAACTATAATAAAGCTTAGGTTCCTCTGGGGTGGGGGGGCAAACCAACATACATTTTCTATTTCCAGAAGAAATCAAAAGACCATTTTTCTAATATTAGGAAACTCTCAAGCGATTTTAATATTACTAGACTGATGTCCTTTAGTTTTCATCAGATTTTGCTGGAATTGCAAAGAAAGTCATTGAAATACCACTTTAAACAAGAGCAGTAAAATGAATGCTGTCATGCAAATACCATTTTCCATATTTTCCATTTCCTCTGTGCACGCACACATACAAATCAAAGTTTGAGCTAAACACACCTATCCATCAATGCTGCAGCACAGTGCAGTATTTATTCAGCGGCTCCTTTGCTTTAACAGCAAAGAAGTTCACTTAGATTAGCAAGTATCTTTAAAAATATATGACCTAGAAGAAAAGTTAACATAGTGAGCGGTAGAAAGTCCTTTACTAACTGCCATCAGACAGCTGACTGCAGGCTTCCCATTACAGGGTTATCAATACCAAGCTGCAACTTTTCTTCCCACTATCAGCATGCTAATTGTGTGCCAGAGCCCACCCTCAGCTCACTCCCGCACCCTACACCGGCCACCGCCACACCACACGCTGTCTACCTCTCCGCACCGCCATATTTCTGCTCCCACCGACAGCCTTGGCTCCCTGGAGACCCTGACCACCCAGCTCCTTCCACCTGCTCTGACTGGCCCAGGGACCAGCAGCTGGTGGGGTCTGGGGATGCAGCTGCCGGTGTAGATTATGGGGATGGAGAAATTGCATACCGACAGCTGGGAAGGGGGAGACAATAGCCAGAGGGAGGGGAAGAGGAACTGATGTTAGTGAACTGGCTAAAATAAAACAAATACAAACCCCAAGAGCACTACAGGAGCAGCACTGGAGAAGACAGATGTAAATCTTACATGCTGCTGACAGCTGCTTACATCTGGTGAGTAGGGAGAGGAGGAGAAAGGAGTGTCTTTAAGGGGAAAAGCCAGAGATAGATAGAAAGAGAGAGGAGCGACTGCCTATACGGACCTTTGAAGTGCCAGATAACAGAAGAACTCATACAGGCCCATTTTAATGGCCTGCAGCTCTGTTCAGCGTAACGGGTCCTAGATTCTGCCTCCACTGTTTTTGCAGGAAAGCAGCTGCTGGGGTCAGAGATGCTAGGCGCTGTACAAACACACATGGAGGGATCACCCTGTCCCAAAGAGCATAGTGCCCCATTTGGAATCTAGAACTCAAGAGTATATGCAGCGATGGGAAAAGAACGGCCTAGTTCCTTCTTTTAACCCATAATTTCTCTTACAGACAGTGCCCCATCCTCAACACCCGTCATAACTCCATGACTCCAGAGATGCTCTTTGTAGGTTGGGCACGACATCCCTCCCATGCGGAGTGGCAACTCCGCTTTGCAGACACAGCTACCAACAAAAGTTGCTGTGTCTGTCAGTGACAGCCTGGCTGCCTGCCGGGACACTTGACCTGAGAGCGGTTCCTTCCCCTACCTTTAGTCCAGTCTATTCATAGTTTCAAGGCACAAGTATGGAGTAATGTGCCCGTGCAAACCACCTGCTGCTGCCTTAGCTGGCGGGCAGAGGAGCACAGGCTGAGGGATCCCGCTAGCACGGGAGAACAAGAACCATGGCGAGGGCCAGGAGGAGCAGAAGGAGGTGGCACGGGGAAGAAAGACCCCACCGCTGGGCCAAAACACCCGCCCCACCTCGCCGCCTTCACCCCACGGTGGTGGCGGAGAGGGAGAGGAAGGGGCAGGCCAGCACAGGAGGGTCGCTGCAGCTCCCCGCTCCCGCCGCCGGCTGCCCCACGGGGGGCCGGGGCGATGCGGCGGCGGGACCGAGCGCCCGGTCGGGGGGCCGCAGCGGGTCGGCCGGACCCTCCCTGTGCAGGCAGGGCCCCCGTCAACGCCCCGGCGCCCCGGCAGCGGGGCCGGGTCGGGCGGCGGGATTTAATCCGGTTTAGGGGGGGATTAACGTGGCGGTTTAAAGGCCGGAGCGGAGCGGGGAAGGGGTGCCAGGAGCACCGGAGAGGAAGCGGCCGCCGCGGCCGGCCGAGCAGCGGGGCAGCCCGGACGGCACCGTGTGAGTGAGCCCCGGGGGCGGGCCGGGGGCGGCCGTCCCACCGCCCCGCCGCTTCGCTCCCTCCCGGGGGCTCCGGCCCCGGCGCCCTGGCTGCCCAGAGGTAACCTTTTGTCCTCCCTCCC
>VUYV01000012.1:8652159-8960260 GCA_008711295.1 Anarhynchus alexandrinus
GGCGGGGCCGGGCCGCGGCAGCCCAGCGCGGAGCGGGAGCGCCCCGTCCCGCCGCGGCGGGGCCGGCGGAGACAGGGACAGCGGGGCTCCGGGGAGCCGCTCTCCGGGGGAGCACCGGCCGTTTTGGGGAGAGCGGAGTTTACACCGACGAGTCCAGACACCCCCTTTGGGGCAGGGACCGGGGAGAGCGCTGGCAACAGGCAACCGCTAGCACCGTGTAGGAGCGCGGGTCCTTCGCGGGGGTGGCTGTGGAGCGAGGAGGGGGGGAAAGGGGCGCACCGCCCCCGGGGTAGGGCACCCCGAGGGGCCGGTACGGGCCCGCTGGCTGCGGCTGTTCCCGTTTCACTTGCCCCCCCCCTGCTTCCCCTCCCTGGCGAGTCCCTGGAGCCCAGCGCCGGCACAAGGCAGCCTTGCCTGGCGAGGGAGGAGCGCGTCGAGCTCGGTTCCCCTCCTCTGTAAAACGCGTTGGGATCTGGCAGTGCCAGGTGAGGGGGCGGTGTGCCGGCGGGGCGCCCTGCGGCGGCACCGCTCCCTGGCCCGTCCGGTCCGTCCCGTCCCGGAGCGCACCGCAGCCGGCGGGGCTGCGGGAGAAGCGGCGGGGCCACGGCCGCCCTCTTCCCCGGTGGGCACCGTGCGGTGCCCGGGCAGAGGGCAGGAGCCGAAGGACTGCTGGTGCGGAGCCATGATCCATCCATTGACTCATGGAAACACTGCACTTTCGGTCATTTACGCTGATTGTTGCTTTCCGCAGGTGAAAATTCCCAGTGAAATTTTTGTATTTTTGCATATTTTCTGTAGATGAAAGACACGCAGGACTGATCTTGCTCCATGATAAAACTGCTATTCCTTTTTTTACTCTGCATGCCAGCAGAAGCAAACTACATCTAAATAAACGCTTCAAGTTAGGACTGAAAATACATTTATATGTGGGAATCAGTGGCATCAGTCACGTGAATTACATTGCAGGTCTAGGTGTTCAGCCCAGAAAATAAGAAAGACACAGTTATGTTTTAGCTGTCAGTTAGATATCAGTGATTGTAGGTGTTACGGTACAGTCTGAAGCTCCAGCAGTACTGAAGACTCCACATCCAAGTACTATAGATATCTATATCATCCCTCACAGAGTTTCCAAGCAACTGAAATATACTCTGTAGGATGTACAGATTTCAATACTACTACTACTACTACTACTACTAAAAATAATAGTTTCTTGCCTAAATAGTCGGAATAAACCAAAAGCCTCATCACTTTATGGAAAGGGATATTTTCAAATCACTTGTAGTAAAGCACAAACAACATATTCAATTTTACCAGTGCATTACAACAGAAGTTTCACTGTGAGAGTGAAATCCGTGTTGCAGTTGTCGCAGTCCCCTGGTAGCTGTATGGGTGTTACAGGGACAGGGAAATGCAGAAGCCACACTTCTGTGGCCACCAAAAGTAAAAACGTTTAGCCAAAGTTTTCTTGACCCTTTCCTATATCTTTACAGCACAAAGAGGAAATATCCTTTTGAATAATTTTTTTTAAATAATAAAAATGTCTGAATGGGTATTTAAGCAGACATTTTTTTCTTATTTTGAAAAAGATCCTGATAGTGCCGACTGAAGTAAAACAAATTGCAGTCCTGCCTACACTTTGGAACACACCTTTACTATGGTGTAAGGTGCCCAATTTGAATGAACAGGTTTGCGAGGCACAGAAAAGCGAGGCGTATGTAATGGGATTTGCAGGTCCAAATCTCTGCTGTAAGGCAGGTAGCAGTAGTTAGACCTTATTTTATGCACTGTTTAATTGGGAATTAATTCCAAATTCTTTCTGATGGCTTAAAGCTTAATTTTGCACAGGCCACACTCTGTTGGTCTGCGATACAGCAGGTAAAATCATTGTTTCTCTTGTCATAATTTTACCCATGGAGTAAAATATAATTAACAAAGAAGGCAAGGGGCCTTAAATTAGAGATACTAGTCATCTAGTGGCCTGGCCAACAGTTGGTTCCTGCTGCTGACTCCGCACTGCTGTGCCTCCGCAGGGACTGCGGGTAGGAAGGGAGGAGATGGGGACAGAGCCAGGAGCGTGTCCTCAGACATGTCAGGTATTCAAGCACCTAAGGACAGTTTCTGCTGACATAGGGCAGGGAAACAAGAGACGTGCGTGGACAAGGATCCTCTGAAGCTGGTGGGATTTGCTTGCACACCCTCGGGTTTTGCAGACACTGTTAGTACATGTGCTGCACGTTGTCCTGTCTCAGTGAACACAAAGTAAACCCATTTAGTCTTCACAGGCGGGTTCTGTGCAGGCTTACCTACATCAGTACTAGTTTGCTATGAATGTCACGCAAAGTGTCATGCATATTATGTTCTCTCATAACACAATAGGCTGTTTTATTAACCGTTGTTCGAAATAACCCCAGGTAACCTGTAAGTAAATTGTCTTTCCAAGTCAGGTCTTTACTGCCATGGTTGCTATTATAGAACCGCAAGGAGAGAATTTGTATTGCCACTAAAAAATCATTACTGAATGTTTTGTTTGGGAAAAACAGGCAAAGTCATAAATACTTTGAAATTGAATTGAAAGTTACCGATCCAGAACCCATTGACCGTAAGTCATGCTGATGTCAAGGGAGAGTGTGACCTGCAGCTTAATAAAACTATATCAGCTAATTTAAAAAAAAAAAAAAAAAGCAAGTTTAACTATGCAACAACTGCTGTTCCGAGTGGCATATACATTCCCGGTGATCCTCACGTGTTCTGTGAATGTTGGGCTGTGAAAAAGTGGAAGGAAGCCGAGTCTGCACATGGTTTAAGCGCTGCTGGCTCTGTGGTCAGATCTTTTATGTTTGTTGGGGTGGTAAATAAGGGGAAGCAAGGGTGTGAATTCTCTGTTTCGCTGTCGTGATGTCCACGGTGAGCTCGGGCCGTAACGCAGCCGCTTCTCTCTTCTTCCGCGGCAGGTGTCCAAGTGCTCCGAAGAGATCAAGAACTACATCGAGGAGCGCTCGGGCGAGGACCCGCTGGTGAAGGGGGTTCCCGAGGACAAGAACCCCTTCAAGGAGAAGGGAGGCTGTGTCATCGCTTAGGAGGACGAACCCAGCGCCTGCCACCGGAGCAGACACTCTCCATGTACCTGTAGGGAGTCACTAGCGTGTCCCCACCGCCGCCGGTCCTTGTTGAACGAGCACAGGAGCGGATTTCTTTTCTTTTTTTCTTTTTTTTTTTTTTCATTTTTTGTTTTGTTTTCTTACACAAATAAAGAATCCAACCCGAAAGCAGCCGGGACCCGCGTCGGTGGCTCGGCAGGAACGGCTGCCCCCCTTCTCTCCTTCCCCCGCCCCCTTCCCCGCTCCCGCCGGCGGCCGGGACGGCTCCTTTCGCTTCGCGGCGCCCGCTTTCGCCACCCGTTTATCGGTTGCTTCATGGCTGTTCCTTGGCATTAAAGAAAACCTGCCTGTAACCCGAGAGCCTGCCGTGGCCTGCTGCGGGGGAGAGGACCGGGAGGAGGGACGGGGCGGTGCGGGGGGGCCGCCGGGGCGCCCCGGCGGAGCCGTNGCGGCGGCAGCTCGGGGCGGCGGGAAGGAGGGCGCCTCGGTGACACGCCGCAGCACCGCGAGTTGCGGGCGGCCCTCAGGAAGGTACCGCCGGCGGTGGTGGTGGTGGGACAGACAGCGGGGGGGGGCCGGTGGACGGACACACACACCGTCCCCACGGTGGGACGGCCGGGCCGGGCCGGGCCGCGCCGCCCCGTGTGGGGAGAGCAAGCGGGGCAAGGCCGGCGAGCCGCCCGGGACGGCTCGGGGTGTGTGTAAATAAGTGAACTTGACTTCCCGCCCCCCTTCCCCGGCCAAGTATCAGAAATGAAACCATGTGTGTCCCCGGCGTGTGCCGGGCGGAGCGGCAAAACCCGGGTGAGGGTGGGTTTGTGGATGCAGAGAGCAAGAGAAGGGGGAACGGAGCCCCGGTGCGGTTGCGCTGCTCCCAGACCGGGAGCAAAGGCGGGTTACTGTAAAGCTGAGCCATAAATCAAGAGGAAAGGAGGCACTTCTGGTCAGGTAGCGCGTAAACTGAATGGTAAATGACAACCTGCAGGTAGTGGTGGTGAACTCAGTGTATTCCCACCAGTGTCACCTGTGGAAGGCTGTGGTATAATGAAGCCCACCTGCCGGAGGTAGGGAATTTGGGGGTTTGAAGGCAGAAGGCCCTGGTGTGGCTGCGGGAGAAGCCCGCCTTGGAACTATGAACCACTGGGACCAGTGCTGAAGGTCAGTGCTGACCACGAGGAGTGCACGGCGTTATCGTGGCAGCCCTATACGAACAAGCAGAAGGTACCTTCGGGGACAGCTGTTATGGAGTGGACAGACTTGTCCCTCGTTTACCTGTAATGAAGTTTACAGGTCCTAGCTGGTGCTGCAAGTGCTCACACTGTAGCTTTTTTAAAACCCGTATGCACTGCGTTGCCAAATATTAACTCATTTCACGTGACTTTGGAGCTGTGCCGTCATATCCTTGATAGACACTTTTTAAGTTTACTTGAGGAATCTTACATATTTGTGGATAAATTTAACCTTTTCCAAATTTCACCTCTTTCCCAGCTCACTGCAGGCAACAGATAGTGGAAGTACTTCTGAGTCATGTGATTTTTACTTGTCTTTGGGTTTTTTTAGGAGTTAACTCTCACACTTCCAGTGTTAAAACAAGATATCCCAAAGGCCATTTAATCAATCAAGTTTTCTATCACTGAGATGAGGTCTGTTATCGCTGAGCTTTAGCAGTTGTGGGTTCATCTTCTGTGTTACAAAAAAAAGAAACCTGAGCAATAAGGAAAAGCGATGCATGGTGTTTCCTCAGAAATTAATTCATGAGTCTAAATTCCTGGACCTTCTGCAGCACAGAAATAAGGTGACAGAAAGGATCAGTAGAAGTTGGAAATGAATCCTCTTCTCTCACCTGGATTAGCAGTACAGGATTTTGCAGCTAATACCGTAGTGTCAAGTTTGTGCTGATCTCGTCTGGAGCGAGCCTTGGCTCTGGGAATCTGCGGAGTTGTCTGCCCACTGAACTTGTTCCCTGGCACACTGCTCACGGTTACCTGCCCGGGCACTACAACTGCATTGGTGAAAAAATCAGTGTCCTTCTGAAATACAGAGGACAAAGCCAGACCTTGTGAAGGCGGTAATCTGGATCTGGAAGATTTCAAAAGTCCTGCTTTGCCGGGGATAGGTGTCTCTCAGGTGTTCTCACATATTGTTGCTCAGGCACACGTTGTTTATCTCAGATATTTGCAGCTGTGTATTTGCGGAGGGATCAGGAGAAAGTGGCTGTGTCAGTGTCTGCTGGTGCAGTGTGCTGCTCTGCTGTGTGACACAATGCATTTTTTTACAAATACAAATACTTCTTCCCCCCCACCCGCCTTGTTTTTATTCCCCTCATGCCTGTTGAAGTGCAGCTGACAGTATGCCCTGCCTTGCTGGGTTTAGTGGGGGTAATTGCCTCATGGTCTAAGAGGGAATGTGATGCTACATTTATCACATAAATCCCTGTGATGAATATATTGCAGAAGGAATTACAGTAAGCAGCATAAACCAAATTTTATCATTGTCCTGTATTTTACAAAACGCTTATATAGCATTTATTTTAGATTTTTTTTTTTCTGATCATATAGAAAAATAAAAGTCAAAATCACCAGTTCATGTCAAATCCAGTCTGATCACCCCAAAGCTTCTAGCAATAAGTGTGTGTTTTGGCTTAAGTTAAACTTCTCAGTGCCTTCAGGATAAACTGAAAAGTAAAGTCTTTGGAAGAGAAGGACCACTCAGGATCTGAAACAGGTTTTAAGTGTGCCTGTTATGTAATTTAGGGCGCTCTTTCCTCTAGCTAAATCCAGATGCAGCTACCAGAGAAATCGGAGAAATGAGCAGTGCAATTCCATGAGTGAGAGCTGTTATTTTTTTGTCTCCATTCATTTTATTTTTTTAGTCTATGAAATTAATGTATTTTAAATGGTCTGTAATTTTCCAATTGTTCTGAGCAGGATGAGGAAGAGACTCTTATAATTCCAGGGGGCTGTTTTTAGCAAGGGTATTGAAATAAGCTTGTGAGCGGTTTCCTTTACAACTTTGTAGGTCACCACCCTTCCTCTTGGAAATCAAAATCCTAACGTAACTTGTTGAACAATGCTTGCAGTGCAGTGGTATCCTGCAGCTTGCTGCAATAACTGAATTACAGTATAACTGGCTGGAAGGAAAAAGATTTAACCTACTCTGTGTGTGTGTATGCATATATGTATAGGATATATCCATGCTGTCTATTTTTCTTTTCCTCTGGCATTAGTAGTAAGAAGCTTTGGGAAATAGGTTTGAAAAGGATTGGCACATATTTTGCAGGAGTTGCATGTAATATAAATGAGATTTCATTTTATATCCGGCGGTGACTTGGTCTACTTACCCTGTGTTACATCTCTGTAGGCTAAGGGGGATTTCCCTTGGGACGGTGAGACTCCACCAAAGGACACCGCTACCTTATTTGCTACTCTTGGCTTGTATGTCATGAGTTTCTGTTTATTAATGTATTTATTTTTACAAGAATTAAAGCCCCTTCGTATTAGAGCACACAGGATCTGAATTAAATACTGACATTCACTTTAACTTTCCAGTAAAATTACTGTAAATTCTCTGTCAAAAGAATATGGCTCTTTTTGACCTTCTGCAAAATACTGAAAGGTGACCACCACTGCCACTGGAGCACCTTGGATGGAGTTGGTTTGTTTGTCTTTGTAGCAAATCATAAAACCCAGTAACAGAACAGGAAAGTAGTAGATTGCTGGCATTAGAAGTCAGTCAGTTTCTCACTAAATTGGGAGGGAGAAAAGACACAGCTGAATCTGCAAAATATGTGACTTGCATCTGTAATTTTAAAACCTTATTTATCATGCACCTGAGGTAAAAGTTTCAGGAAGGAGACAGTTAAAAACTGTGACTGTAGGAAGGCTCCCAGATTTCCAGGGTGCCCTTCTGTCTAAGGGAAGCAAAATGTATTCCCAGATCCTGGGGTGTTTGCAATAGACTTTGTCCTCTTGTGTCTGACAGAAACATCATATAAACATTTAGGGGCTAGTTCTCTTGCTGGTATAGATAAACACAGCAACATGCTTTACTACTGCCAAGAATTTTTGGTGGTAATTTAACAGAGAGGAAATTTTCATAATTGATTTTTGTTGTTATTGGAAGGGGCAGCTGGGATATACCACTGTAATAAGAGGGACCATCCAATATGTTCACTATTGCCCTACCAAGAATTGCTTTTAAATCAGTTTAGGAAGGTAGGAGAGGGAAAAAAAGAGCTTCAGCACAGTCAAGCAAGCTCTGTAAAAAGCTTTTTCTGATAATCAGAAAAATGTCACTTCATGTGCAAACACTTCATTGTGTAGCAAAAATGCAGTAAAGGCAATTTTATAAGCAATGCTTTTATTTGTTACTCAGTGTCAGAGTAGTGCGTACACCTGAGATTGCAGTTGCTGTGCCCAAACATTTTTCCTATCCAATGTTCACGTTAGAACAAATTTTCACTGCATCTAGTTAGACTTTTCAATGAGCATCTTTTAGTAGGAGAACTGGGCCTAAGGGATATTTTTGTGGCTCAGGTCTAGCTATTATATTGCTTTATCATTGTCACACCTGATTGGATTAGGCAATACAGTTAGGCACTTCTGACAATTAAAATTGTGTCTTAATAAGCAGTTTATGACTGAGCAAACGTCTGGGGTTTATATAGATTTTGCCACGACTGTTCAGAAAATGTAACTTTGCTTAAATCTTTTTAGGTCACATCTGCTTGGAAATGTGCAATTAAATCTCCCCCCCTGCCTGTGTACCCCTACTAATGAATGTCACATCTCCCAGCCAGGTGTCGGGGTGCTCTGAAAATGAAAGCTCATCTGTATTTCAGTTCGTCTCGCTCTGGACTTTGACTTTCTGGGAGATTTTTCTTTTTTTTTTTTTTTTTTCCTTCCCTCCCCTCTCTGTGTGGGCTCAGGAGGAGCGTGAAAGCTTACATTCAGCTCTAGTCCTTGGAGATGAAATTTGATAGATGAACGCTGATAGATTACGTGAAGAGACTTCCAGGATACTTGGTGTGCTTCTTAAAGTTATCTGCTGTCATGCAGCCAGGCCTTTGCATCTAGACAGTGATTGTTGTATTTTCAACGTCCTTTAAGAGCCAAAGATCCCTGGTCACTAGCCCTGGTAGCACCACCTGAGCTGAATGTTTTCTCGGATAGGTTTCAATGACTAGTTTTTAACTTCTCATTAAAAAATTAGAGCATTAGTTTCTCTGTAGGAATAGGTCAGGACAAGCTTGATAATTTTAAGTATTTCCAGGAATGCCATTATATCTGCAATCTGCCATTTTATATATGGCAGCCTTCAAAATATGCCACAGTAACTTGAAATTGGGTAAATCGGTACGGGTGGCATACTGCATTCCTGAAAGAGTCAGAAGTGTCTGAAATGGTGAGATGCAGAGATCCTAAGGAGAAGGGAGTAGTGGGGAAGCCAAGTTGTTGCACCTGTAGCTGCTCTTCTGTGGTGGATGTTCTGCTCCCTGCCCACGCCACGTGCCAGGCCACCTGGGGAGAAGGTGCTCCGTGAAAGCTAACGGGCAGAAGGGCTGGAGTATGGAGTATGCTCCGATGCACTCTTGACTGTGGCTCCTGGTGTCTGGTCTCTGGCACTGCTGCAGAACCAGCAGGATTTTGTCTGTCATCAGGAGTCTTTTTTCTTCTCTGTCAGCATCACCCAAGCCTGCTGTGGACGGATGCTGGGTTGGAGAAGCGCTGCAGTGTTAGAGAGTGGAGCTGCTCTTCAGGCAGATTTGGGAGGGTTTCTCGGGAGCGTGTCCTCTCAGACCCCCCGTCACAAGTATTGCTGCTAGAAGTGTGCAGTGGGATAAGCACAGTGGTGTATGTGGTGATTGCATTTCCAAAGGCAGAAAAGGAAATCAGAAACTCTTATTCTTGAGAAGAAACCAAACTTTCCTGGGAAACTGATTAAATGCTGGAGAAAAATCACCTCCTTTGGAGAGAAATGTGGACCATTTTATTTCAGCTTAGCTTTCTCTCGGCTGAAAAAAAAAAAAAAGTAGAAGGAACTAGACTGTACTGAATAAAAATGTTTTGCATGATGTTGGAGCAATGCAGTAAGTAGGTCTTGTGTAAACTCCTTGTGGGTCAGATGACAGTCCAAATCTTTAGCTAATGATTCAGTATTACAAACTAGCAGACCTTTAGCTGTTTTAATCTGTAAGGATACCCCAAACTTACTAGGTACTTGGCTGATATGGTGATGAGCACAGTTTAAATGCTAGCACATATATAAACTGGCATAAGCTGCAGGTCTGTGGTGGGTCCCCATCTACAGTTCAGCATGTGCAGAGCCATTCTTTGAATAGCTCTAGAAAATATTTTTTCCTCTTTCAGTGACACAAGGCAAAGAAAAGGTGAGGGTGGCAGTAGAGTTAGGATCAGTTCCTTGGACTGGGTATTTTCTGTTTTTTCTGAAGGATTCAGTCATGATGTGGACCTCTTAGATGCAGTCAGTAAACCATGTCTACTGGACTACTTCTCTGGGTACAGGTGTGCCAGCACAAATACACCTGCCCACTGGTGCACCTGGAAGTCCTACAAGTATGACAGGAGACCCTGGTTGCCACTTGTGGTCCTGGTTGGTGAAAAAGCATCAATGAACGTTGGAAGCTCTGCTAATGGAGACAGATGTCTTGAGGATGGAAATCCATCAGTTCAGATGAATGGTATAGCCCACCTGGCACTTGATGCAACGTTGCTTAACAAAGCCAATCTCTCCAACTTCTACCCAATTTTCAGGTTGCACTTCTGCCTTGATACTGCATTAAGTCCTCAGCCCTGCGATGGGGAGCAGTGTGTGGGTGGCAAAGACAGATAACCTCCAGAGGCACATGCCTTTGAAGTTGGATCCCATTGTATAATTCCACGATGTGATGGAACCTTGCAGCGGAGAGGTGGCCTGAGATGGCGTGGTCCAGAGTGAGATAACTTGTTTTGTTCCTGCAGGAACAGAGGCAGAGGCAAAAGCAGGATCCAAACCCCAGCATCCCAACCTCTGGTGGGCGTTACGCTATACCTCAGCTCAGCATCTCTGTGTTGGAAAGTATGAGTTGCAGGGGCAAAAGAAATTCTTCACTTGCTCACTTCTGCGTTGCTTTCATAAGTGGATACAAGTAGCCAGAGCTCCCAGCCATCCTAAAGGCTTCTCCGAGATCAGCATCTAGATTGACATGGCACACATTTTTGCTCTTGTAGGACTACCCTGTTTTGAACGCATCTGTCCTTAGATCCTAGGAATAGCCATGCCCTTGATACTCTCTTGTTCTCACTAATTCTGGGTTCCCTGTATGCCAAGCCAGAAAAAAACCTCCCTCTTTACCTATTGTATTGTGAAAGTGTATGGTTTGTGCTCATTCTGATTTCTTCTGGGATGAGCCCTCCAGTTGAAGGCTAAGATGATTGGGACAGCCCCCTGTGGGAGTTTTTAGATATGTTGTAATTTGTGTAGGGGGAAAGGTTAGTGATAAGATTAAAATTGTGAAATTGTGTTCTGGGGGTTGGTGCTGTGAACAGCCCCACAGAGCACCTGGAGACATTGCTTTGTTACCAAATACAAAGAATCACATTTCTTATGAACAGAACTTGTGGTTGCTGTGGATGCATGTGAACCCAGTCAATCGATGGCTGGTGGGAGGTGGAAAAAGGGATTTCTTTGGCCTACTTTTTTCCCCCACAATGACACCACGTGCACATGTGGTTCTTGTCCAAGAAGAACACAGGGCCCCACGTGGCTTAAAACTCATGGTGTTGAGTATCAAGTGAGAAATGCTCTTTCGATGGCATATTGCTTTGCCCATTGTGGTGTGGTTGAATGGAAGATGCAGTAGATACTACCAACAGAGAGGTAGCTTAAGTAAAATACAGTCTGCATGTGCTTAAAGGAGAGAAGGTGAGAAATTCCACGGAACTTAACACAGAACTGATTGCCTGATCTCTGGGGGCTTTGCAACTATGTTCTTATCCTTCTCTGCTGGAGAACAGATTTTGGTATGGTAACTGTAGTTCTTGGAGTCCAGAGTGGGGAAACAATTCTGGGATCTTCCCCTTTCTGCCATGTTCTTGGATTGGGCAGTTGAAGGGGTTGTGGTGGGGAATGGGCAGAGACTGCCAAAACACTCAGGTCTGTACTGGAGGGATTTGCCTATGCAGCTGTCCTGGGAAGAAGGACCTAGGGAGACAGGAGAGGTTGGCTAGGATCCTGTGGGTCCCTCCCCAGTTGAAGCTGGTCTTCCAGCATGTCCTTCCTCAGGAAAAGGTTAAGCTGGGCTCAGTCCCATGTCTGGACTGGATCTTTTACTTTCTTAGTATGGTGATGATGTGTGCCTTCTGCTCCAGTGGTGGGGCTCCCAGATGCACCAGCAGCTAGCTGCACAGGGTGGAGGGGCAGTGCATGCTTCTGCACTCCCTGGCAGACTTGTAGGTTTTTAAGTTTTAGGTAAGCATTGGCAAAAACTTTGTGGTTGATTCCAGGTTTGGGGTTTTTTGTCTCCTGAAGTGAAAACTGTAGCCAGCGGTACGGGACCAAGAGATTTTCAGTATTCAAATTTCTGAACCAATGATCAGCTTTGCTTTATGTGTTATGTATATTGCGAGGAAGCGTGTAGCAGTGAAAGGGAAGAAACACAATGATTTAAGCAGAAGTGTGTCCAGTTACTGCCAAATTAATAGACCAGGCAAAATTGCAGACTACTCATAAAGTGCATGCTTTTTTTTTTTTTCTGAAAATCAGATTTTGTAAAAATAGATGAGGGCAGGTATGTTTTATTATATGATGAGGTGTTGCCAACTCTTACATCACAGGGTTTTTCCCTCCACTATTTTTTTTTCCTCTTTGAGAAAGGGAAGATTTAATTTAGTAACAGTTTGTTCCTGTATTTGCTGATCACTGCAGTCTTCGGTACCCAGTGCTGTAGCAGATTGCATGATTCCTTTGTTGCCTGTGGCACAGCTTAATTGAAGGTACAAAAAAAGAATTGTGGTGCTCTAATTAATCAATTTTAAATATATGTCTTCCCATTTCAGCCATGTGTTTTCCAACACTCAGGAAATTTTTCTGTTTTTCTCTTATATAAGTCTACTGAACATTGGTTTTAAATCCACTGGAAGCTTCTCTGGAAACTTGGCTCTGGCCACAGCTATGTGCAGTGGCAGTGGAGAAACCCAGACGTGAGCCAGGCCTGCTCACCCTCACTTTGCAGCAATGAACAGAGAAGTAGAAGTATCCCAAAGATACCCGAGGCGTTAGCAATGACATGTTACCTGCCCCTTTGAACCAGCTTTATAGTGCTAAGCTGGAATGGCTGGTTTTCCTTATTTCTTAATGTCTCAAGCTTACATACCACCCATTGGGAAAGGGAAAAAGGGAAAGCTAAACAACCTGACATCTGTGTGTATTTACATCTACACATGCACAGAGTAGATCCAGGAGGGGTTGTATGTGACCATACGTAATGTGGTTGATAGAATCAGAATCATCTAAGTTGGAAGGGATCTTTAAGATCATTTAAATACCTCCAGCGATGGTGATTCCACCACTTCCTGGGCAGCCTGTTCCAGTGTTTGATGTGTCTATTTCTTTAGTCTATCAAGTGCTTAGTATATTTACAAGTGAAATAAAAGATTAGCAACGCAGTCCATGGAAAAAGAGAGTGATGAGCATAAATGCCTGCCATGGAGCCTGTGCTTAGGCAGGTACTTCAGTGTGATTGTAATCTTAGCTCTGTAATCCCACCAAGGCAAGGGGACTGGCAATGCATTTAAATAGGGTAGGTGGAATCATTATTTTGCTTTTCAACATCTATTTAAGGTTTTTAGGTATGGAATAAAAAAAAAAGATAAAATTTATTTGTAATTGACTTGGCTTTCTTTTTTCTTCTCAATGATACCTTCTGGTTGGTTTGAAGTGTCCTTTTACATCCAGAAGTTTTTTTCACCAGGCTGGTCACATCTTGTTCCATGCAGGGTGGTTGGGTTCTGCACATGAAGTGCAAGAAAAGTTGGGGAGACCAAAATGATCTGAAGGGCAAAGACAGCAGACCGTAGTCTTTTGGAGCTTCCCAGGTCTGGACCTTTTCAAGGGGTGGGCGTTGGCAGCCGTCCCGCCTGGTGTATGAATGTCTAGCATGTTCTTCAAAGTTTGTGAATAAAGGACAAAGTTTTGAGAGTGACTTTCCAACCCTCCCTTTTTAAGTAATCCTGCCACCACTCATTTCTTGCTCAGAAGTGTTTGTTTAGTGTTCAAAAAGATGCTGATAAGAACAGCCCATCCCACTATTTAATACTGTTTATTTACCCAGGACTTCTATGCATTGTCCATGAATCTCAGTCTGTGCACCTCTCCTCTATGGGATGTGTTTGGGGTGATATAATGAGCTTGTTTATAAGGGCTAAACCCATCACATCTCAGATTAGACATGTTAGTCCTCAGTTATAACGGGGAAAAATGTAATAAAAAGAGATGGAGTGTAAACCAGCGATACAACTTGAGGGGCATTTTTTCCTTCAAATGCAGTAAAGGCTTTTTAAAAAGACATTAATATGTGTAGTAGTTCCTTACTCATTTTAGGTATTCACAGGGGGGAAACAAGATTGAAAATTCTAAGTAGAGTTAACAGTGTTTTGGAAAAAATGTTTCCAGTAGTCATAGAAAAATGAGGAAAGAAATCAAAGCTGTGATTTATGTGAAAGTTTAAACCACACTCTCTAGATTAATTGCTACTGGCTGTAAAGTTTTAAGTTAGACAGATACTTAAATAATGTGTGTTTTTCCTGCTGTTCCCTCCATATTCTATGGGCTATATATTCTGTTACTTAGTATCTTGATGATGGCTTGAAAATACAGAGACTTTACAACGAACTGCCATCTAGATTATAGTTTTAGAACTTGTTGTTTTGGGGGCTGTAAAATGAATCATGCTGCTCTAAAAATCTTAAGTCAAAATTACTTCATTTTTGGTCTTTATTTTAATTATCTGGATGTTCTGGTTTGGGGACTTTTTTTCTGCCAAGTGTTTTTCACAGGATCATGAAGCTGATGTCTATGCTTAAATCAAACTTTTTCAGTTCAACCCTGTGTTGTTGTGGAAAACACTTTCTTGGTTTGATCCCAGCAACAGTCTGATGACAGCTCAGAGTACAGAAGCTTCCGTATCGTCGTTGAGGCCCAGTCCCAAATGCTGTACTCAAATAGGGCAAATTCTTCTGTGACAGCTCTTGTAGACAGTCATTTGCCCAGGTGTCACATCGTACGTTTGGCTGAGTTGTCAAGTGTGAACACAGAACGAGAGGCGCAGATTGTATCCAAATGCCAAATCTTTCACACTGTGGGCAAGAGGGAAACTTGCCTTCCTCATGCAAAGGGGAGATGTGTTTTGGCAGTGTCTATGACATTTGCTACCTTGACAGGACTCCTTGCGTAGCTGTGAACTATTTTTTACATATATCTCCTATGTGAGTCCTAACCAAGAAGACCATGTATGTTTTTACAAAAGAAGGAGTGAGGGCTATCTCCCTCATTTCAATTAGTATTAAAAAACAAACAAAAAATCCCCAGAAAAAAGGTCCTGCAAAACTTCCTGAAAAGCTTTCCCCTGTGGTGTCCTGAAAAAGGAAGTGGTAGGTTGCAGCTTTGCTCTCTAGATCCCTTCAGGCCTCAGGCAAGCTGGTAATATTAGATTTTGGTTGCCAGAAAAATGTGCACTAAACCACTTTGTATGAGCAGACAAGGTTAGCACCGCAGGGAATGTTTTCTGCTTGCTGTGTGGTTAAATCATCTTTGTGTGATGGAGTTATTTTTAACCTGTTGTCATCTTCTAAGTCACATGCTGCCTCTGCTTCTGCACGGAATGTCACTAGAGATGGAATGATTGCCTCTTCCACTGAGGTACTGACCACTGCAGGTCCAGGCTCGTCACCACCAGGCTGGGTGATCCGGACACTTGGGTGGCTTGTGGCTGCTGCCACGGTCAGGATGTCCAAGCACATGGAAGCACAGGAGCAGCTGCCATCCTGCCAGCACTGAAGGGACCTCATGAGTGCAGGAGGGACAGCAGGATCCTGCTTTGCTCACCATGTGCCAGTAGAAGTCCTTGTCAGCAAGGTGCCATGGTAGAAGTGTCATTCTCTCCACAGCCTCTCTAGTAGGTATGAGGAGTTGACCTCCACCTCTCACCTGCCTGGATTTGCCCCAGTTCTGTCCTGAATATGTTTCCACATCCCAGTCTCTTCCCCTGTGTCCTTTCCCTACCTTTCTGAAGAATAATACTGGGAAAGGATTGGCCACCAAACTTTGTTTAGTGCTTTGGTGGAGCTCTGAGGGAGTCGAGGGGGGCCATGGCCTCCAAGCCCAGGAATGAGAAGAAACGGAATATACACTGGAAAACTCGTTCTGGTGTGCTTGGGATGTGTGCTTTGGGGGGACTCAGGAAGAGACCAACGTGTAGGAAATGAACAGCTGCTGTTTGGATGTATAAGCCCCCTCCAGAGGAGCAGCTTGAGAGGACCTGCACAAGCTTCGGCACGGTGGCTGGCGAGGAGCTCACCAGTGGGGTCCTGCTACCTCATACCCATGGGGTGGGTTTTGGCAGCCACATTTGGTATCACCCATGGGTTTGACCACCTCAAACTCTGCCTTAAGTCTTGCTGGAACATTGCCTCGTCCTCAGCACCGGCATCTGTACGGTGCCAAGTTGTCTCGCAGTGCAGTTGTTGCTGCTGGTGGTTGTGAATAAAACCACAAGGAGAAATGTTGTTTTGTGGGCTGTTAATTGTTTTCTTTAGTTATTGCTGGTGTCGAAGGCAAAGGGCTCTCTGGTCTGTTACCTCCTTCCTTTCAAGTCAGTGTTACGCTAATGTCTAGATATAACCACTGAAGAACTGTCATTAGTGATTTGTTGCTTATTGATTTGCTTTTTTGTTACATTAAAAATCCCATTAATTTTGTCATCTTTGGTTAATAGAGCTAAGTTCAATTACTGTAACTTGATTTAAAGGAAAAAAATACTCCTTGTAACATAACATGGTACAGTTATGTGGCACCATTAAATCCATTTAATCTTCTTAATACAAAATATCTTTTTCTCAGACATTTTGTCTTGCTTTTTTAGTACGTAAATCTAATCTCAGCTTAGTTTAAGTCACAGGAAGCTTTTGTGTAAATTTCTGTCATTTTGTAAGAATTCAGTTTATTGTTTTCTTTTCAAGATTCATGATCTTGCTAATTGTGTGCTGAAATACAGTACCACTGTACAGTATTATAAGGGAGAGATAAGAGGTATTGTGTGTAGAAGTGGTATGGCCTTTAATTTCTGATTTTAATTGCTTGAAAGAAACTTGCTTGTGAATAATGGGAATAAATCTTTAATTGCTGTAAAGCAGATTTGTACACACTCTCAGTAGCCAAATTAATTCAATTACAGTTTCTACTGCTGTAGAAATAGTGTATTTATTTTAGAATCCAGTGACAATATCAATACAAAATACTGAGCATCATGTGAAGAAAAATCCCCAAATGTGTGTTTTTGTTTCTTTTCTCATTTAAACAGTGTACTAACTTCCAGTGGAAAATAATCAAAACGTGCAACTATCTGGCAGTGTTTTGGGGAGATATTTTCATTGCTCTGTTTTGGAGAGAAATTAGAATAGTCTATAACGCAAAAAAAAAAANGTCACTACATGCCCTAGTAAAAAGTCCTTCCCCAGCTCTCCTGTAGGCCCCCTTTAGGTACTGAAAGGCCGCAATAAGATCTCCGCGGAGCCTTCTCTTCTCCAGGCTGAACAGCCCCAACTGTTGCCCAATGGCAATTGCTAATGTTTCTGGGTAGGTGCTGGTACAATATCAATACAAAATACTGAGCATCACGTGAAGAAAAATCCCCAAATGTGTGTTTTTGTTTCTTTTCTCATTTAAACAGTGTACTAACTTCCAGTGGAAAATAATCAAAACGTGCAACTATCTGGCAGTGTTTTGGGGAGATATTTTCATTGCTCTGTTTTGGAGAGAAATTAGAATAGTCTATAACGCAAAAAAAAAAAAGCTGAATTACTGTGTCTATTCCCACCCCAACCCTGCCACCGCATTTCCCCATTCCTGGGCAGGAAGCTACAGGTGCTGTTTTCACAAAACTTTGTCAAGACTATTTTAAATGAAAACACTCTTATTTTTCTTACCTTCATTCAACATGAAGTGAGTTTGTTGGCTCGATCGGTTTCCGACTGGACAAATATCCACAGTGGTTTTTGAAATAACTCAACAGCTGGTGTCATCCCTGAAGCCATTCTTTCATAGGCTCCCCGGAGAGCAGCCCAAACTCTCGCTGGGATGCAGGCTGAACCAAGGCTGCCTCCATAGCTGAGTCCTTCAGGTGTGCATCTTCGTGGTTCAGATGAAGCAGCTTGGGAAAAACACCGGTCCCATATATGAGACTTACTGTGCCCTCACCATCAGGAAAATAACAGAGTTTCTGTTATGGTTTACTTGATCAGCAGGTGGGAAAGATATATAGCTCCTAAATTGTCTTTACATCCCAAATGCCATTGAGATTTGGCCAGCTAGATCAGGTAAAAAGATTTCCTTCGTGTCTGTTAGATAGCATCTGCAGTGTGCTGTGTTAAAATATTTCTACTGAGAGGAGTTTTAGGTCTTGTTACAGTCGGTATCCTAGTGATGCAAGTCTAAATGCTATCACCCATGATTTCCACGTTTCTTATGATAAAGCATATAAAAATAAACAATCCAGTGGCTCACCTACTTCTGAAAGCTCACTTCTGTATACTCATGTTTACATTATGATTTAGGTTAAAGTGCCTGCATAATTTGTGCCTGCAGCTCTTGGTTTTTGCTTCTTAAAGCTGTGTGCATTCAAAAAAAAAAAAAAAGAAGAAATTAATTCAAAGTTAATTAGTCAAGATTTAAACTAGTTCAAGCATGAAATATTTCTCTGGGGGCACAGATGTGATGAACTGGCCAAAGCCGAGGGAAGGGGCAAATTAAGAGGTTAGGTATGCAGCATGATTTGATCTGCACCCACTTAAACCTGTCTTTAGCGATGTTTTAAGCACATGTTCGGTAATTGCATGTGTTTCTTCAGTCATTGCTGGCTTGGACCTTTGAAAATATCTCTGTTTCAATTTGCTTTTATATGACAGGATGATAATATCCAATGGTCAGTACTGAAGCATCGGCCAGTTGCCCAGTGCTGCAGTTCTCCAGCACTGCGGGTTATGTTTGTATGTGATTGGTGTAAGGGGAGATGTTTCCCCAAATCCCCTCTCCCATCCAAGCCATCTGCCCTCTCATTGCCCCACAGCCTGCTCCTCCCCTCTGACTCTGTGCAAATTATCCGAGGATGTGTGTTGTCTGAAGGCTTATTTTGAGGGGTGATACTTTTAAAGGACTGAGATTGCATGCCTGCAAGTAGGTTAGTTTGTTTAGAGTCTTATTTATGATTGTAAATAGCGTGTGTGATTTTTTTGCAAACAATTTGTGTCTAAAGTTTGAAAAGCTTTTGTCAGAACCTATTTCGTTTCTTTGCAAAAACACAATCTAAAGTGGTTGGTCCAGTGGTCAAGAAACAACTATGGATATCAGTATCTGGACTGTGATAGTCTTTTTTTTTCCCTTCAACTCAGAGGCATGCAGTGTTTGTGGTTTGTGCAGCGAGACTGTCTTCATTTTTTATTTTGTTGTGTCATGCAAGGAAGATCTCGTTTTACTCCACATGGCAAACTTCACCTAGTAATAATTAAACTTTGTTAAACAATTTGAGTTTTACTCAAAGTCACAGGAGCAAGCAGGTCATAATCTGTAGAAATTACGTAAAACCACTTCTCTAATGCCTTAGTCATTCTTCTGACTCCATTCAACTTCAAAGGTAGCTTTGTGTGTAGGCTGTGAAGCATTTGGCCCAGTACCAGCACAAGAAGCACAAAACTGTGTTAGTATCTTCACTTCATACTTTTGCCAAGATCCGTCAAAATGCTGCGATAACTTTCAGTACATACTACATAATGTCTTTCAGGCATTTCCCTGGACGTAATCCAATGAACATTACCAGATGTTGTTACAAACAATAACAACTCAACATTAAGGGGTGGCATCCTAGAGTCTGAGCATCTAGGATATGGCAGTATAGAAGTTAAATGTGGGGTCTCCTAAATAGTGTCCTGGTGAGTATTTTGTTACTGTTAATCATGAGACCTACATTATTCAGTGTAAGAGAGGGAGAGAGATGATAATTACTGAATGAGTGGAACATTCAGTATATACATTTCTCAGAATTTGGTGAGAGGAGTGAAAAAGTGATTTTTCTGTTACCAACAGTGAAGTATCCTTATTTCTGTGGCCAACTGGGAAGCAGAAAGCAGCCATATATGGGCTGAAATTCTCTGAAGAATGTGCAATAAATAGATAGCTCGGAAGAAGGCTCCGCAGGGTCTCATGAGCACAGCGGTTTGGGAGGGAGAGGAGTCTATTTCCAGCCCAAGAAATAGTGAGCACCACAGGACTTGTTTATTTACTGTGGAGAAAAGACTAAGAGGAGTGAGTTCTTAAAATTATAAATTCTGTCTTTGTAAAACAGTGTAGCAGTAAAATTGCAGTCACAGATTAAAGACATTTACTTTCTATTGGGAATTGGTGTTTGTTTTGGTCAGGGTGGCTTTTCTGTTTTGCATTTGGACCCCCTTGTACGTGCTGACCCAGGTGCTCGCTGCACTTGGCGACATGGCAGAAGCAGCGTGCACCAACCCCTGGACATAGGCAGGCGTGGGCACTATACCTATAGCTCCTTTTCAGAGCTATTGAGACAATAGGTTGGTAGACACGGGGAGCAAGAACGAGGTGGCAGAAGCGCGGGAGCCCGGTGCACCCCGTGGCATAGGGTCGTTTGGCACGGAGCTGGCTCTGTTTGGGAGTTACTGCCAGGCTTAGAGGTCGGCTGCAAAACTGCAGGTTGCCCATTTTTGCTCCCTTCCCATGGCCAGGGAAATCTGGGAGTTTCTGTGGTGAGATGTCCAATCCCTGTGCTGTGAAACCTGGAAGTGTTACTGAACGTAGTGGCTGTACTCCAGATGTGTTTTGCCTGCAACAGCTGGAACGGAAGACAGCAACTTGACTAGAGCAAGGGCAGTAGCCAGACAGCTGAGGACATTGACTTTTGGAAGGCGTGCAGCAATAGCCCAGTTGAGAGTTGTTCAGGGACTAGACTTGGAAACACTATAAAATCTGGAAGAAGACCATATGGTTCCAGTGTGTGTTTTGTCAGATCCTAGGGAAGTCTAAATGCAGACTGGACACAAGTGCCCTGAACAGCCCTGACGTCCTTGAGAGCGTTTCAGGCAAAGGGAGGGGAGATGAGGTCTCTCCCCCTTGCCTGTCTTGCGTACCGTGTGTGGTCATTGTGAGATCATCAACCTTCTTTGGCAAGGTCCCTCTGAGGCCAATCCAGGTTTCCCTTCCTGTCACTTTCTAGAAACTGTAGCAAATGGTGAGGGGAAACTGCCACTTTCATAGGTCTTGGAGAGGCTTAAACCAGCCCTGATGACTTCCTGTTGTAGTAGTTGTAATTGCTAAAAGAATTATTTATATTTGCCTCTTTGCATCTTTTGTAGTAGTTGTGAGCGGGTAGAGTATAAGGACATCCAACAGAAATTAAGAAAATTAATGTGCTTTCAAAATTCTGTACTTTTTTTTTCTTTTTAAATTAAAGTTTTTAGACAGAAGTAGTCAAAGGTGTTTCTGTAGGAATGTCTGTGTTAATAACTTTTAAAATTTATTTTCAAATCTAGCTCATCGACAAGGAGATTAATCCCTTTGTGGACAAGTGGGAAGAAGAAGGACAGTTCCCAGCACATAAAGTATTCAAAACCCTGGGACAGGCCGGATTCCTTGGTGTGGATAAGCCAACAGGTAGGAGAGTGTACAACTGCCGAGTATTGATGTTGACGGTGACAGACTCATTACGTTATCTCAAGTCGCTTTTGCCCCAGATCAAAGCATGGTTCAGAATTCAGTGCAAAGTTTACTTATATTCCTTAGTCACAGGAGTGGTGGTTACCAACTGTGCAAATACAGAAAATTATGCTGCTGAGTGCTTGAGTTGATATTCTCCTAAATAGAAATGTTAAAAACCTGAGTGATTGTTATTTTAAGGTCAGTGAAATGACCGTTGCTTCAAGTTTCAACATGCTTTGTTGACTGTATAATGACTTTCCTTTCCTTTGGATCCAGACAGATATGGAATAATCTCAATCTTCATTAAAGGAACCACAATTTGAAGGCATTGAAAGTGTTGTAAGATTGACCTATTATACTTCTTTAACCTGTAACCTCTACATCATTCTAATGTGTTCTGTCTTGCCATTCAGAGGATGAGGTTTGTGGGGATTTTAGGCCATTATTTCCTAGACTGTTGTTAAAATGCACTATTTCCGTCCAGAGGAGCATGTAGAGAACGAGAAGTTAATGATATACATAGCAAGGACAGAACAAGTTTCATGTTTACATATATATATTTGTGAGCAAAAAAGTCAGGAAGTCCAGAAGAGTAGGAGGTATTTCTACCCTTCAACTAAATATATGTTCCCCTATTTTTTTTTTGTTTGTATGCAATGTAATATATACATAATTTGTTCTCAAATGTTACTGTTACGTGTCCTTGTCAGAATTCGCTGAGGGTTTTTCCTCCGTTTTCTTCTTTGTGGTTAAAAAGTTTAAAACAAAAGTAAGTTTGCATAGGCAAACCTTTAGCAATTGTGGTGAACTCAGAGCAGCCCAAAGTGACAATGTTTGAACAGTTAACTGCAGATAATCGGCTGTATGGAGCAGGTCACGCAACCTTAGCTATGCCACAACACATCATTGTGTTGCTAAGGGACGGGGTTTGAACTGTGGAACAAATTATGTCTTTCTACCACTTACTTTCAGAGGAAATTTTTCCTCTTGAAATGAACTTTCATATTCTTATACATTCCAACGTGGAAGGTTTTTTCTCTAGCTGTTCAGCTGTTGGAGCCACAGTTGTTTTTTAGCTGTGATTTTTCTGACAAATCCAATTAGGTCTGAGCTGGTATTTCTTTACAAAAATGCTGACAGTTTGAAATTATACTTAAGATCTATTTAAAGGACAAATAGGATTACTGGGGAAGGGAGAAAACCACCTCTACCTTCTGTTGTAATTGTTTGATAGGCAGATTTGAAATCTGTCTCAGTGGGATCTCCTTCACACTGCTACTATTCATGTTAGTTGTAATAATGGTGCATTGCACTGCTGCCCCATTACAGCCCCGTCGTCTTGTTACATTTAACTTGGGGCATGCAGAGGCCTCGGCTGGGGTAAAGAGCCTCAGTACTGAGCATCCTGCCCATAAAACATTGTGGAGGTGGGAACTTTGTGTAATGCTTACGAAATAGCTAGGGCAAGAAATAACTGGAGTGAAATCTAGTGAAGAAGGGACTTGCGGAGGTAAAGATGGGCACAGAAGGTTGCATGCACTGACTACACTTGTTATACTTATGATCAAGAATATTTTAGCCTCAGCTTTGACACTTGTATCTGCTGTTCGTCTAATTTTTTGGGCCTCTGCAGCTGCATTTTGTAAAAGCTATGAAAAAAAATGGATAAAATTCTCAGCAACACAGGGTCCGTCTCAGTTCATCTTCTAGAGCAAGGTATTGTTGGGTACAGAAAATGCACCAACTCCCTGGAAGATGCTGCCTTTGCAGCATTCCGTTGTGCAACACAATGTCACCAGACCCAGCTTTGTTCTGTAATGGTGTAATACCATCGGGTACATCCTGAAAGTCCTGAAACTTTCTCATGAGGGTTAAGTGAAACAGTCAGGTGTGTAACAGTGCAATCTCAACAGCAGGACTTAGGCAAAGCCTGAAATTCTTTATCTTCTACACTTCTACGAAGTGCTTGCTGTATGATTACTGTGCATTGGTAGTAGTAATTAAAAATAAAACTAAGAGATATACCTTTTATACTCTGCTCAGCCACTTCTACTATTTAACTGCTGCGTGCAAAGGAAGAGAGGTCTTAAGGGATTTGAGGAAGCCAAGAGCAGCTGGAAGTTTTGGGGGGACTGTTGGGAGAGGTCTGGAGAAGAGAGGTTAATTAATTCTATGCAGAGCCATGTGAGTAACAACCTGGCCGACTTTCTCTTTCCAGCACAAACCAAAATTATAATTATCATGTTGTATCCCTTCAAACCCAGCTTGTAAAGCATTTTGTGTAAAGAAGAGTAAGTTTTTCAAGTGAATTCACTTTAGTAGCAACTCCAGTTTTGAAATACAAGTTTTTCCGAATTTGTTTTCCAGGGTCATTCTGTCGAGTACAGGGTTGTGTTTTTTTTTCTTGTAGAATTAATTTTGAAGCTTTCTGATGGGGCAGAAACAGGTCACAAACTTGTTTTGCTTAGATAGAAGGAAACATCTGTTGGATTTCAGATTTGTTGAAACTGGACTTTTTCCTGTGTAAACACTATTCCCTTTATGAACAATGAGCTGCTTAATGGGAGTCAGGTTTTTAAAAGAACGTGCCTTACATGTGTCCCTTATCATTGGAAACTTTCTCTGTGTGGAGAACTGATTTGGGGCACTATTCGTTTTGCAAAGGCTCCATCAGTTCTCGCCATATGCAGTTGTGGGCTAATAACTTCTCATGGTTTTTCCTGTATATTTTTTTCACAGTTGTTTACGTTTGTAGTGAATGTTGTGCTGTAGTACAGCAGTTCAGGATGTTAGTTGGAGGGGTCATGTGAACACTGTAGGCAAAGCCTACCCATGCACCCATAATTGGAGAATCCTGAAGATTATCAGTGGATTTAACTTACTATGCTCTCTGGTCAGTCCTCTGCCAGAGAAGGATTTTTCTTTTTGAACCATTTATCTGCTCTGGTATTCTTTACAGAACTCAAAAGTAGTGCATGCACTGGCTTTCCTTAAGAAAAAGTGTGTGTGTTGTTCTGTTATATTAGGAAATTCTTCCTACTAGTAAAATACGTGCTGAAAAAGTGAACATTATTTATGCATAAAAAGTGTCTTTTTGCTCTATGCAAAATGGGTTTTACAGAATCACTTAGTTCAGCCTGAAATATTTAGTTTGAGGGGAACAAAACCCCAACATCTCTATATACTTATTATTCTTCATTTATGTTTACTGTGTGTTTCTCCTCAAATTATAAGGTTTCTGGGATATTGAGGTACTGACAGTCCCAAAGCTAAGGGCAGAAAATATTAGGGTAGGGAGCAAAAATATTTTAAACAGTCTTGGTAGTTGGCCATTGTCTGTTTTGCTAAGGGAAGTGGGCAAGACGTATTCTTTGGAGTGTTTTATGTGCAGATTAGATGAGATATTGGAGTAAAAGTTGAAAAGATCTATGCGGTCATTAGTGATCCTACAGTTTATGAGTCAAAGCCTTGGCTGTCGCTAAATTTTAGGATGTGTTGCCAAAGGCACCGGCTCAAAACGTACTGTTATGTGCCTGCGTATGCCGACGCAGATGATAAAGTTTTTTTTATCAGCTGATGCATAAGTACAGAAATCCTGTAAAGGCTCAGGGAAAGCAAAGAGGAAGGGAGATAAAGGTTTGCAAGAGGTCAGTGTCTGCTGTCCTGCATATTCACATGGCATCACTGTGAGACATAAGTGACAATGATGCCCACTCTGGGTATTTCACTAGTGTTTTCACTGGCGGTCCTGTAGGAATATTTAGCAGAATGCAGTTGCGCATACAAATAATTATGACAGTATGTCCAAATAGCAGCCTTCATTTATTCCTGTCATACGCTTGCAGAAATATGTTCTTAAACATATCAGGAAAATCAGGAAACTATGTGGTAAGACTTGTATAGGAATGGGAAAGTATAGTGTTACACTATCTCCTTCCCCTACTGCTGGGATACATGCTGGATATGGGACTGGAGAAAGTAATAAGCAGTATGTTCTTATCACTTGAGACAGATAAGCATCTGTGAAACAAAACAAATGTTTCAAATGATTGATTCAGCTGCAATTGGAAAATGATGCAATATCTTTCCTTAAGTAAGCCTGTTTATTGCATGTGTCTGTGTGTTGAATTTGGGAATATAGATCTAGACTGTCCTCTAAGGTTAATTTTGTTGTTTTCTTCACAAGTATACATTTCTCTGGTAAGATGAGACTTCATGAGAGTTTGGTAGTGGAGAGTCACTTGGAAAGAGTGTGTGTGGTTCCTTCTCTTTCTTTTTTTTTCCTTTTTCCCTTTCTGTAATACTATTATATGGAATAAGCAAAAGAAGGACCTGGGAGGAGCAGTGAATTCTGTCACTAGAAAGGGACTTAGTAGTTCAGGTGAAACAGGGTTTTTATGGCCTCTAAAAGAGTAACTCAAGTAAACTTTTCTATCTATGGATAGAAGCTAAAAGGGATACATTTATCAGAAGAGAATGAATTTGCCCAAACCATTTGTGTGTGGCAGGAGTGGACCAGCTGCAATGTATGTGCTCGGTTTCGTAGATTTAAGCATAACCAGCAGAACTAATTGCTTAATCTCTTTCTCACTTACAAAGGAGTGCAATAGTAGTTAATTTATAATAGTTGAGCTCTACAAGATTGAGAGAGAAGCGATTGTGCCATGTTTTAAAATACCAATGAACCGGTAAAATCAGCAGTCTGAAATGTTTACCAGCTAGGAGGTATACCTGGTTATCAATCAAGAAATAATTTAGATAAGCCTCTAAAAAACAATAGACCAAAATCAGTCACTGTTTTATTTGAATTGATGACAAAGTTAGTGATGGCTGGCAGTGGTTTGGAGACCTCGATCAGATAAGTATAAGAAATTTCAGGTGCTTGTCTGACCTTAATTTGGTGGATTGGATTGAAATCTCAGGAAACAGGTTTTTGTTTGTGTACATGTAAGTTCTGTGTGGGAGAGACTTTTTTCCCCCCTCCCCTCTTGTGAAATGCTGACAATTCAAGTCCCATCTAGCATCTTGCAAATGCAGGATGAAATGCAATTGAAAACGGTAAGGAGAAGCCAGTTTTTTTTCTGCATTTCACAGATCATCAGATATTCCTGCTCAGACCAAGGAAATGAGTGCTTGAGTTCATCTTCGGGTTTTCTTGACTCTGCACGTGACTTGGAAATGGGAGTGCTTCGTTCCTCGTGGCTGGTTAGGAATTATTCCCAGTAGCTCTGGGAATAGCTCGTTCAGTGAACAGCAGCAGTTTTGTAGAAACACCCAGCAGAGAACAGACTTACTGAAGGACAGCAAGTCTTTGTGGAAGAGGTAATCTCCTTTTGAATGTGTTGTTGGTCGAGGGATCGGATTAGTTCCTGGGATTCTGCTTTTGTACTTGAGATAAGGCAAATCCTCACACTTGTGACTTGTAATGCAGGACACAGCAGTAACTCGTGCAGTTCAAATATGTGTATACCAATACCTTAGGGGCAGACTAGAAATTTCTGAAGTCTGGTACACATACCTCTGATATTTACAGGTAATGTCAAAATAGTATTGAAAAAGACATTAAAAGTGCCTCTTTCCTGGAAGAAGTTAGAAGTATCTAACTGGGAACAAGTGCTCAGCTATGTATGTGCAATTAAGCACTTGAGCTCTTGACGCACAGTTCTCTCATGGCGTACCTGCCATGCCAAATTCACTTCTGCATATCACAGGCTTTGCACAAACTGGCAGATCCACGTGGTGTCTTGTAGCTGACTAGGAGCGCTTAGTCTCTGTAGATAAGAGACAGTTACAAGCAGCTGTCACTGTTCTGTCCCCGTTCCGCATGAGGTGTGGGGTTGTGCCCTGGGTGGTGCAGGAGAGTCCATCCTTCTCTCTTGTACTTGACTTTAGGTTAAGCATGCACCAACTTCAGTAATTTGTATGAGGCTCGTTAATGAAGTTTCACAGTTGCGCAAAACTGTATGGACTCCCATAGCAAGTATGTGTCTTTAGGGAACGCAGTCCAGAAATGCAGATGGAAAAGCCAGGCGGGGAAGTAAAGGTGCAGCTGTTGGAAGGTGCAGATGTTGTTGGAACGTCACAATGAAATGGAGTGTCAGAGTGAGAACCTTGGTTTCCAGAATCCAAACTGTGGTCTTCCCTACTGCATAGCTGGTTCTCTTTTTTTATGTACTCATACCTTCAGCTTCAGGACAGATGAATCTCATGACTAGCTTGAGTTTTCTCTTCTGAATCCTGAAGTTGCAACAATAGTTATTTTCTTACCTCAATAAAAACGTGAGAAGAGGACCTGCATACTGCTCTGAGGTCCACGTGCTGAATCAGGAGCCAGATAAACCTGTGGAAGGGAACTTATTTCATGAGTTGGCACTGAACTGGACCAAAAGCCAGATGGTATTTCTCAACATAACATCATGATAATACACTGGAAGAAGCAATCAAGACTCTTGGTAGTATCTTGTGATCATTTATTTGGAGGTTGACCTCTTTCAGAAGCTGTGCACGGATACAATCAAGACTCTTGGTAGTATCTTGTGATCATTTATTTGGAGGTTGACCTCTTTCAGAAGCTGTGCACGGAACACTGTTAGAGTTGAATACTTCAGTTGACTTTTGTGACTTCTTTGTTTTATTCTTGTGTGGGGTGTTCTTGGTTTTGTTTTCCTCTTGTTCCCATGCTTCTGAAGGTCTCTGTATATAACATTGGTTTGAATTTCCTTCACTTCTGTAGANTCATTTATTTGGAGGTTGACCTCTTTCAGAAGCTGTGCACGGATACAATCAAGACTCTTGGTAGTATCTTGTGATCATTTATTTGGAGGTTGACCTCTTTCAGAAGCTGTGCACGGAACACTGTTAGAGTTGAATACTTCAGTTGACTTTTGTGACTTCTTTGTTTTATTCTTGTGTGGGGTGTTCTTGGTTTTGTTTTCCTCTTGTTCCCATGCTTCTGAAGGTCTCTGTATATAACATTGGTTTGAATTTCCTTCACTTCTGTAGAAGATTTTTGGGTTTGGGGATTTTTGAAGAGGCAGATCTGCTAAAAATCTACAGTTCTTAATTTTATAACTGTGAATAGGAAAAGAGTTTACACTAAAGAGAGCAACTGAACAGATTAAAGAAATATGAAATATTACAATGCCTAAAAAGAATATCGGGGTTGAGACGTTATCAAGTAAGACATACTGTTTGGGAGTTTCCATTAGAGGAGCTGAGTTTATCCTTTGCTTCTGTGGATTGAATGGCAAGATTGTCTCTTGACAAAGCATGGACCAATGAATGAGTTTCTAATAAAATAAATTTGGTATTGTAAGTCTTTCTAATTTACACATAACTGTCTTTTCCCAGTCTCAAAAGTTTGATGCCAGATTCTTGACATCTGTCATATACCCAGATGGCATAATGGGAAAGCTTTCTGAAAGGTATAAATGCACCTTTTACACTTTGAGACATGTCAGTACACCGAGTGTGGAGAGCGTGGGAAAATTATCTTTGTAAAATGTAGGCTTGAATCACTTTTACCCACTCACTTTTGCGTTATTAACTGCCAGGAGTGAAGACTGATTTCTTTCCTGGGGCTGAAATGAGGAAAAATATTGTGAAACAGTCATTCTGAGGTTGACATGGAAAATCTCTGAAGAGCTGTTGACTTGTCAATGCTTGCAGATCCCATAGGTCAATAAGCAAATCACAAACTTTGACATCTGACTTGAAAAGAGGATTAATAAGATTGCAGCAAGACTGTGTTTTTCCTGGCCAAGTGTTTCTATCCCCAACGCATGAGCAAGATAAGAAGCTGGTGTCCAGCCTGCACAAACCAGAACGTGTAGCTGAATAAGAAGAAATTAAGAAAGAAAAAGACAGGAAATGTGTTAAGTTTTGGTTCTCCTATTCTGATCTAACATTTCTCATCCCTAGTGACCTAGTTCATGCAAAATGATAAGCATCATTAATAGTCTAATCCCTGGAGATCTTGCGGAAGCCTTTAGTCACTCCAGCATCTGTAGGGAAGTTCAGAGGTCCCCATACCAGTGAAGTGCCTTTTCGTATAAGTGAAAACCAGGTCTTGGCAATATCTTTCTCCCTTTCTGACGGGTGGCTAACACTGCAGCCACCTTTGTGAATCTTGTCATTACCCTTGCAACACAACTGTAGGGCTTCCCCTGCTGTAAACTGGACTCCTGGGGATAGCACTAGTCCTTTTTGGCATTTATCCCAGAAAGGAGGACAGGCAAAGGCATGGCCGCAGTATTTGTGAATCTGCGTGTGGCAGGCAACTTGCTTACAGGACAAGTAATGCACACAACGCTTCATAACTTCTCATGCTACACAGTAATAAAAAGATGTCAGGGAAGGATGGCAATATAAGGACTTTAGCTCCTTGGGGATTAATACTTAGATAAGGTTAGAGCTGGCAATTTGTGGCTTTCTCATTTGATGGTCTGGAACAAGCACGTTTTGAGGTAAAGATGCAGAGAACTGAGACCAGAGTGTTTTTAATCATGCTGTATTGTGTGGAATAGATATCACCATTTCTTAAGCAGCCTGGAAGTTAACCATATCTAGTTATGTGACATGGGGCTCATGTTTATACTGCTTTTAGGTCTACTTTGATTTCATTTTTTACCCTCATGTAATATTGATACTCACATCAGAGACTGCATGATATCCTCTAGTAGGTGAAGCAGGAAATGGAAAAAATGGTTTTATTCTGAAATATTTCTGAAGTCTATTAAACTGGTCTGAGAAATCCCATATGGAAAAGTAATATTCTGTTCTGCATAGTACTTTGTAGTGATAATCATGATTGTATATACATTATAAATCTATATATATATTGTAGTAAAGTACGTTTCATTTTACACATATATTTTATGTGGAGAGAAGGAATCTTTGATGATTTTTTTTGTTTTAAACCTCTATAAAACTTTAAAGAAAGGAATATCCATCTAGGCAGCATCCCGTCCTGCTCCCCAGCATTGCGCTGAAATTTGTTGGGAATTACTCAATTCCGTAACATTTCCCAGGAGCTGAGGGGTTCGGCGATGCCTCAGGGCTGGCAGTCTCCCGGGGGTGGTCAGGCTGAGTTGTGCCTGGAGCTTGGACCTACCAGGAGGAAGTTGTCCATCTGTCTGACCTACAAGTTTTCTGTTCCAGCCAGTGCTCAGGGGTCTTCCCTGACTCATAAAATTATTAAATCTGGAGTCTTCTGTATGCCACTAAATGAGTAATCATAAGGATTATTCACGGGTCTCAGAGTTTTTACGATTAAGTTCATTGCCCTGTTCTTAGAAAACATAAACGGTCTGCCAAGCAGACAACTTCTCAGCAAAGCACTTAGATATATGCTTAAATGTTGTGCTTTAAGAAATTAAGATTTGAGAGTGCCCTTTGCTAAAAGAAGAAATAAATCTAGAATGCAACTTTATTCACTCTTTTTAAATCTACCATAAAATAAATGTTTGGACTTTTTCTCATGGACAGCATATTCCTGGCAGTTGACAGAGTTGACCAGAAAAGCGGGTGCGTCTTGGCCTGTCAGCTACTCCTCAAACCTTTGATCATGCAGCACAAGATACCTTTAGCCCTTTTATTTAAATATATGCTTAAATGCATTAAATGTCTGGTCTTATTGCTTTGGTTCCTGAGGGACATGGCTGTGAACTGGTTTCTACTTCATGTCAGGTACTCACACTTCAGCTGTTTTTTCTAATGTAATCTATGATGTCCATGGAGAACAACACCAATGTGTTTTCCTGCAAACTGTAATCCAATAGAGAGGACATTGATAAGATATGATGAATTGATAGCTCTTTTTCTTAAATTTTGATTGAAAACAAAGGAAATAATTTGATTTGTGCTACAGTTTTTCAGTTTTTCCTTTTCCGTGCACCTCACAGGACCAAAAAAGAATGTAAGCAAATGTACCTTTTTGAAGCTGCTGAGGGTTTGGTTTGGTTTTTTTTTTTTTAAGTCCTGCTTAGGTAAGATGCCCTTTCTGTGGACTAGCATCAACATGCTGGAAGTTTAATGTAGTGGTCTTAGTGGGTTTTGTTTATCTGGTCCCCTGCATGTTTTCAAAGAATGGTGCAGAGATCATCTTTTAGTGGAAACGCACACAGTTAACATTCGGGGCAAACTGCACCAGGTGTCACTGCAGCCTCCCTGGGGGAATGGGTGCACAATGCAATGTGAAAACGAAGGACGGGAAAATATCACAACCCCACGGCTCTGTAAAACGATACCAGTCTTTAGGGGTGGAAGGAGCACTAAGCAGGACTGGTGGATTAGGTGTGCTGGGCAGAGTGTGTTGCAGTCTTGCCCCTGCGGTGTGGTGCCAGTGAAATCTGAGCAGCGCTCTCGGTTATTTTGCAGCTGACCTTGTTGGCGGAGACCTTGGGAGGAGACGCGTCAGAAGTTTATTGGGGCAGAGGTTGGGGAGTGGGCATGGGATAACAGGTTTCAGGAGGAAACGCAGGGAAGAAGCCTCAAGACAGCGTGAAGATTTCTTTAACACTTTTATTCCGGGTGTGTTTCGTTTTGTGCTGTCAGTTCAAAGTCGTGATCATCCAGAGGCAATACAGCTTCACCCTGTTTGAAGAGAAGAAAACAAATAATAGGAAAAGTGTGTGTCAGTTAAAAAAAATTGTGAAAAGCAAGGCTGAATTAAAACTTTTCTTTTTTTCTTATTCTTCTGTCCACTCAAGAAACCCTTTAAATACCTTAATCTTCTAGGGTTTTTTCAGTAACATAAAGAGCTTGGAGCCTTTTTGGAATGCAGAGAGTTGTTAAGAAGTATCTGTTTATGTATTTGAAGTGTTGGCCAACTGCGAAGGACAATGTGATGAGGAAAGTGTTCTTCTAAACACTAGAATTGTACATACATGGAAATTTAATACCACTTTTCTGTTTTACAGAATCAGTTTTGAAATCAGACTTCAGTGTCAGAATTTTCCTTTTTTGTTGTTGTTGTGTTGTTTTGTTTTGTTTCTCAAGCAGATGCATGGGAGACCATTTGGGACAGATGAAGTATTTCTTGCAGGACAGTGGTATCCTGAAGAACGTGCCTGTTTGTTACCTTTCTGCCTTTCCTGGGGTAGCCTAGAGGAGCTAGTCATCTCTAGTGCATTAGCTGTTGTTTCCCGTAAGTCATCTCCAGTGCAATAGCTATTGTTTCCCATAAGACCACAAACCGGCTCTGTGGTCTTGTCTGCTCTGGGAAATGTTTTTAGTGCTGGGAAGCAGGAGTTGGGAACACAGCACAGCTCTGGAGGAGGGCAGGGACTTTTTTTGCATAGGACCTTTGAAACACCGTGACCTGTGGATGCGCACTTTCCTTCAGCCTGTGAAGCTGGCAGAAAATGTGCACTTGCCCAGAACCTCAAGCATTTACAAATTAGCTTCACTTGTACAGCTGAACAGGGAAACAAAGGGTGGAATTCATGGAAAATTTCCTTGAATGAGTATCACAGGGCCAGGTATTTGAGTTTTTTATGGTATCATTAAATGGTTTAAAAATCTCTGAAGGTGACTTTAGTCAGCATTTCTTCTGCTTCCTATTCAGTACGTCAGAGGAAATGAATGAGACTGTTATGCTCACCCTCGCTTTATTATTCAAGAACTGGGGTCTCTCGGCGGAGTGGAAGATCAGTGAGTAATAAGTCTTCTGAAAGGAATTCCTTTTTTTTTTTTTTTTCTTTTTACATTATGTATAACCTGTGAAACTCATCCCGCAGAAATCACAAGGAGCAAAGTTTAATAGGAATCCAGAAGCTATTACATACTTTATAGATGATGGGACCATCCACAGTTACTTCAGGGAGACTAATTGTATTTCTGATCATCAGCTACTCACTCGCTTGGCTGGTGGATACACCATTTCACAGCTTCTTACACTTTGTGGCCTCTACTGGCTTACTCATACCCCCCTGAATAGCACATCTACCACAGTTCTGTGTGCTGGGGTCTAAGTCTGGCGTGGGTAAAGTAGCAGATAGGTGGATCAGAGCTTTAGTCCCATCAAGAGATTGTAGTTTTATGCAGGAAATCTGGACTTTATCTCATGGCGTTAGTAACCCCCTGGGCTGAGATGTGGCATATAGGATGTTGGTCTCACCAAACTGTTCGAGAGCAGAGTTCAGCCTTTGGTTATTGCAGATGCAGCTGAAGGGTGATTTGTGCTTCTCTGGATGGAGTTTAGTCCTTCAGTTGGATAGCGTGGGTACCACTGTGTAGTTGGGGAGGATGGCACAATGGCCTGAAGAGCTCTGGAAGAAGGTCCGGTTTTCTTGATTGACACATTTCTCTCTACCTGCTGACCCATGGGGAGCTTTGCAGCTTCAGGACTATGATAGAAAGGGTTGAGTGCTCTTAGCTGCTTGAGAGGTATGTGGTGAGCCCCGTCCGAGGCTGGGCTCACGCAGACACCCCGTCAGAGCCCTCTCCACGCGCTGATGGAGCACCAGAGGGAAGATGACATCAGGCTGCAGCCAGCTGGTCCAGAGCTGTTGGGGGTTCAGGTAGAGTGTGGCAAAGCCAGGGCTTGTGTGGAAAGAAAATAATCTCCTGGGGAGCTACTTCTAGCAGGAAAATATTCGCTGCAGGCTCAGTTTTGCCAGGAATGAAAAGCTCAAGTAATTTAAAAAAAAAAAAAAACCCACACCACCACAATGGATATTTCAGCTTTTAGGATCCTCCCCCAGCCCAAGAGAGGAAGCTTTTCATTTTTGCACTTCCCTCCTTTTTCATATACTGGAATGGTTACGATCACATTTTTTACAGATTATTAGTACCCATATTTGTTTCCTAAACCATACCAGTTGTTTTCAGCCACCTCTGTCTACTCATGTTTTCCCACTGACGCTCTTATCTCTTTCTTCTTACATTTTTTTCCCATCTTAAGAGGATTCAGGTGGGTCCTCATGTTAACAACTGCTATTTGCTGTTTCTCCTTTTTTAACTTATTTTGGAAGGACTGAGGGTAATAAAAATATTTTGCAAAACCTAACAGAATTCTGGGTGTAAGGGGGAGGAAGAAATCATCTTTTATGGTCAGGTATTCTTGGCGTTACTAAAGACCTTAAGGTCCTGAAGGCTGAGAAAGTTGAGGCTTTTTTAATCATCTGCTTGCTGTGGATTTATTCTTCAAAGCCAGTGCCATTTAAGAGAAATTTAGACAGATGGACTTCACTTTGTGGGGAAAGCTTATTAAACATTAAATTGCATATTTTCTCCTTGAGCTAGTAATGTGCTGTGTTTCTTTTACCTGGTCTTTTGTTTGTTCTTGCTCAGTAACCTTTTCAGGAGTTTTATTTTGGAAGATAAATAGAATATCTTACTCCTTCGGCATTCTAATAGGGATTTGCTTTCCAAGTCTTTCTTCTCATAGCTGAGTACTTCAGGCTAAATCCTGGTATCGTGGAAGTCCATGTTTACAGACCAAAACAAAAAACCTCTGAATCCATTTTACTAGCTTTTTAGGCTTTGTTTATTTCTTTCTTTTAGGTAGAACATTGAGGGTTTTTTTCCCCTTTGCTTCTAAGGGAAGCAGCACGGGAGCAATTTGCTTTTCTGTAGCTGACGGAAAGAAGGTGTTAGCTGAGCTTGTCGCTCGCAGTGAGTCAGGAAATTCTTTCCAGTGTGTCCAGATGCTTCCTGTGCACAAGGCTGCTGTCATACTTGGCACGTGATTAAAAAAAAACAACAACCAAGCCACACTCAGACTGCTTTTTATTTTGCATTTAGCCAGGTCCTTTGGCACTGTGGAGGGAGGATTGCCTTGCTGGTTGGACAGTGTCACTGTGCTTGGGGTTGTCTGGAAGAACAAAAAGGAACTGTGTAAAATGTAATTTTTTTAATTTTTTTTTTTTAGCTTTCGAAAGCCTCCCTTGGCTTTCTTCTCCTTGCCACCTGTATGCTGTCATCCTTGCAGTAATAAACTAACTCCTATTCTGCACGTGTCAGGTTCGGCACTGCTAAAAAAAATAGTTATAGCAGCTGGGGGATTTGAGCTGACCACGATACATCCTCTGACCCCTTTGTGGATTGTATTGGGTTTTTTCCATTTCTCTGCATGGGAAAAGTTCTGTAAACCGTATGTCCTGGTTTGTGCTTGTAAAACCTGTGGGCTAGTGGACCTGTAAAAGAAAGTATGATGCATTTGCTACCTTTGGATAGGTCTCTCCTGGACTCCAAGTCACCACGCTGATGAGACGTCTGGATAAACCAGATTCTCTCAAGAGTAAAAACAGTTTCTGATGCTCTTTCCTTATCTCCTTCCAAACAGAGTGTTGGGAATTCCACCCTCTGTCTCTGCCCAAGTTGTAGCTGGATGTCATCAAGTCCTGTAGTCCCAGAGGAGGATGTGGAGAGAGGAGAATACATGAGGAAACGAATACCAGGAGGAAAGTTCTTTAAGCAGGAATCATTTCAACAGGAAATGTTCTGTTCCTTTCAGCAAACTTGCTTTGTAACTGTTTTCAATATGCTAATCTCACTTTATTCCAGTTTTGCATTTATTTCTTGCTACTGAGAATCCAGTCTCTTCTCTCCTAGAAGAGAGATGTGTATTTTGGTTTTTGAAAATTTTGTCTGCTATTACTGATCATCAACTTTGAGTCACCAGCAGATCTTTAATGTACAAAAAAGGTGTTACGAGTTCTGCTGGGTGGTACTTTTAAAACTGAAGGAATGCTCAGTTTTGGAGATGCCCACTGCACATCCTCGTGCAAACTGGTGTGCACAAGAACTGACCTGGCCCATAGACTGTGTAACCCCTAAGAAACTGCAGGGCTTTCAGAATTGCACCTGTCTGTTATAAATCAGAATCTGGCCATTGCATGGTTTCTGTAGTGCTGGTGCTAAATTAGAGAAAGGAGGGAAAGTGCCAGTTTTCTGTTTGGAAACAAGCGAAAGAGTGGAACAAAATGAATTGGGCTTTCTCTGAGATTGTTTGATTGTTTTCCAAGTAGTTTAGCTGTGTATCTGAAACATAAAACATGTAAATGTAGAGAATTCCAAAGTCTTCCAACTCTGATCTTGCTAAAGCTTTAACAAGTTTTAATTACACCCAGGTTTAAGGCAGGTGACTTTAAAACAATCTAAGATCCCAAACCAAAAAATAGAAGATTATTAATGTTGGAGATTTTTACCATTGCAGTGACCATTATCTAGATCTATAGCATAGAGTGGCTTCTGCAAGGAAAAGTGTGGAGCAAAGTAGGGAGGGTGGAGATGGGCGACATGCTATGTTGTACCTTGTGCCTGCATGATGGGGAATCGGGAGACAGCATCAGGTCTTCTCTCCTGCTTCCAAGCTGTCTGGGGCTCATACAGAGTACTGTGGATGCAGCTGCCCTGCACGGCTTTAAAATGTTTTGCCTGGATTTGGGTAAATTCGTGTTTGTCCCTTGGTGTGGTGTGGATTGTCTTCCACTGATGGATTTAGTGAGGAGAAACTGGATAGAGAGTGAGTACATTGATGGGGCTGGTAGTTTTGGGGGGTGAACCTCCCTCCCTGCCTGACACTCCAGCGAGCGCTGTAACAAGCCCACCCATAATGAAAGATGGACAAAACCTCCAGCAGAAACTTTTGGTGTCCTGATGTGTAGATGGAGCAGCACTTGTGAAGGGTGGTGATCTCTAACACTATCATCATCCCCTTTGCTGTCTTTTGAATGAAGACACTGATAGTGCTTAAAGGAAAAAATTAGTTGATATTTTAAAATAATTTTCCCTTCCTTTCAGTATTTTATTGATTCAATGGGTAGTAGTGAGCTGTATTCTGTAAATGCCTCCACATGCTGAATGATCTCATTTTCCATGTGGGAGTACAGAATAAACTTCAGAACACAAAAGATTGCATGAAAAGGTGGCATTAATTATACAAAATTACCATCAGAATGCAGATTACTAAGATTACTATACAGAACATTCTTTTTGACATTGTGAAACAGCTTTTAATTTAATATTAAGTTTAATCTGACAACACTCAGAAATAACCACAAAGCTCTGCAGTTTAATTTCTGGCAAGGGAATATCCTTAAAGTTAGTTATTGAAGCATACTAACAGGTTTTTGGGGAAAAGGAATTTAAATATAAGTTCTGCTGAATAATAATGAAGAAGGGCTTAATTGAAATCAGTAATTTTTAGTCATAACATAGCTCAGTGAGAAAAGGTGAAATGGAACCATATCCAAATTCTTCTCAGAGTCCCAAATATCTACTAGCTTTGAAGTAGTTAATGTCATGGACATGCAAATGTAAACATAGAAGTTTGGAAAAAAGAAAAAAAAAAAAGACGATGACAGTTGATGTATTGTTTAAAAAGAAAGAGGAAAATTAATACAGCAAGTAAGAGGAGAAATCAAAACTTAATGTAGATAGCAGGCACCAATTTGTCTGTGGCCACAGTTACAAAATGTGCAGTAAAGCAAACGCTGGTGAGGAAAGGCTCATGTTTTGCAATTATCCCTGCCTCTGGAGCTGCACAAGCCCTTACATGATTCCTTTTTATCTCTATTTATGCCAGAGAAATACTGGCTTATTTTAAAAGGCAAAAAAACCCCACAAGCTACACTTGCAGGGTTCTGAAAGTGGGATGGAAACTCTCATATGGTCATAATTACTTTTGCTCGTGTCTGGAGGCCACCGCTGTAAGCAGGGCCCGCGATGCTGGGTGGGGGGTAGGTGCTCATGCCGAGCTTGTGATGGGCCTGAGCCAGCTGCCAGGAGGGGGCTTCACAGCTGGGAGCCGGAATGCAGCGGTGGCAAAGGCAGTCTGGAGCAGAGCCAGCAACTGGACCCTAGTTTTCAGAGGCTGGGTAGCTGGGATGAACATGGGAGATCGGAAATTCCCGATCAGGAGCATTTGTGTTTGCTGTCAGAAAATCTTGGGGGAATTACTGTCATCCAAAGCTTGGAAGACCCCCAGCAGGTGAACCTTGCAGAGAAGTACTTACCTCCAGCATCTCCCTGCGTACCCGCTCAGCTTCCCCTCTCCCTCCCCATTTTTGTCTGATGTTTTTCAGTCAAGTTGGTTTTGTTGTGAGAGTGGTTAATTTCAGAAATATGGGAAATGTTTTTAAAACATTTTAAAAGATGTTCTTGCTGCTCAGACATCAGGCTGTGAAATCACTTGGCAGGGGTGTTTTTATTTCAGCTGACCCTGGAGAATCTGAAGGATACCACAAATGCATTTTTAATGGTCAGCTGCAATTTTACTTGTAAGTAATAAATTGCAAGCAATCAGAGCATCATTTATGGCAAAAAATAGCTCAACAATATGAAGTCATTCTAAAGCGCAGGGCCAGATGAAAATATCCATGCTCAACATAAGCTTGGAACTCATCGTGTTTGTGAAGATGGGCAATAAAAAGCAGAATCAAAACATTGCTTTATTATTTTTTTGTGAGATGTGTGTCACAACCTAATCCACAAAGGACCAAACTCGAGGGATTATAGTTAATCTTGTTTTCAAGATGATACTCTGTGAAGACCATATGTCAGCGTTGTATCTTGTTTGTGCAACAGGGCTTTAAACACTCCGGCTGCTGGCTGGGACTCTCGCTAATGAAATATAGCGTCCCTGTTGCTTGCCTGTGCCTTTTTAACTGCTTAGTGGCAAATACCACCTTTCTTTAAATAACCTCTGTGCCAGGTGAGGCCTGCGTGTTGGTTATTGTCTTTTTTTTTCCATATTGAATATCAAGGAGAGTTGGACATGTATTTGCAATTCTAGTTTTTTGAAGATTGAGATTGTAATGAGAAAAAGGAAGCGCTGTGATAAATATGCTTCCTCTTCGCTTAATTCCTTAGGACATCTTTCCTTGTTGGTTTCTAATAGAGACTTCAAGCTGCCTTGAACTGCATAACCAGATCAGTCGGTCTGCCCGAAGGGTTTAACTGCTGCAGCTCTTTCCTCTCTCCCAGAACGATTACTCTGGTGCAGTGCAGAGCAAGGGGAAGGCGAGATGGGTGGTGAGTCCTGCTGGTGGTGGCATCCTGGGGTGCATCAAGAAGAGTGTGGCCAGCAGGTCGAGAGAGGTTATCCTCCCCCTCTACTCTGCCCTGGTGAGGCCACATCTGGAGTATTGTGTCCAGTTCTGGGCTCCCTGGTTCAAGAAGGACAGGGAACTGCTGGAGAGGGTCCAGCAAAGGGCTACAAAGATGATTAGGGGATTGGAGCATCTTTCTTATGAGGAAAGGCTCGGGGATTTGGGTCTTTTTAGTCTAGAGAAAAGAAGACTGAGGGGGGATCTTATCAGTACTTTTAAGTACTTAAAGGGAGGGTGCCAGGGGAATGGGAACAGTCTTTTTTCGGTGGTGCCCAGTGACAGAACAAGAAGTGATGGACACAAACTTGAACATGTAACTTGTTCCATCTAAACATGAGGAGGGACTTCTTTACTTTGAGGGTGGCAGAGCACTGCAACAGGCTGCCCAGAGAGGTTGTGGAGTCTCCCACGCTGGAGGCACTCAAAACCCACCTGGACGCTGTCCTGTGCAACCTGCTGTAGGTGACCCTGCTCTGGCAGGGGGGGTGGACTAGATGATCTCCAGAGGTCGCTTCCAACCCTGACCATTCTGTGATTCTGTGATTTTTAAAGGCAGCATCCTCACTGACTTTAATGAGCCCTGGATGATTAAAGGGTAGGAAACATCTCCTGCAACTTCTCTGTAACCGAGGGAAGCTCCCTGAGCCACCCATGGGTGTGCCAGCTCTGGGAATGGGCAGATGTCACTGTGCCCCCTTTCTTGTCCAGAACACCTTTTAAAGTTTGGACAGAGGTTTACCCATGGTGAAGCAACACTGATGCTACGTGGGCTGCAGTGGTGGTCTTTGGAAGTGAGGGGAGTGCTGAAAGCTGTTGTTATGAAGCTGTGATGTGTTTTAAGTTGGCTTCCTACAAAACAGCTCTTACCTTGTCAAGTGCTCAGTTTCCTTTAATACTTTTGGATGTTAGCAAGCTTAGCCAGATTGATTTGAGGTCCCAAAGATAACCAGTTCCCGCGTGTCTGAAAAAGTCATTAACCGGGTGAGAGGAGCAAGACAAGAACAAGTGCCACCAAGAAGAAAAATACGGTGGTGTGAGCTGAAGTCATCCGCTCCCTTGGCCCGATAGCTGTTTTACCTGCTCCCTTGGTACCAGCTCGAGTAGCTGCGTTTGTAGCCACCAACCCCATGGGCTGCCTCTTGCCCAGCCACTTCCTGGGGGCATGGAGGGGGGAGCTGATGGTGCGGACCTCTGAGGAGCACAGGACAGTTGGAGCAGAGCACCGGGAGCTCTGCTTTTTGGACAGGATTTCCCCTGACGTGATGGCAAAAGTTACCACAATCTAATTCTTTTTCCTTTGCTGGGTTGCCAGGCAGAGCAATGATCATCACTGATGCCATAAATATTTATAGAAAAAAATTCCATTCCATCCTTCACTTTCACTGATGTTTTTTTATCCTCACTGTTTCTCTGCTTATTGTCAAATTACCCATCTGATTCATTTTTCATCATATATACTCTTCACTCTGCGCTTGTGGGCTACTGTAATATTGCGTATATTCAGGTTATTGTGAGAAGAATTATTGTGCTATTTTTTGGAGGAGTGCTTTTTCACTCTATATTGTGCTCACTAGTAATAGAGTGTTTCTGTATTGCTTTGAGATGGTATGTTACTATTGTCAAATGTTTTGGATTTTTTCTACATTAGTTACACAGCAATGAAGCTTTTTTGGTATTTTAGAAAAGATTTCACTGGTTTGTTTTTTCAAAGGAAATCTTTATAAAGCCATTTTCAGTAGCTGTGCTTTACATATTCCTGCATTTATACAAATTTTACACAGCCTAAATATGTTAAAGAAAAATTAGGGGTCAAGCAGAAGCTCACAGATCCAATTAATGAGTTCCAGTAAATGCCCTTAAATCCTTTGTGCATTGGGAACGGGGCACAGAAAAACCTCTCTTGATGCTTATTTCCACTTACTGCTTCAATATTTAATTAGCATGGCTTAGTTGCTGTAATTCTCAGTGAGTTTTTAAAAGACTTAATTTGAAACTAATTGGACTAATGCACTGACTAGTAATTACCCAGACCTGCAGATGTAGGAATGGTATGAAGTCGGTCCATGTGAAGACACTGGGTGCAGTTCTACATCAAGACTGAAGCTCAGGTGTGGCTGAGTAGACTTGGGGAGATCTTTCCAGCTTTCCCTGTACCCCTTTTTGTCATCTGCAGAGAGGGAAGAGGTGTGAGTGGCATAACAGCCTTGATGCTGTGCTTGGTGTTTGTCCTACGAGGAGAACCAAGTAAGCCCTAAGCAGTGGTCTTCAGTCACGTTGTCTGTAACGTGAGTAATACTGATAAGACATGTTGCTGGTGTGCGTATGTGCATACCCTTTGTATACACGTGTCATACGTACGTGTGTGTATGTGTACATTTATGCGTGTTTAGACACATCATAGAATGACTCAAGTTGCAAGGGACCCATGAGGATCATAGAGTCCAACTCTCTGCCCCCTTGCAGGATGACCTAAAACTAAACCATATGACTGAGAGTGTCATCCAGATGTACATATATTTTCCAGGCTTTAAAGAGGTATTAATGAACAATTTTTATTTTGCCATAAAGTTTAAAGGGTGAAATAGTTGCATTGCTTGTGGAACGTCATCTTTTTTTCTGAGGCCCTTTCCTGATTGGATTTACAGGTATGGGTGGTCTGTGGGGGAGGCCTTATTTCTTAGAGGATCAGTGTGCTTTTTTTTTTTTTCCTTTGGCTAATAGACATATGGCTAGTTGGAGATGCTCATTTGTTAATCAGCAAGTAAAAATTCAGTGATGCATTACAAACTCTTAAGTTTTGTGTTCTCACTACTGGGCAGATGGACATTACTGTAAATTTGCAATAAATGTGTCATTGAAATGTGAAAACTTGCCAGTTTGATTAAAGTGAGGAAGCTTGCACATGCTTCATAACTTTTGTAGTTTGCAGGTTTTGTAAGCATTTCTTAAGCAATCTTAAATTGTTGTGAAGAACATACACCCGAGTCTCCTTATCAGTTCAGAAAATTTTGATGTGGAGGCTCAAATCTCACTCTTAGAAGAATAAAAAGAAAAGTTGTGCTTCCCCCCCCCTCCCCCAACATTTTCTAAAACAATGCTGTCTGTTTTTTCTGCTGATAGCTTAGTTCTTGCCTGTGACTTTAGTCCAAGGTCTTACATCTTGCTGAGTGGTTAGACGTGACATGTTAGCAGTGGATTTGCAGGCACGGAAGCATTGCTGCGGTGTGCTGTGCGAATCCCGCCCGGCGAGCTGTTCTCGCACGGACCTGCAACCCTGCCGGGCAGCAAAACGTATAGATGGCAGAGCAGAGAGCCTGATGTTTGAGCAACTGCTCTGCTGCTGCACGGTCTGGTCACGCAGTGATACGGGGAATAGGTTTTTCTGTCCATCTGTTTGTTCGAATGGCGGCATGAACCCAGCTTCTGCCGATTAAAACCAGAGCAGTAGTAACTGTGATGGGAAAATACTAGCAAGACTTTTTTTTCTGTGACTTTACAACTGTTCTTGGTGTGGTGGCAACATGTATTTCCAAATTAATTACTATTTGGAGGGGTGCCCTGCATTGCGGAGACCCTCAGCTACTGTAAATCACAGTAATGCAGTGTGAGGGTTTGTTCTTCACACTGACACCAAAACTGTGGCTGCTTTCACACTCATCTCCCAACCTCCCATCTCAGGAGGGAATGAAGCAAGCAGAGCTGTCTCCTGAAATATCTAGGAGATGAAGTGTAGCTATTTTCATGTTTCTTGGAGGAGCTGGAGGCTGAATGTCTCGAGTCTGTAGTAGGAAGGGTGACTGCAGTTTCTCTCACCCTTCATATTTAGAAAAATGAACAGTAAGATTGCTTACTTGCAGTAAAGTTGGTATTGGATCTCCATGCATCAACTGCTCCAAATCCCAAGTAGCAATTGAGGATATTCTTATGTGAGGTATCTTTTAGTCGATTATCTATAGTTAATGCAGTATATATTATTGACTAGGAAAGCTGTGGTTTATTTGTTTAAGAGCTTAGAAACAGCAGAGCCTTTTTCCTGGCATGTGCCATGTCTAGCGGCAATAAAAAGAAGTTAGATCTGTTTTCAGGTTTTTTTAACTCAGCTTAATTTCTTATGTTTCTTTTGTTTTTCCCAAATAAAAAATATTGAAAAATGACCGTTTTTTTACATGCTGCCAGAGACAAGTTAATAGAGATATATATTATATGGCCTTATTTGGTCTGTGATCTTGATTTCAGACTTTTTTTAATAAGCCATCTTTCCATCAGCAAGAGAAACATTTTTAAAAGCTGCTCACGTTTGACTGTTGAAATAAATTTGCTGTAGTGCTGGACTGCTTCTGCCAGTAAAAGACCTAATTTCAGTAAGTAGCACCGAACCACGTTCTGCTGTCAGAAGTTTGCAGTTATCCTTTATGTAAGTGCGAGCAGAATTTATTCCCTTCTTTATTTTACGTTGTTGTTTTCTTTTTTTGCTTTGCTACAAGGCTGCTGTCTGCATCTTTTTACCGCACATGTTGCAAGGGTCATCACTGTAATTACTAGTGAAAGCTCAAAAAAGAGACAATTGATCTTTCCTGTGTTTCAGGGAATTTTCATCTACAACTCTTTGCCCAAAGCTGAAATTAACTGTATATTTTACTAAGAATAAGGACAGATTTTGAATGGGAGCTCTTAGTTGGGCATGTCTTGGCCTGAAAGTTTTTGGCAAACTAATGAGTTCAGGGAAGAAACCTCAAAGGATTGATTTGTAGGAGCAATTAAAGAGCTCAGCAGTTAAGCTAGGGAGTGATTAAAGGCGTGTGATTACAATGTATGTGTCTGGCATAAACAGGGAGAGGAGGAGCTGGTTGGGACAGTGGAAGAAAAGAAGAAATGTAGCCTGAAAAACTACCAGCAAATAAAATGGTGAGATTATCACTTATCACCAAAAGTTGGAAAGTCTCTCAACTGCTGGAGTCATACTTGTATTAAATGGGCAGGAGAAGAAATGCAGCTGGGACTCACTGTTCTGGAACTCATGGGATTATTTAATTTCTTTGATTCTTTTATTCAGATTTAGTGGCAAGCAGGGGGCTGCTTGAGCATGTCATCTGACATGGGTAATTAAGTTCCATGCAGTAATCAACTGATCAAATCCAGTACTTGTGGATAAATTAGAGAAGTAGGTTTCAGCCTGTGGCCTATGGATCGCTGTAGATTATTTCCAAAATGAATGCAAAAAGTTAATGAGGACAGCGAGCTTCTTTTCAGTTGGCTCTAATATTTCGTGTAAAAAAAATAATATGTCGCTGAAGGAGGGGGAAAAAAACAAACAAAAAAGAGGAAAGCAGTAAAGATGCTGTGTATGTCTGTATATGCTTTAAAAGACCACAGATTTTAATTTTTGTAGAGGAATAGTCAGCGCGCTATTTGGCAAGATTGTTATAGCGGTTAGTTATACTCACTGATGAAAATCCGTGTCGTCTTTCAAGACTCAATTTTGCTATTTTCTTCTTCTGGCTTTTGGATCACATATTACCTACCTTCTGCTGAATCACTACTTTGGTTGTGGTGCTAAGGTAACAGCAGGAAGACCAAAAACTACCACAGATGTATGAAAAAGCAGCATACCAGTATGAGTTCGTTAACAAGTATTTGAAGGGGTAACATCTCCAGCAGGTTCCAGGCCAGATCAGCTAGCATCTTGCATGTTTTGGAGCTGGTGTAGAGCGGGTAACCTCATACTGTGTGTTCTGGCTAATGTGACAGAAATGTGCTTGTGCCTGATCCAGGCTGAATTTTTACTGTGATGGAGCTGCTAAAGCACTGGCCTTATGTCAGCGGTTGGGGAGTCCTGGCTTCTAATAATCTTCGGTGGTGCAACTATCTATGATATTTTCTGTATTATGATGACATCTGATTTTTTAATGATTTTTTGGTTTAGATTTTTTTTTAAATCACTGACAAATTAATTATCTACATATATACTTTTTCATTAAACTCAGGAAATGCTATAAAGGGTTTTGCCTTTGAAATAACAGTGCAATGAGTAATTTCAAATCTAGTTTTCATAACATAAAAACAAAGGAAGTCCTATGGTCAATATTAATACTTATATATGAAGTATATAAGTAAGAATTAAATTAATGAATGTTCTTTAATTTATATACAGACTACATTTACGTTTAATATATCTGTAGAGTTACTTGGTGTTATTTCTCATGTCCTCAAGTCTATTGTTTAATCATCAGTAAGAGCATCTTTCTTTATAGATAAGATACAGATAAAAATAAGTATCTTTTCAGTGAACAGCGTCACCATATGAATAATGAAAAGGGAATCAGGCTGGTATTGACAACAGGCAGTTTGTCTTCAGAATCTTCATACATTTGTTCAGAGAAAGTGTTTATTAAACAATTTCTAACACGTTTCTAAGTTTGTTCTCTATTAGCAACAGGCAGAAAGACCATCCATTTCTGACTGCAAATTATTTGCTATTTCAATCACATATATAACTTCAAGTATAAATTCTCAGTAGTGAATTATTTTTTCATTTTAAAGTTTTGCGCTGTTTCTGTGTAAAAGAAACCCAGCTCATGGCATCATTGAAAGTAGTGAAAAATGCGAAGTCATTTATCATGAAACTAATGAGAAAATAATCTCAACTGTAAACAGAAAAAGATAAACAAGAAAAACATCAGTCTTTAGTTTTCTTGTTATTCCCTCTAGACAGCTTGTTAAGTCACACTGAATTCAGAGAGTGTATGTGATGTAAAAACATCACATTTACTTTAAAAAGTAAATTTTGTGGAACAAACCACAAAAATCGGTGTGTTCATGTCTTTTGCTATTCTGTCATCTAAAAGACCCAAGTGGGGCATTAAACAGACAAATCTGAAGCTTTTTAGAGAGTTTGGATATGTTTTTTTCCATATACATCTAGTTTGATTTTGCATTATTCAGACAGTCGTTCTGTTGCAGTTAGTGACACTCAGAGTGTATAGTGTTGCTCGTAGCATTAGAAAAAGGGAGTTTTTAAGTGGAAGCATACCTTCTTGCCACAAAGGTTCTTTGAAAGCTGATGTAAATATTACAAGTTCATTAGGAAAAAAAAAAAGTATCCTTCTAAGAATTAAAAGTAGGGGACCCACTACGTTGTGCAGGGAGACAGGAAAACCACTGAAGAATACTGTGGTATAATTTAAACCAATCTGGCACTTTTTAGTACCAGTTATTTCCCAGTTGTGATTGTGTGGCTGAGGGGCGGGGAAACAGGTGGAGGCAAATTATTCTTAGGCTGAAATAACAGCAGTGCTCCTGACAGCAGGACGGTGCAATGGTCACCACTGCTCCAGGAGTCAAAAACTTTCCACCTGCTGACTTCTGCTTGTAGAAGGGGCAGTGCTTCATAATGACTTAGGGATATTCTGTTATCTTCAAGTCAATCTTCACAGTGGGATGAGGAAAATGACAGTCCCAGCTGGTAAAAGTCCCTGGTCCATGTTTGGGGTGGCAGTCTCTGCAGGGCTGGGTGCCCTCACCCTGTGGTTAGGTTTGTCCTGTGCCTGCCCATTTCCATGGAGGCCACTCTTACACCAGACAAGGTTATGGGATGACAGTAAAGAAGCTTAATCTATTCAAGCATGCAATTAGATGCCTGGCTGAAAAATAGGAAATCCAGAAAGATTTTTATTTTTTTAAATTCTGGATTTAACTTAGTAAGAAGATCTCAGTGATGTCTGTTATCACCGCTTTGGACAGTTGACACTGGCAGCTTCTTCTCTCCACCTGAGGGCTGGTTTGCTCTGGAGGTCTCCAGCTCGCATCTTGCCCTGCTGGTGTTCGAGAAGAGCCCTCTGAGTTACTCCGAGCGGTGGGGCTGGGTTGTGTTTCTCCAGGGTCTCCACCTGCCTCTCAAGCAGCCTTCTCTTACTGTTTGCTTTTACCGAGAAGAATCTCCAGTTACAGCACACACCAAGTTGGTTGTGAGGATTCATACTTCCTTCCCCCTTTTGCTTCATTGAATTAGATTTAAAAATAAAATACTTTTATTCTTAAACTTCCTTCTCCTTTGTTTTGTGCAATGGAGAGCATCACTCTCCCCATCTGTCTGCCTTCCTTCCCCGTGCACTTCCCTGAAATTACTCCTCTATTGTGTTCTCTAATTAATTGCACTCTTCCCAGCTTCAGGCTCTTTTTTTCTCCTTTGACTTCTTCAAGATTGTGGCAAAATCCTGTAATTTCTGTATCAAGGGACTTGCTCGTTATACCTCTGTTAAGTATCTTGCAGCATCTACTTTGCCATAGAGACCATAAACAACACAATATTACATTGCAAGCAATGCATCTTTTCGTTAATTACTTTGTCCTTCCACACCATCCTCTTCCATGCTTTTTACCACTTTTGTGGATCCTCCTGTCATCATTGAGGGGAAATATTTTTTTTTGTCTTCTTGCTAAGTAGTAAGGCATTTTAAAAGAAAGTCCATGGTATAATACCACAGCTTTATTGCCTCATTGGCCATTTATTTTAAAGGCATGCAAAATGCTTCTGTGCTTATGCAAGGAGATGTGAAAATGAAGGTAGATGAGTGGGTAAATGAGGGATAAGAGGTACAGGTGTTTGGCCTCTCTCGTTCGTATGACATTTTCTCAGCAGGAAGGGCCTGGTAGCAGGTAGCACCCTGTGTCTCCAAAGCGAAACCTGACCGTCAAGAAGTGGGGACAGCAGTGAGGCGGTGTGGGGAGGTGGGGGCTTTTTGCTCAGCGATCGGCAGAGCACAGCACTGTGGCTGTTTTTGGCCACAGTTGAGAAACTTAGCTAGAGGTCAGATTGGAAAATAAAAAAAAAAAAAAAGAAAAAAAAAAAGTGAGTCAACAGAGAAACATTAGGGATAATGAAATTCCAATATGATTAGTTTTTATATAACCTTGTTGTCACGCATTCTCCATTGCTGGCAGGCTAAACAGAGAGGTCTCCTGATCCAGCTCTAAAATCTGTACAAATTTGTTTTGTTTTTTTCCATCTTTTCTGTGTTTGTAATCAACAAAACAATCAGATCAGCGATGCCCATTCATCTTGCTAGGATACGCCAAAAGCATCCTGAATGTGGCAAAAAAGAAGATAAGTCTTCACTAGTGTAAGGAACAGGACTGGGTGATGCACAGCGCCCAAAGCTGGGTTTACACTGGTGAAGACCTTTCAGTGAGGGAGAAATTAGGAAGCAGTTTCATCCCAGGTCAGGATGAGAAACACATACCAGAGAACAGGGTTTGTCTGAAGACGCACCCTAGCTCTGGAAAGTCAGCATGGAAGGACGCACTGAGAAATGGAAAACAACTGGAAGAAAAATAAAAATCATATCAAGATGTGTTGTTTGATTTATCCATACTTGTCTTCGAATAAGAGTAACCAGTTTCTTAAAGCTCTTCATTCCTATCTAATAAAATTTGGTAGGTTTTTTTTTTTTCTGTTTTGCTCAGAGTTATTTAACCTTAAGACTAATTTTTCTAGAAGTTGTCAGGCTGCGAACATCTTTTCAACTTGCAGGGCTGGATTAAGCAGGACTCCAACAGCACTGACCACTCCAACACAAAATGAGGAGCAAGCCAAATCTTGCAGAGTGAACTGCAATTAAATTGCAAGTGGGAGACATTTTCTAGTGGTAAAACATTAGCCAGGGTAACCTCAGTCTGCGGCAGCAGAGCTCCCAAACACAAGAATTTCCCTAAAATGGTAATAGGTTGGGGTTTCTTTTGTGTTTCTTTTTTTTCTCTTCATGGCAATACTTCTAACACATAAGAAGAATCTGTGAAATAATAAAATGTATCTGCTTCTCTCCTTAAAATGCAGAGAATAGTGACTTTGGTTTGAAAGTGTAATTGCTAAGACCTGTGTTTTAGCATGCTGTTTAGATGAGTTTGTATTTGGTGCATTTTTCATGTCTTGCTTTAATTAATCACTCTCAGTTTAGTCCATACTTTATCAGTGCTAGTCTAAAATTTAGAAAACAGCATTAACCCCACTCACAGTGTGAGAATGATTTCAGACAAGAAAAGACTCTTCACCATCACTTGGAGTTATAAGAAAAACAGAAAATCTGTACCTCAGTCATTACAGTTACCGTGTTTGCATAAATGTGAGCAAAATAAATGAGTCATTTTTTTTCCTTTGTTTCTTGGTTGGGTTTTTTTTTTGAGGAAGAAGGTATGCATTGATTCATGTTTGACTTGTTTTATGTCCCTTGACCTGAAGTGTCGAGGCTGTAGCCCAGGAGATGCTGTGATCTTTTCCAGATAGAAAAACTTACCTCACTTTCTCCCCCTACCCTTCCCCCCCCCCTTTTTTTTTTAATGGAAAGACCATTTCAGCTTTAAATTTGAGGAATAGTTCATGTAACTTTTCATTGTTTCAATGAAGTATAGCATGGTCTTAAACCTTATTACTAATTTTGAGGCCACTCAGTATTCAATGAACAATGCTTTTGTTCTTTCCTTGACTATTTTAAACATAGAGTGAGAGTTGAGCATCAATTGATGTCTTTGGTGTGGGCTTTCTGATTCTTCATGGTTCAGTATAATGATGCAGTTGGGAGAAAGGAGGCACAGTCACTGCTGGTTTGCTCACTTTTAATTTAGAGTTGCCAGAATCGCTCAATTTGGGACTACCTAATGCTGAGAGATGCTATAAACTGGCTTTTTATTAAGCATAATGAGTTAGCAAATAGTTGTAGTCCTTGAAAGAAGGAGAGAAAACATGATAATAACGCAGCACTGAAAGGATATGCAGTATGCTCATCATTATTGTGAAGCTTATGAGTTTCAATACATTTATTATAATTTCGTGTGAGACACTGCAGAAGCTTCAGAGTCAGTCACTGATTAAAATCTGTGGCTGCTCATATATCACTTCGCTTCTTCTACATCTAGCTCTGGACTTTGGTCATGCTAACGTTGCTGAAAAAGCTGCTTCACAAACTTGGACAACTGATCTGGCTCTTGGGCAATTTGTGAAGACAGTCTGGAGTTGGTGTGGGATTAGTGTCTCCACCAGACTAAGGGTACGCAGAGATGTTGAACTTGCTACATTTTTCCATGGGTGGGAGATACAAACTTTGTGCTGAAAATGCATCTTTAAGCCAGAGCCGTTCCAGGGCAGGCATCTGCATGTCTGCTGGCTCAGCTGCAGGTGAGCTCCAAAGGTCCAGCAGCGATGTGCTCCTCACGTGGTTCGGAGGGATGATCCCTTCGTGCCCAGCCAGCTCCTGTGTCACGCACTGCCCGTAAATGAGCAAACAAGTTCAGCCCAACACTTCTTCAGGTGTCTCTGAAATACTGCAAAGCTTATCAGAGGGCGGCCTTAAGAGTAATAGTAAGGTGGTGGAAAATATTTTTCCTCTCTGACCAGAAAGAATGTCTAGGAGACCGTGGGAAAACAAAGGATGCATCAGCAGCCTTGGTAGAGTGGTTACACAGTGAGCCATCTAACCGTGCTAAAAAGTGCCTACGGTAATGAAATCCTGTTCAGTTCCCTTTCTTACAGCCCTGTGCCGCTCAGCAGGGTCTCATGGCAACAGAAACCTGTTGTGTTACAGCTGGATGGATGGAGGCACATGAAAATCAGGCAAATATTTTTGTGACTATTGGATGTGTTTCTAAAATAGTGCCTTTTATGAGCTGGAAAGGAATGTAACTCTCAAAACACACGCCAAAAAGCCTTAATATATTAACATAGTTTTATAATTGTGTGTTCTGTTTCTGGAGATTCGTACACCTACGTACCAATAAATTGACTGTGATTTTTATTTCTGATGTTTCAGTTGCTTACTTAGAAATAGTACACACAACGCTATAATAAATCCCTGGTATCAGATGGAGGGTTGCCAAGCCTATTGTGTTTTTAAAATTGTTTGCAATTAGATGGATCTACTGGAAAGTGCACAGTACAAGACCAACTTAAAAAAAATAGTAATAATATATAGTTTTGACAAGTGCTTTTTCCTTCATGAAAAAGCTAGCTTTCCCTCACCCATCGTCCCCAGTTTCCATCTACTTGTCGGTGTGTGGGAGAGATGGGGGAAGCACGATGGATCTGGAACATTTGTCTCCTCAGGTGGTGGAGAGGACTCCAGCCTCACTAATATTTTTCTTCTGATTTGCAAGGAAGGTATGTTATTGGCTAGATTACTGAGCCATGAAGATAGTAACTCAGATAATTTGGCAGTACTTCTAAGATTTTTATTTTTTTTTTCCCCCAAACATCTTGTGGAATAACTTCCTAATTTCTGGGAAGAAGGATCTCTCCCCCACCCCCCCCACCCCCCCCGTGAACTTGTTTTGCTGCTTTTATTTTCAAATGGGAATATTTAAATACCAGTTTCAGAGCCATCCCATAAGTATAAATATATACAATATATATGTTGATTTAATATATTTTCCCTTTCAGAATTACTCAACGTATGCAATAAAATTTAATTTCTTTGCAAATTTACTATGTGACCACGTATTCAAGGTATTCTTTTCCTGAAGAATATGTTTATTGCTATGTTGCTCTAGTATGACATTTTACAAACAAGAATTTAGGATGTAATTTGTTGTATAGCTACTTATAAAAAAGCAAAAGATTGAGATGAATAGCCAGCCCCTGATGTTTTTGGAGCTGCTGAGTGGTAGCTGAACACATGAACATCCCTGCTTGGGTTCCTAAATGGTTTGTACATAGCAGAGGTAGTATTCACCATCAGGAGAGGTCTGATTTTAGCTGCAAGCATTGATACAGTCAGTGGAGCAAATGAACTTTTAATATAGGCTTTAATTTGCTATGGCTAAATAGGTTTTCTGTTTCTATTGTAAAAAAATTACAGTTAAACTGTATAGTAAAAGTGTAGGTGCATAAATTCTTAGGGTCATTAGTTATAATTCAGGTAGGATTGGGAGTCAGGGAAGGTGGAAAGGATTTTCTGGGGGGTTATGTGGTTTCTGTTTTAACTCATCTCACTCTTCTACAGATACCTTAAATCATGTCATTGTTCCCTTTTGTCCTAGGTTATTCTCTTATGTATGATACAGACCTCATTGTGTCAGTCAGATAATTTTGTATTAGGCAATTTTAGGTGATGTAGCACATTTCACATTGGAGATTGCAATTCAGAGTAGAATCCTGTTGTGTTAGCACTTTCACAAACAGAGAGGGATAATCTGTTCTGTGATACGGTATGGCTGACAAACCTTATGGGCAAGGATGCACACGGAATGATAGGCAAAAATGAGAACGAAACCAGCTATTTTCAGCTCTAGAATAGTGCTGAAAGTGTTTGTCCACACTCCTTAAACCAAATAAAAGTTGTCTATGAAATGTTTTTTCCATTACAATTATCAAGAATAGAGCAATCATGGGAACATGTCAGTTTCTTTGTTGGAGAAAAAGATGGGGAAATGCTTTGTTTTGACACTGTGAAAAATCTTCCATTTTCATCCCAGAAGGGGGGTTTATTGTAAAATTTCCTTTGTGTGTCTTTTGGGGGGAAAAAAAAATTGCAAAAGAATACAATTTCATGTTACAAAAATATTCAGATTTTTGTGTTTTTATTTTACATTTATTCCCAGTCTGAGATCAAACTCATGACCTTTCCTGGAAAACTGAAAATTTGGGGTTTGTTTTAAACAGCTAACCACACTCTATTGCTCAGAAACAAGGACACTCATTTTATTGCTTTGCTTTTGCTAACTCAAAGCGGTTTCAAACCCAATCAGATTTCACAAACAGTCACAAAATACAGAAGATGCTCTCCTTTGGTCTCTGCTGTACTTGGGAACTGAAACATCTGGAGATGGTCCCATAGCACGACAGGCTGTTCCTCAGGGTGAGGGCTTGGGAGCTGCTGGGGACGAGGAGCTGTGGAACTGGCAGTCCCAGCCCTGCCCGTGCTGATGGCTGCATCATCTGTGGACGCAGATGTTGCCAGCTGAAGAGAATTTTGCCTGTTAATACTTACAAACAAGGAGATTACCTAATGACAGAGGGGTGTGCTTCTAGCTGCGGCATTAGTTGATAGATGTCTCTTTAATAATTTATTCGCTGTGACTGTGCTAAGAATATGTTGATGTGCAATGTGGCAGGTATTCTGGGATGGCATGGCATGGTTTTTTTTGGTAGCTGGCCGAGCTTCTCAAGGACTTAAGGAGTCAGCCACTGGAAAATCATTTGGTCCTGTAAGCCCATGCTGATCAGAAATTCCTGTGGAAGCCTCCTGAGGTGTGCTTCTGTTCTCAGTTCAGCGCTACTGAACTAAAACCCCTGTGCTAGCCAAGGTTCAAGAGCATGTCCAAGGTTCATTTAATTATTCACTGCATACATTCTGAAATCTTTTTTTCTGGAATTTATTCAACACCAGCATTTGTCAAGTTTCTCCCCCCAATGCAATTTCAGTTCTCACTTTATAACTCCATTTGGAGATTGCAAGTTTTGGAACTTGTGATCTAGTAAAATGTATGTCTTTGGGTGTGACATCTTGAGCTAAGTGGTTAAAGTTTTCCAGGTCAGACAAATCTGGATTTCCAACAAGCTATTTATCAGCTTGGACTGGAATAAAAGATCTTGTAGGGAAGAAAGTTAAACACAGCTTTCAGCTGATAGCCAGTCTTTGTATTAAATCTTAGCATAGAGATTTTATTAAGTAGCAACTGTAATAAATCTGTTTAATCTCTGAATCATGAAGTACTGCTTTTCAGTTTAATTATTTATTTATGTGGAATTCAGAAGAGCCAGAGTGAGCTCTGGATCTTTTGCATATTGATTCTATATCCTGATGCCTTTAAGAAATGAAAGTAATCTGGTTTTGCTCATAGGGTTTGCTACAAAACAATTTCTCCTGATTTCAGATCTTGACCCCTTTTCCTCCAGCTTTTAAAAAATCCTTACTAAACACAAACTTGTGTTTAGTCCCGTTACTCATCTTTTCTCTCTGTTGTGCTTAAACTGGAGAATGTTCTTTAGGCTCTTTGTCTGTTACCTATTGATAAGTCTATTCCCATTTTCTTTCCATGTTCACCTCTAGGATGTTGAATGTCTGTACATTACTTTAGATTCCTTATAATATCTATCTGTGTATTCACACTTCAGCTCCTGTTGGAGGAAAATTTGCCGTGATGCAGAGTAATGGGAACTTTTTGTAGTAGTTTTTCATGGTTCACATGAGACGAAGAGTGCTGGTCCTGTGCATCAGAAGCACATAAAGATGATGCACCTGCTTCATTCTTGTACAGGTGTGAGATTAATTGATGTATTACCTGTTCACAATGAATGAACATGTGTAAAAGAAGCTAGCTGTGCAGTCGTTTTCTTGGGAGGAAGAGCACATTTTACTTGGGGCTGACAGGTGCCTCATCAAGCCTGAAGGCAGATTTCACTGCCTCCAAGTGCTGATTCCCGCTGGTGCCAGTAGGACTGCAGTGGACACACACCATGTCAAAGGATGTTGATGTAACGTTGGCCTGTTCGTCAGAAGGGTGGCAACCTTCAAGCTGGAGAGAAGCAGTAGTCCCTGCCAGATAAGCTTGACTCAGAGAATTAAATTGAGCATCCAAAAGCAAAGCTTAAACCAGGTGAATGTGCAACAGGTTGTAGGAATGTCTATGTTCAATGTATTTAGGGAGGTTGGCAGCTGTTGGTGATTGACTGACCTCAAGCAGCGGGGTGGTTGCAGAGGTGATATTCTTGAAACCTAGGCTATGGTTTGTTTGTGAGCTTGCCCAAAGGGAAACCCCATGAGAAGTAGCATGGCTTTGCCACTGAAGCTCAGGAGGTGTGATATTCAGCCTATACACTGCTTGACTTCATTTGTCCATGTTTTTTCTTGTTTTCTTCATGCTGTGGCATTTATTTTGACTGACGTTTTCAAACATATGATAATGGAGATCTGTACTTTTTAACCTTAAAGGAAAAAATTGTAGGATGGTTTAACTAGGCTTCTGTGGAATTGATGTTGGGTCAGAGCTGAGGGGGAAAAATAATCTCAGTTTAAAAGCAGGCAGAAGACAACGGCGGAATCTGTGACCAGTGATTGCATCAAGTTTTTCTCTGAGTTGGAGCTGATGCAATAGCTGGTGGTTGGGACTGTGTGCAATCTTGGATTTTCTTTTTTCTTTTCTTTTTTTGACTACGGTGTCTTTTTACACAGTTAATGTTTCTTGTGTTACCATGTGGACATTTTATTCTATTGTACGGTGCAGCTTAGCTTTTCCTTCCCTTTAACATTGTTTGTATACAATTTGGGGGGGTTGTGTGATTATTATTTTTTTAAGAGGTCTGATATCCTTCTGAGTTTGAAGATTTATGCAGATGCGATTGCTGACTCAGATGGCACTCGGTGACACTGCATAACCATTTAGAAAACAAAGAAAACTTACAAATTTGTGCAGGAGGTTGTTGAAAGTCAGAGCGTAATAAGTGTAGCTGTTGTCAACAAGTGATTTACAATATACTGCTCTGGCTTTCTAAAGCAGTGTCCTGTACAGCTCTGAACCCTCTTTAAACATGTCCATGCTGTCCCCAGCTAGGGCCAGGTCTGTGTGGGGCATTTATCTGCTCAGTGGCAGGCACCACCGAGTTCCTACTTGGCGATTTGTGTTGGTGTTATAGTGGGGGGGATTGTCCTTCTGCTGTGGGGGAAGTTTCTCCTGTATTTTCCAGTGTAGCTCTGTCTTAATCTAAAACGGTGCTAGACGGATCCAGTCACCGTACTCATCTCGGTAAATTTAGTTTCTGAAGTGGCAACCGTGATGACTTCTTTGGCAATGAGCATTGCAGGAACACACAATTTGGACTGTTAATTGCTCAGGGATTGTACTTGCGCTGCTAACTGTATATGTTTGAAAAAGAATGAGCAGCCAATCCTTATTTTTCCTTTTCCAAAGAATATTGCATCAGAAGAGCGATACTACAAGTAAAACTTTGGTTAGCAGGAGAGGTCCTTATCTGCCTTGGATTTTTTGCATGACCTAGTGAGTATCTGTGAGAGGTCAAGTACTGTATGTGGTCGTGATCTTTCTCGGATCAACCAAACAAAATTATAAAGCACTAATTGTTTTCCTGGATTGGGACAAATTTTCAGTTAAACTGAGGGAGCTTGATCCATCTGACTAAAGTAATCCATTAAGTGGAACTTTGCATCTGGTACAAGGGATTTATTTGTTTCTTTTTTGGTTGGGTTATTTTTGTGAATTGATCCAGTGGAAATAGCCAAAAAATATATATGTGTTTGTCTCAACAAGACTAAAGTGAACTCACAGTGTTTCCGTCACACAAAATGAGAGGTGTTTTTTCCCACTGCACCCGGAAAGAAGCAAATAACCAAGGAGGCAGGAGGTGTTTTCTGAGCTTGGTCAGCCTCGACTTCTCCAAATGGGTTGGTGGGAAATTGCACAACACAGAGAGTACACCTTTGGTAATTCTTTAAATTGCTTTTATGTAAAGAGGAAAGAAATTACGGTAGGATTTCTGTGCTGTCCTACCTGATGACATTTGCAATTATGTAACTTCAGGGCTCTTTGTAGTACTCTGGAGTTGAAATTCTTGAACTATATTTATGATATGCGAGTAAGGTTTGAACACTGAAATTTTGCTTCGGTTGATTTAGAATTGTAGGCTATGATGAAAACTGGCAATTAACTCTGTCATCCTAGCGTCAGATGTAGGAGTCTCTCAGACCTGTCTTCAAAATGGGAGTTGATTCATGTTTTGTCTTTCTAATCACTACAAATAAGAGCACGTGTTTGTTTCTTCTTGCACTGACTTAGGTGCCAATAGTAGAAATAATACTGCGTGATTTCCTTTGGTGTAGATACGCTTTATGTGAACTTTGGAAGCTGTGTGAACAAACAAGATAAATTATATAAGCATTTAAGATTGAGTTATCGATATGGCTGTATTGTGTTTTCACCATTCCTTTTTCCATTCTCACTCACATTCTTAAAATACTGTGAAGATCCCCCGTTTCACCTTACGTGAAGTCACTTACAGGCCCTTTTCACCATAGATGTGACAGCTACTAGATGGGGTTCAGAAGCAAATTCCAAACAGAGGCACTTCTAAACTCTTACAAAATTTGGACTAGAGACTTTAAGCTTGTCTCATCATTGAACAGAGTCATATTTGAACAGTGAACAAGTGACAGGAAACGTGTTGGTCTTCACAAAAATCAAACGATTATATGAAAGACCTCAGCTTCTCCTTTGCCTTTATAAGCCCTTTTTCATAGACATTCTTTGCCTTTGTTTTCCCAACTGATCATCTCAGTGGTGTTTCTGTTTTGACATGTTGCAGCTGAAGATCAGATAGTCTTTCTCTTTTATTTGTACTTTTGGGCATCATCTTTGCTGTCTGCTTATATTCATATATAAAAGTCCCGATAACCTAAATTATCAGATTTAACAGAATGTACACCTTTTATAAAAACACGTTTTTTAAAACTTGCTGTTTTCTTTTGGACTCCCATTCCACTGGCAATGTCATGAATTTGACAGTGTAGAAATAAGTAGGTCTATATAAAACAAGATTTAAAATAAGCTTTTTTTTTTCCCCCTTTTGGGGGGTTAAAAAATGTAGTGGTGGTTAGTAGAAAAGCACAGAACCAATTTAAAAGAAAAACAGGTCAATGTGCAGACTGTGGTGTGGTGGGTTCTCCTTGGCCAAGAGCCAGACACCCACCCAGCCACTCGCTCACTCCCCCTCGTCAACAGCACAGGGGAGAAAACATGATGGCAAAGCTCCGCTGTCGAGGTAAACTCGGGGACACTGCTCACCAGTTACCGTCATGGGCAAAGCAGACTTGGCTTGGGGAAAATTAATTTAATTTGCTGCCAATTAAAATACATTTGTGCAGTGAGAAACAAAGGCAAATTAAAACAACATGTTCCCTCCATCCTCTCCCCCTTCTTCCCAGGTTCAGCTTCAGTTCTTCATTCCTGAGTCATCTACCTCCCTCCTCACCCCGAGCGGCGCAGGGGGATGGGGATGGGGGATTCCAGTCAGTCCATAGCACCTCCTCTCTGCTGCTCCTTCCTCCTCACACTTTTCCCCTACTCCAGTGTGGGTCCTGCCCATTTTTCTGCGGTGCAGAATCTTTAATTATTTGCATGTCCATGTGTTCTTGCTTTGGGCTTTATAATTTAATTTCTTTGTAAAAGAACCTGAAGTCAAACAACGGGTAAGATATCAAATTAAGCCATTTAACAGTGGGAAGTTGTGCTATTGTCAGCAAAACAGTAACAATTTGAATATGCCACAGTTGCCTTTTTCTACCTGTTTTGAATTATAAAAACATTAGTGCATTAGACTTTCTGCCTAGTTTTGCTTTGCTTTGTTCTTTTAATATTTCTTGCAAATTAACAACGGAAATGTAGCCAAACAATTCTCTAAAGATCACTCATCTAATTTTAAAGTTAAATCAAATATTTAATGTAGAAATCTTTTACATGTGAATATTTACATATAGCTTGTTATTCTTTTTTTTTTAAACCCATCTCATCTGAAATTGATTTGGTTCCTTTCATTGTGGATTTTTCACCAAAAATTATTATAGGCATGGTGTTTGCTTTTCTGAATGAAAATTCAATTGACCTATTAGCATTACATCATTGCACAGATACTTCCAGGAGGTGGTGTTTATTGATGAGACTGGCGATCATGACCCTCCGACCACCAGCTTATTCCCTTATTGCAAATAAGAGTTATTCCAAAAAGAGTAAGGCTTATTCCAAATAAGAATTAAGCTTTCATTCTGTAAAACTGTCACCATAATTGCTGCAGCAGGTGGAAATAAGAACGGCCTGCTGGTTTTGTCTCAGTTAAAGAGCTGAGTCCTGTGGCCCACAGGGTGATGTGCTTGGATGAGCCCCAAAATAGCTGGCTGGAGCTCTGGCCGTGGGGCTGTGGCAGCCAGGCTGCCACCATGTCCTGGGGAAAAAAGAAAGCTGCATCGGTGCTCGGGGCCAGCGCTGCCTGCTATTGCTCTCTGTGACACTGCTGGCAGCGCATCTCGGCACAGAGATACAGTTCTCCAAAGAGATGGGACACAACTGTCTTTAGCCATGGCATAGGTTACCCAAATTACTTGGGGACAGACTGCACTGACAAGTGAAACTGTCTCGACTAAGTACTTTGGGTTCAAAAGAGGCGTTCCCTATAATCATATGTCAAACTACCCATATTTCTCCATGAAACTCTTTCTCCTTGGCTCCTGGAACAGAACTGATGAAAAGTTAGGTGTTGTCTGATTAAGGTTTTTTACCATTTTCTTCTGCCCTTCCTGCCTGTCTGCACCTGTGGTTGTCTCTTGCATTAATCTATCCCCAGATTATAAAATCTTTCGATGATGCATCATCTCTTTTCCTCTTCTCCCCTCTGCCTTCTCAGCTCCTGAGGCTTCATTCTGATTGTTTCCTCCCTTTGGTAGGAAATTCCTTCAGTGTCGTCACTTTGAGAGCTGGCCTTTTGCAGCATTTTGCTTTTAAAAGGTACTCCTTAGTCACTAATCTCAAATGAGAACAAGGCAAGTCTGTTATATAGTAATATATAACGAATTGTGGTATGAACAAAGAATGCATTTAACCTGCGCGCTTGCATAAAACGGTCCTTCTTTGGGTCAGTTTTGTGCACAGCATTGCTTCTGTGAGGGTGCTTTGGGTAAATCAAGAAACTAAGGTTTTGATTTGTGAAATTGAGTGAAAGGCAGGAATATAACTGCTTGGTAGGCAGAACTAAAGACAAAACTAGTAATAACTGTAGTTTGGCAATAAAATGATTGACTGATTTAAAAAAAAAACCAATCCAGTGGAAAGCATTTGTGCAGTGTCAAAACTAAGGTTATCTATTATAACTCTGCTATAGATTCATATAAAATTAGCAAAAACTCTCTCATACCACACATCTTTAAATAGCCTTGCCTTTGCATGTGCATACATTCCTTACTGTTTCTCAGAGCATTTATTTATTGATGGGGTCTTTGTAAAGGCAAGAGAATTGGATTATGTATTATGCTAAAGACATTCCCATATTACTGTTGTTGCACTGTACTTCTTAAGCTCCCAGTAGGAATTTTGATTTTGTGTATGTTTTTAAGAAACATTCTTTATTTTCAGGTAACTGTTTGGAAAAGTAGCTATTTTTTTTCTTTAATTCTGGCCATCCAGACTATTCAGGATGACCTAAGGAGAAATGCTATTTGAAAATTCAACTTCATGCTTAGCCTTTTCCATTTGTGTTTTCCTTTATTTCTGCAGAAAGAGGATGCACAAAGATAGTTTCTTTGGGTTTAGGAAACAGATGATAGCATACAAAGCCCTGTGTTTATATGCACTGTGGTGTTTTGATTTTTAATTAATGGTGCTTTTTGAAAACTTCAAAGCAGGTCAGTAGAGGGGTGAGCTCAGATGGTGTTTGATGTCAGCAAGTAAAAATGGAAGAGGGTCGTCTGCCCCTTATTGTGTGTTGTGAGGGGCGGGGGATTGTATCTATTTAAAATTTTCTTAGTTGGTCTTCAAATGAGTGGGAAAAAAAAGAGGAAAATGTTATCTAATCAAAGCTTCTCAGTCAACTAATGACGTCAAGCAGTAACCTTCTCTTTCTCACCATATTTCCTTTGGACTATAAACTATTTAATACAGCTCAAAATTACCTCATCCATCATAGCAATGTAGCCCTTTTCTGTGTTTCGCTCTGTGGTGGGTTTATCAGCGTTGGGCATGGGAAGGAGGTGAAGAATATCCTCTTTAATTGAATGTGCAGATTGGAATGTGGGGAGGAGGAACGGCCCGTGTTGGCGTCCGGCCAGTGCCCTGGGTCATCAGCCTCCTGCTAATGAAAAATGCTTTAACGACTGCACTTACCAGGTGCCAGGATATGAAATACGCGTGTTCGGTATTGTACTTGTGTCTAACGTGGATTTTGAGCAATGGCAGTAACTTAACACAGTGACACGACCTGCGTAGGGTCTTACCCTGTGCTGACTTGACTGCTGTGTGTGAGAAAGATGAGCTCCGCTTGAGCACGTTGGGGGGTGAGAGCGGGTGTCAGGCCTTATCATGGAGAAATAGAAGCACTTCTTACCTTGTGGTGATTTGTTCATACAACCTTGCTGTTAGAAAGCATAATTTTGCCTTCTGATGTTATTTCCAGCAGCACATCACTTTTTCCTGCTGTTTCCAGTAAAAGTAATGATGCTACTTGGGATATTCAGAGGTGACCTCATATGCACACAGGTAATTAGGGCAGATGTAATTTTACTTTCAGGTTTTGTAAAGAACAGTGTGGCATCACTTTTCTGACAGGAAAGCTGATAATTGTCAAATATTTAAAAATTAGCAATGAAATTGCAGTTGGCAAGTCCTTGCAGTAGCAGTATTCTGTTGGTTTTTTTTTTCTTGTTGCTTATGCCGGTCTAGAACATGAGTGTCATAGATTTGTTTTTTCCTCAGAATATGGAGGCATGGGCTTGGACTTCTCCTATAACATTGCAGTGGCAGAAGAGCTGGGAAATATCCGCTGTGGAGGTATTCCTATGGCTATTGGAGTGCAAGCTGGCATGACTACTCCTGCTCTTACAAGGTAATTTTCAGAAAGTTTGGTTTAGCCTAGAACCCAAATCGTCATGTGTTTAGGCTCAAAATCCAATCTGTATAAGAGTAGGAAAAAATATTACTGTGCAGATTTATTGTCTAGTTGCTCTTCAGTAAAGCTCGAGGAAGGAACCTACTCTCTAACTCTCAGACAGTTTGGTTTAGGGGAGAAAATACGTATTTTTTTAATATTAGAATATTGTATATTAAAACATAGGCCTTCTTCAGTAGTAGATGATATGTTTACAAAAACAGAACCTTGGTGCCAAAACCAATAAAATAATTTTAATTCCAGAATCACCCTATTTGTGTTTGTGTCTTTTCTTAGCCAGATTATCCCAGTGCAGTCATACTAAGGATGCATTTACTTTTAATAATTAGGATCAGCCTAATTCTATTTTATAATTTACTTGCTTTTTTCCAGCTTTACAAGGTGCTCCTCACTGACTGTGGCTTTTCAGAAATAATGATCAATATGAGTGTCATTCCTAAAGTTGTAGCACATGTATCATGCTTCCCAAATACGCCCATTCCAGGCAATTACTCATCTTGCTTCTTCTCATCTGCTTGTGTCAGTGTTCCCCTTTTATCGCTTGCTTATTGCTTATTCAGGCTCCTGCACTTTCTGAATCTGTTTTGGTTTTGGTTTTTGTCCCTCAATAAAAGTGGCAGTAACCAACTTCTTCTTCATGTAGTAGTTTCACAGACGTTCTGCATCAAAACAGCAGCTTCAAAAACTAGAGGAAGGCGACAAGCTGGTCCAGCGGTTTGCCCCTGGAATATGGATACACCTAAAATTCTGGAAGATGGTGGTGGGGATTAAATTCAAATAATGATGAGGAAGTCAGGAATTTCTCTGCACAAAACAGATATACAAGAGGGGAATTTTTGCACAGAAGGGCATTTTAGGGTTGGGTTCTTTGTTGGGTTGGTTTTTCCCCCATTCTGAATGAAAATACCTGTAAATCCTCTGTAGAGTCTGGAATGTAGGCTCTGTTCCCTTGACATCCCTTTATCCTTCTGCTAGGTATGTGTGACTTCAGAGGTCTCAGTCATGGGAAATCTTTCTAAAAGTTTTCTTCTCCTTTGTGTAATACACCAAAAGTTTGCTGAAAGCGTGGAGTTCAGTATGTCTGTTGCAACAGTAGCTCGGTTATAGTCCAACCAAGAACAAAATTGGTTTTTTAAAAGACTTCAGAGATTAGTACCTTGCCCTGTGATAGCCTTTTATTTCCAGGGGTTTAAAAAAAAATATCTGTGGGTAAAGGAAGACAGGATTTTGTTCCATTGCAGTTTTTTGGCCTTCTGTTACTCTGTTCTGCTGTAGTGAAGCAACATACATTTGTGCCACTGAAATCCCAAAGTGGATGTTCTTGGAAAGTAAATGTGAAAATGCCATTAACATGATGAAATCTGTAATTGGATTTGCATCTGTATTAGTGAACTTTTCCTCCACTGTTAAGTCCATTCCACTGACTAGTTATAGTCAGTGTCCCACTCCTCTTAAGACGTGAAAGTGAAACTTGGTTATGAAAAGAGAAAGCTGGTTGCTACGGGAAATTTTGCACAGGTGCAAAAGATGTGAAGATCTTTGAGACATTCAGTTAAATGGGAAGTACATTATAGTAACAGTTTTAATCATAAATAATAAATTTTGAAAATGTTACCTGTATCCGTTTGCCTGTTCACTGTTCCTGGCCCTTTTTACTTCTTTCTTTATTATTCTTCTTTTTTTTTTTTTTTTATGACCTTCAGAAAGTTATATTCATGGTCATACTTGGAAGCAACCCTGCAGATTTTGATTTATATGCATGTCTATTGTGCAGACAAATATAGGAAAAAACAGTTTTGTTTCACTTGAAGATGCCCAGATGCTCCATTTTTTCCCCCAGATTCCTCTAAGTGAAGCAGTAGCACTTTCTAAATTTGAGAACTAAATGCAAAATGTTTTGTCAGCAGTGATCTGACCTTTGATGTACCTGGTTCTGAACATAACTCTCTGTCAGGTCTTTCAAATGCATTCAGATATAATACATCGTGTGCTTTCATGCTTACAAGTAGACTGGGGAAAGCAGGTCTCAGCTAAGGCAGTGAATAAGATACATTTCCCTGAGCTTATAAATGAACCTATAGGGTGAAACATCCATAGTGATATTAGATCAGTGTAGAGCTCCTTTATCTCGGCAGTAGGTAGTATACTTTTCTTTTCTTTTTTTTTTCCCCTATTATTTATAGGAAAACAGTAAGGATAATTATGATTATTTAGTGGGAGGAGAGTGCTTCTCTATTTCATCAACTTACTCATCACTGATTCTTTCTCCCCCTTGAACAGCAGCGTATCTGAGAATTAATGTTGAAAAAAGTTAGGTTTACTATCTCTTTTCCAGTTTGCTTTAAAGGAGAGAAGCTGGAGCTGACAATCAGAACAGCAGTTTTGAAAAGCAGGATGATCCTCTTGGTCAGCTGGGAAAAGGGTGAAAATGGGAAGAGACAATTCAAGAGCTGAGCGGCGTTCCCACTGGCAGAGCGTAGGGGAAGCTTGGTTTTGTGCTTCTTCAAGAACAGACATACTGAGTTCTCTCGCTGTCACATTTGGTACTTAATTTTTATAGTGCGCGTAAGGTAGGCCAGGTCTTGCCGTGAGCCAGAGCAGAGAGTGTTATAGGTGCAGCTTTCAACATATCATTGAAAAAAGTATCATTAAGCATTGCTGTCGTGACGGCTAGTTGTGTTGCATCCATAGCCAGGTGTGCTGCTTTCTGGTTTTGAATACCTGTGAGGGTCTCACCTGGCCCGAGCAATGTGGTGGGGCAATATGAAGTCAGGCAGCTGCTTCTGAACTAACTTTCCTCAAAACAGCTTCACACTGTTGCTGTACCTTTGAGGTTTCTCCAGCTCCTGGTGACAGCCTGGCCGTGCTGCGGTGGCAGGTTGTCTGGTGGGCAGCCTCGAGGCCTCCAGCGCTGGTGTGGTAGCAGCAGGACACCAGCCACGTGAGTAGCTGCATGATCTGAAGAGGGTAATCTTTAATCTAACTCCTCTTTTACAGTATCTGCATTTTAGTGCGAAATGCATTGCTAAATAAATAGAAGATTGATGTAATCAGTCTTAACCAAAACCCTTCAGGTAGTCTCATCTGCATGAGGTAGTCATACCCATCAGGTTGTCTCATACAGGCTTCTCATCTGTATTCTTCTCAGAACATAGCAGTGGCTCGAACTGAGCAATTTATTTCATAAAATCTTCAAATAACTGAAGCTTAAAGCTTGATAAAAACTGGGAGCCAGAGCGCTTTTCTTATTCCTTTTTTTCTTATTCCGTCTTTCACAAAAGGTAAATAAGTTTTCTAAATGCAGGTTTTTTAAACTCACACGTCGTCTTATCTTGACTGAAATAGGGACTCAAGGAGAGAAAGCTGATTGCGGCGTGCATTCTTTTAAATCCAGGTTATGTAAATTACTGAACTTAATGAGGCTTCCATGCTGCCCAAGGGTGCTTGCTGCTGTTCACTGTGCATTTCTAACCCTTTCTGTGCCTGTAAAGAGCATCTCTTCCCTTTTGGGTTTTTGTTGCTTCTTTTCCTGTATCTTGAAGATCCAAGGAGTACTGCTAAGCTGGACCTGGACATCAGATGGTAGGATGCCTGCGCAGGACTGCACTGAAGCAAAAGCGTGGCACGTGGCCACTGCATTATTAATAGTCTGAGTCTATGAACAAAACACAAAAAGAATTGGGAGAAAATTACCTTTTGCTAGTATGTAAGAAGGAAAGTGACAGTAGGTCAGTTACCCTCTTCTTTGCCCAAAGGAAATCTTTATATTCCTAGGAAGTCCGTGAGTAAACTATTGTGTCATCTTTGAGATACTGTAGAGTAATGCATAGATCAGATGAAAACTTTTTTTTTTTTCTTTGTTTTTTCTGTGGTGGTGAATAGTGCTCAAATGTGTGAGCTCCAGTGCAAGACAGCTTGAGTTGGTCAAATGCTGAGCTGTGTTAGAATTGCCTGCATCTGTTCATATTCAGAATTTCAGTTTGCACTTAATAGTGTATCATACTAGTGTATCTGTCGGTTCTACTCAGAACTTTTCTTGCTAATTTAATTAATTCACTACAGCCCAGCATTTTTTCCCAGAAGCAGAAGAAACAAAAGCGAATAAGATCTGCAATTCTACCAAGATGATTATCAGCCCAATTAAGTCAGAGTAGTGATGTGCAATAGACATATTTTCATTCAATGTAGCAATCTAACCTGTCAGAAACCAGATTTTTATATATATTTGAGATGAATAAAGGTGACTTCAAATTTCTAACTGGCAGAGCACGCAAACAGAACTGCGTGTATCAAGGAAGTGTTCTTACATCTGGATTTTGCCATGGTCTTATTTTCCTTTTACCCACCATTTACAAGATTCTATACCATTGTCATTTTGTGTTTGTATTCATGACATTCCACCAATGTTAGTTATAAAATGTGGAGGAAGAAAGGATGGACCACTTTCATGCAACTCTTAATGTGTCAGAATCTCACGCTTGGGTCTTCAGGGTTACCCAGCATCAACAAGGAGCTCCAGTTTATTGACTGTAGACTCGTGTGTGTGTGTATACATACATGCATGCATGAAAATATATTGTAGAGTGATGCTAAGGCTGCATAGTTAATCACATGGGAAACTGTGCTCTGGGGTATGGCCCCAGCCCAGAAAGCAGACATACTCTGGTTTGTCTTCAGCCAGAGCATGATCTCATTGCAGAGTTTTCTAATTTTGGAGCTGTTAAACTGGAAAGAAATGGGTATTGCATTTATGCAAACCTGAGATTTTTCTGGGATGCATTTAGGATGGGTATACTTTTACAGAGAAAAACGTATTTCTAACACAATAGCTAGCTGCTTGCTGAGCTGCATGTCCTTCCTGCAAGGCGTAGAGACCCATGATCTTCTGAAGATAGTGTTGCCAGAATTGTTTTTTTAATTGCAAAATAACTTCTGTAGCCTCATTTTTGGGAAGAGCTGAACTGTTTTTCTGGAACAAACCAAACAAAGAAAGATATCAAACCAAAAACATTATTCTGAGGAAAGGTCTTGTCATGGGAATCCTCTGTTGAAATAACTAAAGGTTGGCAAAGTTTTAAGCATCAGAAAGCGTTGCCAAAAATCCCTACTAGCTCCTCTCGTAATCTGGTTTTCATGTTGTTGGTTGGGTTTGGTTTTTTTTTTTTTTATGTCTAATGAATGTTCAGCTGGCTGTACTTGATCATGTCCCAAGGAAAAACAAAAAAAAAAAGTACACTGCATAACAAACCAGGAGACTTTGTCCCAATATGCTGGAGGAAGGAGTAAACAGTCCAAGCTTGCTTCTTGTATTTATTTGGGATTGCTGCCGTGATTATCAGCAGGGACAGGACTAGGAATTGAGGTCCCTGTGTGCACAAAGTGAAAGTGTCTGCCAGCTCCCAGTCTGTTCTCCGGCCGTCCCGTGCCCTTTGACTGTTTTGTGTCCGGGTTGGAGTGGAGGGGAAGGGTCAGGGTCTCAGCTGAAATGGCATCACTCCTTTGGAAGTACTGGGACAGCATTTTAGAAGGGAGGTCCCCAGTAAGTGCAGTCTGCTTAGGCAGCCAGCGAGCCTGAGGAGATGAGTGGAGATGCTGACCTGAGAAGCCTCGTACCAAAGAGAAGGCTGAGGAGGAACTTGACTTTCACGGATTTCTGCTCACAGAAGAGACATCTCATGACCCGAGGAATTTTTCAGTCTAGCACAAGAGAGGTTCAAGAACTAGACCACGAGCTCACCGTTCATGCTGCAAGACCAAATCAGTGAATGTTAATTAGGACAAAATCAACCGTGAAATGAGGTGGACCATGTTTTGAATCGATGAAAGCAGCTAAATGTTGGGAAAAAAAAGAGGGTGCTCTTAACTGAATTGAAATCTGGCCAAGTGATTTTTTTGTGTTTAAATGCCATCAACAGTTTGCTGTTTCCCTTTTTATTTTTGTGGGGACTAAAAGAACGGCCGTGAAGAAGCACTAATGGATTTCACTGTGTGATTTAGATGCAGATGTGAAATATTAATAACGTAAAAACATATTTGCAGAGGGTGGCCATCACATGTCATAACTTTTCAGTCACCACTAAAACCTGGCAAAGAGCTGGTGCAAAAATCAGAAGATGTGCAGAGAGCAGGTCCTCTGTTCTGGCTGACTGCAGACTGGTGCAGGAGCATTGAGGGGAAACCCCAGGGACTATGCTTGTTTGGTTCTGATAGCTCTCAAAACAACAGTCATAAAGATCAGATTTGAGGCATTGAGACCGCACATTTCTGTGGGAGTAAGATGCCTGAATACTTGTAAAAACCTTGTTTAAAATGACTGTGACTGCACTTCTGGTGAAGGCTCTGAATCAGAGCTTTAGAAGGTATCTATTCTGCTTTTTGGCTCTGGGACAGGTTTTACCCAGTCACAGGAAAATTGATCACTGTGTGGGTAGAACAAAATTTCTACCTAACTTGTAAATAAAGTTTACCTTCAAAAGCTTTTAATATCCTATCTTTCTCATTATATTGTTGCAGGTTTGGTTCTGATGAGTTGAAAAAACAGTTCCTCGTACCGACTATAGCTGGAGATTTAGTGGCTTGCTTGGGAATCAGTGAAGCTGGAGCTGGGTCAGATGTCGCAAGTAAGTTAACCTAGCAAATTGCCAATTTTAGACAGCCTGGTATTTTAATGGAAAGAATCTGGTTTCCCTGACCCTTCCCTTTGCCACTGTCATTTATAAAAAATGCAAAGGAAGGAAAGTCTGTTGCGGTGAGGGCAAGAAGTAATATTCCAGGAGCAGTAACAAATGCCTTTGGTGCATCCAAAACCGATCAAATTGAATGTATTTGTCAGTGAATCAATAGCTGTAACCCCGTTTAGGCTGAGCACAACAGATGAATATGCAGCTGTCATGTTGCCCCTGGATCTCTCCTAGTGTCTGTCCTGCTGCTGCTGCTGCCTCCCCTGGTCTCTCCGAGCTCACTGCTGGCAGGGAGGACTCCAGCACCTCCTGTAGTTGCGCACCCACCATCAATTGTGCAAATCCACATACGTACGTGATAGGAGGTGTGGCCCCTTCAACTGTACTAAAACTTGCACTTCCTTAAAACAGACCTCTCCACGGAACGTGGGCAAATTGCAGAACTAGTCCATTCTGAAAATGATGGCATCACTTTCACAATAGGTTCCTCTCGCTCGTTCTTACCTCACCTCAGCCTTTTCCATCGTTCCTGTGCAGCAAAAACGCCTCTGAGCTGATGATCATTTTATTTAGAGCTAATGAAGAATTTGCCACATTAAATCTATTAACTTTGTGATTTAGTTACTTTGCATGCAACTATTTTTCTTGTTTTAGTGCAAGAATATGTTTAAAAACATGGACAAATTAAACTATTATTCTGAAGTGCCTGAGGCAGTAGATGATGTGAACAATTAGATATTGCAGGAAAAGTAAAAGATGTCTCATCTGACTGTGAATCGTGGACTTCAAGGAAAAGGAAATTACAAGAAACCACTTCTAAAGGTTTTGTTGTTGGACACAGGATGGCTAAGTTGAACACATTGTGCTCTTACAAATTACTGAGACAACATCTTCCTGCAGACAAAATCACCAAGTTTGACAGAAGATTTTTGATCAGCAGAGTCCTCTGTCCATCTCCTCAACCAAACTTGTGTTGTTTTCTCAAGACAAATAGATAATTATTCAGTGTTAGAGCCAGGGAGCAGCAGGTAGTTTTCAAGAGAGTTAACAGGGATAATGAAATAAGGGGACTAAATCTTCCTGCATCATCCACTGCTGTTTTCCTTTCCAGATAATTGATTTTGTTCGTAAGAAAAAAATCCATATTTTTTATAGACTTGTTTTTCATTAAAATAATTTTAAATTTGAATTTTGCTAATGTAGGAAATACAACATCATTTATTTTAATTAATGCCTCTCTAGTTTAATTAGATGATTATCAGAACTTTCTAAATATGATTTTAATTTTTTGATGCACTGTTCCAGATAATAAGTAACATAAATATTCTTTTAGCTGCATGTTGTTTATCTTCTAGTTTAATTGGTATGATACACTTGGATTAATACAGTTAAAGAGAAATTTGGAATCAACTAGGATTATCTGATGAACGCAGACTGCAGCTGGGAGGCAGACTGCAGGATGGAATGATGATACTTTTTCACTTGTCACGAAAGATCTGATCCCTGGTATAAATCCAGAAACCGGCTTACAATGGACAACTTAGACATAAGCAACAGTAGNAGCTTACAATGGGCAATTAAATGGACAACTTAGACATAAGCAACAGTAGCTTATGTTCTCAGTAGCAGTGGTTTGCACGAGGCAGAGAGAATGTATCATCTCCCCGTGTCCCAGCTTTAAAGTAGACTGAACTGCATGAAACTGCATTTGATACTTCCTTTGGCTTCTCATGCTATTGGGACGTTTGTCTCCCTTATCTAAGTGAGGTAAAGCATAGCAACTGTTCACATGTGAAGGTTGAGGACGTGCTTTTGCCACGTGAGCCAGTATATTTTAAACTGAAAAATGATACCAAATAAGGTATGTCTAGCATTATTCTTCTGCCAGTTCCAAAATTACTGATGGTGATGCGAACACAGAAGAAAAAAAAAGTTTCTCTACATGAGAAGTGAATGGTGCCTGGAATTAAGTTGTTCAAAATTCAACAGAACAAAAAGGACTGTGTATACTAGTCTAATATAAATTTCAACTCAATCTGAAAGAGCAGCAGTCTGCTTTGAAAAGTAGTTGTGTATTGTACATAGTATTGACCATGTACAACAAAACTAGCGCAGAGATGACTTAAGAAGCAGAACAGGACAGAACAGTTGGTATAGAAAGTGTCTGTCTTTAATTTCAGGATTCTTGGTACCACAAAGCATACACATTTGTGTCAGTTTTAATGATTTCATCTCATTCTATCTCACTGCTGTTCCAGAATTTATATGTTTTGCTGATAGTCTGTGGGGAATATGTAAGAACACATCATGGAAGACACTTCCTCTTTCTTCAAGTTATGTCGCCCAGGCGACTGCACCAAGTAACTCTGTTCATGTCTACCTTTTCAACACAGACATGTTGCCTCATTTTGTCTTGGTGGAATCCAGTCTTTCTGCTTTTCTGGGTATAGGTCATCTTTTTTAAGCACGAAAACCCAAAATTGCACATGGTGTCTATAAAGGCACAAATACTTCTCCAGCCCTAATAGAAATGTCACCTTCTGATATATAATGCTACACAACAGTTTGCTGGCTTGTGAATCATGTGATGAACTATGGAGATCATCTTCATTAGGGATTTGCTGTTGAAACATTGTAAGATACAGCAATCATTCTTACTACTTTGTGCCTAAGTACTTGTTCTTGCTCTGTTGAATTTGAAAACTCAAGATCATTCCTTTCTTCCTGGGCAATACCTCAGTTGTCTGTGTTGGTGATGTCTCCCAAGTTTGTGTCACCAGCAAATTTCATTAGTTTATTCCCGTTCTTCTTTTAAAGATCATTAATGGCAATATTCAAGAGGTTTTGTCCAAAGGCTAATATCCAAGGAGGAGCTCCAATAGTACCTTTCCTGCACATCAGCACTTCCCCTTTTAATGCAACCTGGTGCAATTTCCCTTTCGCCAAGTTCCTTACGCACATTTCCACTTGTGTCCTAATTCTTATATTTTCGAAATTTTAACTCATAGTTACTTAGTGGCATCACTTCTAGTTTGCTTAGGTCCAACAGGATTTTTCCTGGTCTGCTTTTCTCTAGAAAATCCATTTTCGTAATAAACAAATCAGGTTGGTTTTAAATAAGATAGCACTGTTAAACTGAATTATCTTTTCTTTCCAAATGTATTCTGAGGCTGTGTAGACTGCCAAACACAACAACATCTGTACAGTCCTTCCTGTAGATGTCTTGCTTTGTCAGCTGTATCGTGTAATCTCATGTGAAATATTTCTTTAGTTTTGAGGTGTCCTCTATATGCCTCATTTTTTTTCTCATTCTCTCTTCATTTCTGTGTACGAAACATTTTTGTTTGCCACCTCAGTCTTCTTCGATTTTTTTGGTTTTCATCTGCAAAATTTAACTTAACCATCTGACCTCCTAAGCGTAGCTTACTTTGATGATTAATCTCTTTCCCTTTCTGTAGGCCATCTCCTGTTTTTTGAAGTGATTATTCATTCAGTTAGACTTGAAGCTATTTCATGCAAGTTTTGGGCTTTTTTTCCTGTGCTGATGATGTAAATTCCAGATACGTGTTCTTCATTTTTTACTTCAAGGATATGTGTTTGTCCTGGTTTGAGATAAAACAGAGCCTATCTTTGATCGTAATATTGACCTTAAAAGTTGAAGCCAACTTTGCCTTTTGTCAGATCTACTTAGATGCATGGCTGGACTCAAGAGCACAGTGGAGAAGAAAACTTGAGGCTCAAGTATGTTGTGATTTGAATGATGAAGTGACCAGCCCTGCTTGTTCCTATGACACTAGCTGTATCATATGCCTTTTGACAATGCCCTGTGGCCTTTGCAAGAAGGGGCCCTCACACTGTGCTTTGTAAATTGTTGAATTATAGGCACTACAGGAGCAGTGGTGGGGACCTGCCAAAAATGAGTTATGGGGCACCCACCGAAGTAGGCTTTCCCCAGATCTATGCTCTATCAGGGAGAATAATTAGCGTCAGTTATTCCAAATTATCTTCATAGCTATATCCCTGAGACTGAGTACACTTGACTTTATTAAATTGTTAAGTAGGTTTTCAAAGCCTGCTGTATTTTAAACATAAAACTTACTTATTGGCTTGATCATCTTTCTTCTAATTCAAGTTAAAGAGAATCAACTCTTCATAAGTTGATGTTGAACAGTCGTTTCTCAAGTGTTTAAAGCAAACTGTCAACCATCGTGTCTGGGAGTACTTGAACATTCTCATTAGTAAGGCATTTGTTCTATAATCTCTATTTGGGTGGTTAGTCCCCTGTGACGCCATGCTTGCAAGAACTGTTTACATTTGTAATAACATCACAGTGCTCATTGTTCCTCTGCAGGCCTTCCATGGGACCTCTATCTAATCTCTTTAGTAGCTGTTTCACAACAGAGAGATGTGTGATGTAAGTCACTGTGTATGCTCCCATCCTTTTCTCAGTACTTCAGTACAGAGTCCTATTTCTTATTCTGGCTCTTGTGTGTCCTTCATTTATTATTTAGTCTCCATGTGTATGATTGTCCAGTGTCCGCGTCTGTGTATTATGAGTGTCAGTACTTTAGATTCCTTCAGTTTTTTGGCCTTCAGTAGTATACAGATTTCATATCAAGTCCCTTGGACATATTTGGCATAGTCCTTTCATTGGCTGAATAGTGATATGGCTACTGTTTTTATTCACGTTAGTACTATCTCTTTCCCTTGCCGTTCATCATTATCTGCTTGTAAGTTCCTTTAGCCATAGCTATATCTGATATTCCCTTGTCTTAGACCTTGCTCAATTTTCTCCCATCATTTTCCCCCAGTTTCTTCATTAACAAGACTTCTTTTCAGCCATGCTGTCCTCAGTCCCTGTTTGCCTTGTAAATGAAGATCAGCTACTTGGTTTTGCTTTGGTTTTTGTTTAGAGCCTTGGGAAAGAAGGTTCATGTGCAGATTGAGGTGGGTGTGTATGAAGGTATAACTTCAATGTGTCTGCCCACTCCACTTGGTGTCTGACTTCTACCCTCCAAAGTCTCCTGCTTCCCTCGGTAGGTGGGCTCTTATGAACTTTATAGTCTCATTAGATTTACAGGTGCTGTTAGGGGTGTGGTAGGGTTCTCTTATACCATCACCTCCTTATAGCTAGATATCTGTTGGAGAGTCTTCCTCAGTTGGGGTTTTAGTTGAAGAAGTTCAGTTGCAGGGGAAGGCAGCCAGCTCTTTGGAAATTCTGCTGGAGTGTAAATAATAACTAATGATTCACTCGGGCTGTCTGTTGCAGCTAGTGCTGCTTGCAGCGTGATGTGAACACTCACGGATGAAAATAAGATTGTTTTTTTGCCAGGGGGTATAAATAGCAGGTATTTAGAACTCCTTCATGTACAGACATTCTTAGCATTTAGACTTGGCCTTTCGAAAGTTTACTAGCTTTGTATTTATTATGCCATTCTGACCAAGAATGTGCAGGAAGTGCGTGTATGTATATCTTTATGCATACACAGATATTGAGGCTTATGTTTGTTTAAGTCAGGACTCTGAAATTAATGGCCTCCTCAATGAATAATGTGCACAGTAACAGAAATGCGTAATAGGTTACCTCAGGCTGAAATGTTTCTGGCCGGAGTGTTTGACGACCAAATTTGCTTAGGGAAAGTTTTCTGCCTTCATCCACTGGGATGAAGACTCCACCTAAAGGAGGGTGAGAGAAGTGGTCTGGGTTCCCTGGCTCGCCTTCCAAGAGTCATCCAGACGGGTCTCCGTTGCGGAGCCTGGAAGGGTTAGAGGATTTGGTGGGTATGAAGGGAGAACCAAATACTAGTTGTCTGTCTGAGAGCAAGTCGTACAGGGATCAGCTTATCCCTCCTTCACAAGAATAACACTTCATTTCCTGTGTTTTGAAATAGATATCAAGACGACAGCTGTGAGAAAAGGCGATGAATATGTCATAAATGGTGGTAAGATGTGGACTACGTCTGGGTGCCAAGCGGACTGGATGTGCCTGCTGGCAAACACCAGTGAAGGACCTCCCCATCGAAATAAATCTCTCATATGTCTGCCAATGAATCTACCTGGTAATAACACAGAACTCTTTCTCTTCTAATTTGATTTTATTGGTGTTTCTGTGTATGCCTAATACAAGAAGGAAAGGTGTTTGACAGGAAGGACTGCACCCATAAATGCTTTTTAAGTTTCACTGTCATACAAAGTTTGTTCCGAAATGCATTTGCACACTTCCACAAAAAAAGTAGGGGACAAGAGGAAACAAGAAGGAAGTTAAATATTTTGCAGACTTCAGCTTGTAACTCCCAAACAATTTTATATGGAGAGTACTTTTTTGCCAAAAATAAATTTATAAAAATTGTTCAGAAACATTTGAACGGGAATATTTCATAACCTTCTGTGAGAACGAATAGACAAGTCAATGCCAAGGACAAAATTAACGCCTCAAAGAAATCATTAAAAATAGAGCCAACATTTTTTTAAAAGTTTTAACATCCAGTGTCTTTTAGTTTTGGAGAAGTTCCACAAAACTTTTATCTTGTTTTTCTGTCCCCAAAAAGCATGAAGATGCAAATAGTCCGCAAAATAAATAACATATTACTATATTTACATAGATCTTCGCTACATATAAACTATATGTAAAATATTCTTAAATTATCTTTCCAAAATAGCGTTAGACTCCTTCCTGTTTTGTATGAGGACTGGTGAACAGAATATATACTTCTTTTTTCACTGAATAGATGAGTATTTTTAAGCTTGCTGTCAAATTTCTTCAGAAAATACTGAAAGTGATTCTCAAATGTGAAAATAAAAGGATAAAGAGTTCAGGTATTTCAAACTTGGGAAATACATGGGAAATACTTCCCAAAACAATCTTATCCCACATGCCAACACCTGCCTCGCAGGAGCCCATGGGCAGTATCTGACTCCGTTAGGGTGTGTTTACTGACCAGCTGTATTGAATCCTAGAAGCATGCAATGCTGTGCTGTGGTTGTATTGGGTGGATGGTCCTTATCTTCCTCTGATAACCATCTTCCACCGCCCAACCTGGTGGGCTTGCTGAAGAGAAGTGTGGGTATACCCAGGGTGCTTCATGGCTGTGCTTTGCGAAGGGATCTTTTTGCCAGGGCACTGCTATCATTTAAATCAGTTTAAATTACAAAAATAGTCTGTGAGTTAAATGTGGGCTGAAAAGAAAGCTTCAAAGATCTTGGAAGGAGGGATTTGGTTTTGAAGAAGACTAGTAATTTGGGTGAAGACACTGAAAAAATACATCCTGATCTAAGGGTACAAGTTTCAGTTTCACACTGTGTCTGTTCCTGAGTAGCGTGCAGACCGTGCAGCAATAATGTGCTGTATACATAAAGGACATCATTCAGAGAGGATACAGTTAAGGTTATGTTGGTGAGGACCTTTTGCAGTTTTAACACCTGCTCAAAATTTTTTTAAACTTTTTTGGTTTTCACTCATTTGAATATTTAAAAAATTGTGTAATATATTAATTTATTTAATAGATAAAGTTTAATATAGAATCATAGAATGGTTTAGGTTGGAAAGGACCTTGAAGATCATCGAGTTCCAACCCCCCTGCCATAGGCAGGGACACCTCCCACTAGACCAGGTTGCCCAAGGCCACGTCCAGCCTGGCCTTGAACACCTCCAGGGATGGGGCCTCAACAACCCCTCTGGGCAACCTGTTCCAGTGCCTTACCACCCTCAAAGTGAAAAAATTCTTCCTAATGTTTAATCTAAACCTGCCCTCTTCCAGTTTAAAGCCATTACCCCTTGTCCTATCACTACATGCCCAAGTAAAAAGTCCTTCCCCAGCTCTCCTGTAGGCCCCTTTTAGGTACTGGAAGGCCGCAATAAGATCTCCCCAGAGCCTTCTCTTCTCCAGGCTGAACAGCCCCAACTCTTTCAGCCTCTCCTCATAGGAGAGGTGCTCCAGCCCTCGGATCATCCTCCTGACTCTCCTCTGGACACGCTCCAGTTAACATACAGTTAACACATATTTAAAATATATAATATATATTTACTATATAATAATGAATATTAATGTATTTATATATTAACATAAAATATTAAAACCTATGAATTTTTTTTTCATTCAATTCAGATTATTTGACATACAAAATATATGTCATTGTCTGCATTTCCCATGTAGGGACATGACCATGGCAGTGAAGTGCAGGTCTGTACGTTCACTTAATGGATCAGATTGAGAACAAACCCCAGGTCTGCAATGCTGCAAAAGAGGGTGGTGAGAGTACTTAAGGGTATGTCTTGTAGGTGAATTTCAGTATGGAGTAAGTCAAGCAAGTAAGTGAGTTGCATTGGGAATTAAGCAAGTTCTGAGTGGGTTGTGAGTTCTGAGTGGGTTGTTCTACAACCTCTGCTCATGCAAAACAGGCTTTGAATGGGAGCTCACAGAATATGGACCTGAGCTGCTTCACTAGTTGTTGACTTTGTCCTTATTGATAAGTGACGAGTGAACATGGAACTCAGAGCCAGAATCTCCCTGAATTTCCAGGTAAACTCACTTATCAGCCATCTGCATGAAGTCCTCCTTGTGATTTTTCGTGAAAGGGTCAGAGTGCAAGTGCAATACTACTTCTCTGAGATCAGTTTTCCAAAAACAACAAAGCAGCCAACCCACTGTTAGAAGCAGATCAAATATACAGAGATTGACTTTGAGGTTTCAGCTACTTTGCTTATTCCAAAAAGACATGTGAGTCATTGTAGCTTTAAGGGGGGTGTTATTCGGTCACACAGCCTATACGCAGACCTTCTTTACCTGCGATAAATAGATTTTGAGTAGAAAAATTGCCTGAGTCACCTGAAGCTGATCTGCAGAAGTGTCGAAGTCTTCCTAGAAACAAAAATTGCACTCCTCAAAGTGTGCGTGCTTTCATTCTTCTGTGTGATACAGATACTGACCTCCAAAAGGGTCACTGTACCAAGATTGGTGACCTTTTGAAATGAAGTATTAAGATGGTTCATTGTGCTCAGTGGGTGGGTCATATCAGAAATGAGATTTTTCAAGAAGACAAGGAGGAAAAGTATGAAAAAGGCTGCCATTTGACACAAATGTGAGGAGGAAGCTCCAGCTGTTCTGATACATCCTTAGGATGTCTGTCTGCCAAAGATTGTGCTCCTTGGAGGGCAGCAGACCAAGACTGTACGGGAAGTGTCTGGAGGACATCACTGAATGATGCACTATCAAACGTCTGTAGATGTATGTGGGTCAAAGCTCAAGAACGAGTGCAATGGAGAATGGGTGTGCTACGTCTGACTAACTGGTGTAGTCACCAGCCTATATGGCAGGGTAGGAAGGGATCCGTGGCACAGCGGTAACTCGTTCCTTGCTAGCAGCTGGGAGGACATGGGAGACTAGTCCAGCATTTTTCGCAAAACTCTTAATTGTTTCATACTTGTATAATGTGGTGATAAGAAAAAAAAATAAGTTCCAAGTCTGAAAGCAAATTACTAACTTCAACAACTGGTAGTTTACTGGAGATATGAAGTAGGATTTGCTTCTTCTAATTTTAGGTGTGTGCAGTGTCTATTCTGGGGTGAAGCAAATCATGGTCTAGATTTGACAGACACTGATGAATACGTTTCTCATAAAGCGATTTTGGATAATGGCAGTGTGGGTTCACAGTAGATATCCAAATTAGGTGAATACTCCTCATGCTAATGATGTCTTTAAAAAAAAGTAGCTGAATTTATCATATGATGAAAGAGAATCTAACAAGTCGTAAAATGTCTCTGTGAGATTTATAGACAAATGTCTTGCAGCCCTAATCTGGTAACTATTTGTGTGCTGGTTTGTCCTCTGAGTCCTCAGGTAGTGCTAGGGTAAATGCAAGGAGGAGATAACAGAGTGAAGAGCATCCAGGAAAGGGGAAAGAGCACGTTTCTCAGGTTGCAATTTAAAATCTGCCTCTTTCCATTTGTAACGGCACTAAATGGTGTCAGGAGAGAGTGACTGCCTTTCTCTCAACATAGAATGTAGGAAATAGATTGTCAGAAGGCTGGAGGAGTGGGAGAAAATGAAAAAATCAAAGACACCTGGGAAGAACTGCCCAGGAAGAGATATAGCAATCTATCTCAGTGATACTGGCACAAGTAGCACAAATGGCTCTGTTAGAGTCATTTTAGTAAGTCAGGCACTTGGCCTTCCTAGATTGAGATTTGTGTGTTACTGGATGGCTTGTGATTTATTTAATACAGACAAACTCCAGGAGTTGTCTGGGCAGATGATTTCTACTGCTGCTGGTAATTTTTAGTATATAGTGCCCCTTATGAAGAGAATTAAGATAATTAAACTAAGTAAAGGAAGATTTTGATGCCCATATTGCAGCCAAAGAGATAATTATGTATCATTGCCTTCAAAGAAGAGAAAATGAAGAGCGTTTGCTAGCAAGAAAGGGCACAAGATGAGGCTGATGCCGTCTGACCTCCTTCTGAATGAGAAACTTGCATTAATCTAAGAGGAAGTGAAACTGGTAAAGCACAACAAAGGGGGGATGCTGCTGCATTCAGGAATCTTGAACACACAGCCCAATCTGGAAGAAGTATGGATGGAAATCGTTAACACATTTAGCTCCTCTAACCAAACCTGTAAGAGCTTTCTTGAATAGTTGTTGTTGTATGTGCATCTGGGGATGTACACAACATGATTGATTTAGCAATATAAAGAACTGGCAGCAGTTGTACTTTTTCCACCAGAGTCCTTAGTAAACCACCCACCAACAAGAGCAGGAAGTCCATCTTCGCATGAGTGAGGAGCAGTGATTGCATAAAACCAGCTGGAAGTAGACCGAAGACATGATCTCCGAGACTCTCAAAGACGCCAAGTATTAATATTTCAACAGGAAAAGATGTTCCAGAAATCATTTGGGCTTGTAAATAAATGGTTCAGTGTGTGTTTGTTTAGCTCTGAGTTTAATACAGAAACAAACCAGAAACGCTTTTTTGGAATGACTGGGTGCAAATTGCTGGATAATTTTTGATCCAAGAGTCAAAAATTTTTATCCAGCTGTCCTGATTTTCTTCCTGCGTTGAACACATATCAAAGCAAATATTCCTAACACATAATCTGTTTATAGATTGGCTGGTGGAGAAAAATATTGAGTGGAAGGTGTGGAAGTCTATGTGGACCTTATTCTGAGAGCAGTCTTGGCATTTGGAAATAGTGTCAGTATTTCATCTCTGTGGAGAGACTAAACTTGCTATAACCTTATTCAATGCAGCAAGAGAGAATGAATTTGAAGGGAATGACTGCCAACTTCTTCTGCCTGCAGAACCAAAGTCATTTTCACATGGCCTGTCAGTAGAAGTTGAGATGTCTATATTAGTTCAGAAAGAGATGTTCACTGAAAGCCATGAAGGAGAGCAAGGTAAAAACAAGTACAGAGAGGGACCACAGCAATCTGCCTAGTGACCAACTCCTACCAAGCTGTGTTAAGGAGTAGTAGAGGACTGAAAAAAAAAAAGAATAACAAGGAAAACATTACCAGAATACTTCCTCATAACAAAACTGGTTAGAATACTATGTATGTGGGTAGTATAATGTTTGGTTTTCTGCAAAGACATATATGCTGATTTGGAGGACTGTTTTTCTACGTATATTGACTTAGCAGATGCAATCAGCATGTTTTGCACAAATCCTCATACCTGGTTGTTGGTCTTGGTTTATCTCTGAAACATTCTTCCATCCTGAATATTTGCATTAGCCCCAGAGCAACAAGGAGGTAAAAACTGAAAACAAGCAATTTGCCTTAAAAAAATCAGCGTATGTCTGGTAAACTCTCATGGAACAGTGGTAAACCATGCTTGCATCTGAACAGTAGCAAGAGAGAAATTGTAGCTAGGAAAAAGCAAATGACAGGAAGGAGTCCTGCCTGGTGTGACTTGGTGGCTGAAGTCTTACATGGCCCAACCTGAAGGAACAAGGTTCATCTCCAACAGAGCATTGCACGTGGGGTCAAAGGCAATGCTGCGCAGGGAGATCTGTGGGGAAGCAAACCCTCTTCACAAGCATGTCCACGTGAAAACTCAGAGGAATGAATTATGATCATTGTGAACCCTTCTATGACTACTTAGATGAACTATACTGTATTTTGTAGGCCGTCATAAAATACATAGTTTTAACAAAATTTGAAGTTGATACGGAATTGTTGTACGGGTGTAGCAGTTATGAATTTGAGTCTAACTCTTTATTATTAGGAAAAAGTGATGTGGTGTGATTATAAACTCCCTCTTCTACAGGATAGGCTAGAAAGAGGAGGATAAATGTGGAAGAGAGGAAAGGAAGAGGATTTCCAGGAGGAAAAATTCTCTAGTTGCAGCTTAAAACATAGTTCTGCTTTTGTCGTTATTAAATATTTCTCTACTGTTTCACAGCAGTGCAGGCACTCAGCAAATACTGCTAAATTGCATTCCTGAATTTTATTATAGTGCACTAAAAATCAAACATAAGGAAATAAATATTGCACTGTTTTAAGACGTGGCTGAAGTAAGATTATTACTACTAGTAAACAATTATTATTTGGGGACATAATGAAAAGTGGGACCTTTACAATTGCAGTGTCTGATTTGCTAGTTAAATGGAAAAACTCTTAAAAATAGGATGTGGGCCATTTTACTCTTAAATTCCAGAATACTGTTATGTTTTTCCTAAAGTTAGATTTCACTGTAGTCTTGGCAAATACCTTCACATCTGCAAACTTCGCTTTCTTAAAATGCTGTACTTGTGCATAGAGCTTCTATTTGTTGTGGCCTTTCTAATACCCCTTTTTCTTCAGGCATTCATGTTGCTAAAAAGATAGACAAACTGGGCATGAGGTCATCGGACACAGCTCAGATCTTTTTTGAAGACGTAAGGGTCCCCAGCAAAAACCTCATCGGTGAGGAAGGAAAGGGTTTTACGTATCAGATGTTGCAATTCCAAGAAGAGCGGCTGTGGGGAGTAGCCACTGGTAAGTCATCGTTCGTGCTTCTGGGGCTGGGCAGGGACACAGGGGTCACCCTTCGCATAAATAACAGCACTTTCCTTTTATTGTAAATTGCAATGAACTCTTACAATCTGTTTTTGAAATCTGTCATAGCCTGGATACAGACAACCTTCCCTTTCTGTAGAAAAACTTGAAATAGAAAATACTTTGTGAGGCATCCCAGAGGTTGGTTTTGCCTAGTTTCTTTCTCTTGGTACTTTTCTGCTGAGAAGAAAATATGGCATCATTTTATGTCTGCTCCAAATATAGTACAAAGGCTATCAAAATACTGGCATGAAATAGAAGAATGGTGGCTCTTCCTTTGGTACAGTAAGCTATGATGTTTATCCTGGATTTTAGAAAATTAACTTAGTGATTGTGTAAAGACATGGCTCTTACAGGATGTAAGAGCTTTGTTTTGTGGATCTGTTTTACCTCTGTACACTTTGGACATAAGTGGTATAGCACCAAATTCCTTTCCCTGAAGTTATGCTGTCAGAGTTCCTGTTGCTGTGAACTCAGGCCCTACTCTAATCCGCATATTTGAGTTATACGGATTCTGGATATTCCAGGTAACCAGATCCAAGTCCGGATTGTCCGTTTTCAGCATCCCAACCTTCCCCCCCATCCCACAGTGTTTGTTTCTTCAACTTAAATATGATGTGGTTCACTGTAAGAAGATGGGTCCTCTTTAAATTTCAGGGCTGTGTAAATAATCTCATCGTATTCGTGCTCCTCTGCATACCCTGTCTGTTACTGTCTGTGTGTGGCTGGGGAATTGGGAACTCTGAGAAGTGATTTTCTGATTCAGTGACCAAATAAAAAAATCCCTCCCTGTTGTGGGTTGATCCCAGACCAAATATTTTAGAGTTCAGATGCTTTAAAAAATCTTTGGTTTTGGCCAAAATTCTTCATCCAGCCTGAGATAAATAGTAAATTTGGGAGCAGTTTTAGCAAAGAATAGGAGGTTAGGCTTGCAAAGGATGCCACTGCCAGCTAAGGCAAGGAGGAGACATGGTCCTACTGCTGGTCCTCCTTCAATCAAAGCATACACAGATTGCAAGGACGTGCATTGTGCATTTTTATGTTCAGATTGAAGTCTAAGTTAAACAAAAGAGTCAGAAATGCCGGGTTGCAGTGATACTCCCTAAGCAGCAGAGTAGCCCACGGTATATTAGTCACACCCCGGGCAAAAGTGACGTGCCCTGACAGCATCAAAACACAAAGCCTGGCAGGTTAGATCACTCCTGTTAAAACCACTGGCAGCTTGGTACTGTCCAGCCTTGCACAACTGCCCGGCAGCCACCGTGCTCTGCCAGGAAATGGGACACCAGGTTTCAATTCTTCTTTTTGCCCAGAACAACACAGCGGGAGCTGGCGAACCCTTGCCCTGGATGAGCAGTCTGGGAAGGGCACCTTCGCTCCCCTTGCCATGGCCAGGCAGCGGCCATCAGGCAGGACTCACAGAATCACAGAGTGGTAGGGGTTGGAAGGGACCTTTGGAGATCACCTAGTCCAACCCCCCTGCCAAAGCAGGTTCACCTACAGCAGGTTGCACAGGACGGCATCCAGGCAGGTTTTGAATATCTCCAGAGAAGGAGACTCCACAACCTCTCCAGGCAGCCTGTTCCAGTGCGCTGTCACCCTCAGAGTAGTTTTTCCTCATGTTGAGATGGAGTTTCCTGTGTTCCAGCTTGTGCCCATTGCCCCTTGTCCTGTCACTGGGCACTACTGAAAAGAGTTTGGCCCCATCCCCTTGACACCCACCCTTTAGATATTTTTAAGCATTGATGAGATCCCTTCTCAGTCTTCTCTTCTCCAGGCGAAACACGCCGAGGTCTCTCAGCCCTTCCTCTTAAGAGAGGTGCTCCATTCCCCTGATCATCTTTGTAGCCCTCCGCTGGACTCTCTCCAGTAGTTCCCTGTCCTTCTTGCACTGGGGGGCGCAGAACTGGACACAGTACTCCAGATGCGGGCTCACCAGGGCAGAGTAGAGGGGAAGGATGACCTCCCTTGACCTGCTGGCCACACTCTTTTTAATACACCCCAGGAGACCACTGGCCTTCTTAGCCACAAGGGCACATTGCTGGCTCATGGTCAACTTACCCACCAGGACTCCCAGGTCTCTCTCTGCAGAGCTGCTTTCCAGCAGGTCAACCCCTAACCTGTACCGGTGTAAGGAGTTATGCCTCCCTAGGTGCAGGAAGAGCCTTGGAGCTTACCAAGGGAGAGGGAGCTGCCTTCTGCAGCCCAGCAGCTGACCTTGCTGGGCCCTCTGGTTTTGCTTTTATCCGCTATCTGATATAAAATGCATGAAAGCACTGGGAGCAGGGACAACACCCAAGGTTTGAGCCAAGTTGCAAACTTCAGAGGTAACCAGTTGTGGTAACCAAGAAAAAAGAGTAACCGATGTTCAGAAGGGAGCCAAGTGCTTGATGGATGGGGTTTGTTACACCAGGATATCTAGCTGTTAACTTCCAGTCCTGCAAACGGTTTTACATATGTCCAACCACAAGTGTTTTGCTGAAGGCTCAGATGTGCAAAACTATGTACATGCCTTCCGTAGTTTTGTGATGAGGTCTGCGTGTGTAGTCCTAGTCCTCACTTCTGGCTCTCAGAAGGATGTTTCTGTTCCTCCCCAGTTCATGACTATTCATATGACATTGAAAATCATCAGTCTGCTTTTAAACCAGGGACAAGTCCTGGCATCCTGACTTTCACTGCTTCCTAGAATTTGGAAGAAGCAGTTGACTGCCATTCTTTTCTTTCTTTCTTTTTTGGACATTGTTTTGTTTTGTTGTGTTTGGGGGTTGTGGTGGTTTTTTGTTGTTGTTGTTGTTTTTATGTACTTTTAGTATCAAGTATCATGTGCTCCAGCCTTCTCTTTGTTTATTAATTATCTTCTTTGTGGCCAGATTTCAGAACGTGTGGGGAGTTTCCTTCCTTCTTCCCTTTTTTTCTTTTTCCTTTTAAAATGAATTTTTAGTCAAACAAATTTAAAATATAAATGGAAAACTAATTTCCTGGAATTGCAAAATTTGGTCACAGGTGTGGTCTTTTCTTCCAAGTGACACGTTATCAAAGGCGTTGGTAAAAGTTGCTCTATTTCTTGCTTCATTGAAAGAGAAGAGCTACCACATATCTCTCCCATATTGTGACACTCGGTAAACACCATCCATTTGTGGACCTGTTGCACTGATCACAGGAAAAGAATGTTGCTATAGCAAGAAAGCAAACAGTTTTCTTGTGAGTTGCTTAACTTGGAGGCAAAGAGGGAGTTCAGTGTGTGTGAGAGAGCAGAATGGCACTTTTTTAATGACTTCTATCTGCTCCTGTAGTCTCAGTGTTATGAGCACCATTGAGTCATGGCCAGTAAGCAGGATGACAGAACCTTTTGCATGGGCAATGCACATCCTTAAGAGAGAGATTGCTCAGCTTGGAGCTCACTGTATATCTCACTAGAGAGTGATCAGCCACAGCCTAAGAAAAAATACATTAATTTCCTTTTGTTTTGAGAGGAGATGTAGCAAGGCAAAATGCATTTGCAGCGACCAGAAGTTTCAAGTGGAAAAATATAAGTTGGATGGAGGTACAAGGAAAAGATTATTCTGCATCTGGCAACTTCAAGTGCTTTCACAATTCTCGTCTGTGTGGTAGACCATGCGTTCCTTAGGCTGCCCTAGAGTGAAATTTCCTGTATGTGTTGTCAGTTGAAACCCATGGGGCCAAGTTTGTCTGAGGGTGTGGAGAACGTTGTATGACAAAAGAGGAAACAAATATATGGGGGGGGGGCAGGGAAAAGTTCAGAGAGAAAATGAGTTTCACTGTTAAGAATGCCATTTCTCTGAACTTACACGACTGCCAAAGTATTGTGTGCTATCATGTTGTACAAAGCTTTTGGCAGTCATGATATTCACAACATGCTGCATTTTGTTGCCGTTTGCTGCACAGCTATGCTTTGCTGTGTTAGAGCTACACTCATAGCTCTAAATACCTGTAGTCATAGCATCACAGAATGGGTTGGGTTGGAAGGCACCTTTAAAGATCATCTAGTTCAACCCCATTCCATGAGCAGGGACATCTTTCACTAGACCAGGTTTCTTAAAGCCCCACACAACCTGACCTTGAACACTTCCAGGGATGGGGCATCCACAACTTCTCTGGGCAACCTAGTCCAGTGCCTCACGGCCCTCATCATAAAGAATTTCTTAGAACCACAGAATCATAGAATGGTTTGGGTTGGAAAGGACCTTAGAGATCATTTAGTTCCAATCCCAAAACATTATTGCTTATGTTCAATCTAAATCTACTCTTTCAGTTTAAAACTGGTGGCCCTTGTCCTGTCACTTCAGGCTCTAGTAAAAAGTCTCTCTCCATCTTTCTTATAAGCCCCCTTTATATATTGAAAGGCTGCAACGAGGTCTCCCTGGAGCTTTATCTTCTTCAGTCTGAACAACCCCAACTCTCTGAGCCTGTCTTCATAGGAGAGGTGCTCCAGCCCTCTGATCATCTTCATGGCCCTCCTCTAGATCTGCTCCAATGGTCCATGTTTTTCCCGTGCTGAGGACTCTGGAGCTGGATGCAATATTCCAGGTGGGGTCTCACCAGAGTAGAGTAGAAGGGGAGAATCACCTTCCTTGACCTGGTGGCCATGCTGCTTTTGATGCAGCCCAGGACTGTCCTTAGAAGATTTACTCTGTTTATTTCTGCGTGCATATGGCAGTTCCTGGAATAAGCAGAAGGGCAGTGATGGCAGCTAAGGAAACAGGAGGATGGATCAGTTGGGGCAGGAAGGAGGCAAAGAGGTGGATGCTGTGAGAGCAGTTTTCTCAGGCTCCCCACTCCCAGCCCTGATGCATGGTGACAGCCTGAGCAGAGATGAGCCAAAACCCCTTCATGATCTTCAGCCCTTTTTGCCAGCAGGACGTAAATAGGTGCTGTTCTGTTCCTTTCCACCCGGTCCTGCTCCTGCCTCCTCTTTGCTCTTTCCTGTCTCTTCTTTCCCTGGTGCTGGATGCTGGGAACCACATGAGCCATGCTGGAGCACCTTGCTCTGACAGACCAACACAAACTAATCCCTGGTCCTTATCCCTCCCACCTCCCTTCTGCTGTCCTAGCGCTGGCATGTGCTGTTTAGTTTCCCTCCCAGCAGCTCAGACTCAGCTCTATGCTTCCCAGGTATCAGTTTGGGGGCAAGGGACAAGAGGTCCCTAGATGCTTCTTCCTCTTTCTTTAGCATCTCTCAAGCCGGAGACCATAGGCATACAAGTGAAAAAGCTGTTAGTGTTACATACGCTACAGTGTTGTGTTACATGGTCCTTTGGGAGAACAGGGACGTTCCTCTGTACAAGAGATATCCCTGAAAACAGCAATTTATTTTCCTGTCCAGAAAACCAGCATTAAGGTGGCAGCGTAGTGTATTAACACAGAAGAAATGAGGCCATTATTGTGTATGCTTGTTTGAAAAATAAGCATTGAGGCCAGTTGTTTGAGAAAGAAGGGAAAAATATTTAAGGAATGAGAAAAGCTGATTACCTCACGGAATGTGTGGACAGCATGTGAGAAACAGTGCTCTGTGGAAGGGCTGGTGAATGATGGTGGCAGGGGGCACTTGGTGGGATGCAGAGGCTGCATATGAGAGCAATATAGGGATGAAGTTTAAATAGAGGTGATCTTGAAAGTGATGCAAAAAGGAATATGGAAGCACACCAGGCTCCTGTAAGGCCCTGTCGTGTGAGTAACTGGCAGGTGGGAAAAGGGATTTTGTCATAGTCCAGGTCTTGGTTGTATTTTGCATTTCCAATTCAGAGTTTTGTGGTTTGTTTAGATTCCACATGTGAATGGATGTGGATATGCATATTTTGAAAAGAGAATATGTGACCTTTCTCATACAGCTGGACTTGTGAACTCCCTGCCTCTCTGTACTGCTTGCCGTAGTGACACGGGTCCACATTTGCCAAACAAAATTCTCCACAGATTCAGCACCTGCTGTTATTATTATTACTGTCTTGCTAAACTGCAAGAGACTGATAGCCTACCCCTTCGCTTCAAGGCTGGTTTGCCTTGGAAAAGAAACTTCTCCCTTTTCGTCTTGTTTAAAACCGGGTAGCTCTAAGTTTGCTCAAAAAGTAGCAGCAAACTAGTTCTCTTGCTTTAAAGCAGTGTCTGCCATCTCTCTCACCTGTCTTCCAGCAGTATCCTATTTTGAGGCTGTTTCCGTTAGAAGCACTGTTTAGCATTTACTAAAAGCGGCTGTGAATCTTAATGTTTTTCCCTCCCTTTCTATACTGGGATCTGATCACAGACGTAGTAAGCAGCCTGTTGTGTTCCTTGATCTCTGCATAGCTTTCTGCCTTCTCCCTGAAAGCTTCCTTGAATTTCCATTTCTGCAGCATTGCTCAGTGAGCACACTGTCTGCCTTCACGTTTTCTTTTGGGATTGTAACAGACCTGCAGGACACGGGAATTATGGAAAGCAGGAGTTGCCACAAGCTTTTGCTAGGGTGCCAAATGAGGCGTTAAGGATAAAGTTTACATACTCGTCATTACATACTGCTCTCTATGACTTTCCTTCCCTCCTCCCCACCCCCCTTCACTCTTCTCCAAGTTTTGGCAGTTTGGGGCTCAGGTCAAATAGGGATAAAGAGGTCTTCAAGGTACAAGGAAATACCAGACTTCTTTCAGAACTGAAACTGCACCCCAAACTGTGCCTATGGAATAATTTACTTTAGAAAGCCTAATGTATTTTTTGTACAATGTGAAAAAAAGATCTTTTTCAACAAGTAGAAAAAGAACAGATCTGGCTAAAATGACATCTTGTTCCGTGCTTTGCTTCTTCAAGTCCTGACACCGCTGGAAACTGTGATACAAGAAACTATTGACTACACTCGCCAGCGGAAAGTGTTTGACCAGTCCGTCCTGCACAACCAAGCCGTGCACTACCGCCTGGCCGAGCTGGCAACCGAAGTGGAGCTCCTGCGCTCGCTGCTGTACCGCACCGTTGGTGAGCTCCCACATCTGCCTTCCCAGATGTGCTCCTCTTCGTGCAAAGAGCGCCGTCAACCTAAAGGAACATGGGGAGGCGCTTGCCAGAGAGGCAGGCTGTGATCAGTGACTCTGTGTGTATAACTGTGCTTTTTTATTCCTTTTTGGGTTTTTTAGCTCTCTATGTGGAAGGCAACGATGTGACAAAATTTGCTTCCATGGCTAAGCTAAAGGCAGGTCGTCTGGCCCGTGAAGTGACTGATAGCTGTCTCCAGTTTTGGGGAGGAATGGGATTCACCAGTGAGGTTCTGGTGAGCAGGTTTTACAGGTAAGCAAGTGAGTGGTGAAAGTAGGAAATGGCTTTACTGAAATTTGGCCTTTTAAATGTCCCACTAAAAGATCACCCACTAGAAAAGGGCACCAGCACCTAGCCAGTGTGAATTGTATTGTTCCACTGAATGGCATGTCGCTGATGTACGTTGTGGATGCAAGGGCAGCCACAGTCCCGTTGACTTTGGGGTGACCTGTGTGAGTGTCAGGATGTAGGCTGACTGTTCCTTTGCCAAATCTTGTCTTTGCATCACAGCGGTGTAGTTGGAACTACCCACAGGTTAGCTTGAATGTCGAGTGAAATAAGTAAACTCCATGTTTTCCCTGATGGTCCTCTGGTACCTGCCAGACAGTAGGACAAGGGAAAAAACGGGAAACCTACCAACAAGTGGTTTTTTTTTGGTCTCTTTGTTTGCTTGTAGTCTTGATTACAAGAACAGAACTAAAACAAAACAGAAGCTTTCTTCTAAAACCAATGAAAATCAGCTTTATCTTTTTTCCCCAAATTTACGTGTGAATCTGGAGTTCACCATTAGGCTCCTGCACTAGTCTTTTCTGATAGCAGTCTCCGCCTGATTAGTCACACCAGCTGCCATGTGAGACGTATGAGAGATGTAGCTGCATACAGTGAGTTGTTAGATCATTAAAACGGTACAGAGGCCTTTTTGCAAATTAATTAAAGTCCCTTCAAATTTTACCATATATCTACTTAGAGCAAAATTCTCTTTAAGCAAACAGTTTTCTTGGCAGCTGTTAGGAAAATTCTGGCCCCAGTGTCTTATATCTGTAGAAGGACCAAAATGGAACTCGCATTTTCTTGCAGTAATAGATTTCAGCCTGGAGAAGAGAAGGCTCTGGGGGAACCTTATTGCGGCTTTTCAGTACTTAAAAGGGGCCTACAGGAAAGATGGGGACAAACTTTTTAGAGAGGCCTGATGTGATCGGGCAAGGGATAATGGCTTTAAACGGGAAGAGGGTAGATTTAGACTAAATGTAAGGAAGAAATTTTTTACAGTGAGGGTGGTGAAACGCTGGAACAGGTTTCCCAGAGAGGTGGTAGACGCCCCATCCCTGGAAACATTCAGGGTCAGGCTGGATGGGGCTCTGAGCAGCCTGATCTAGTTGAAGATGTCCCTGCCCATTGCAGGGTGTTTGGACTAAATGACCTTTAAAGGTCCTTTCTGACCCAAACTATTCTATGATTCTATGATTTCAGTTAAGCCCTTATATATACGATACCTAATCAAAGGTTAGCAAAATTAGTTAGTGGTTCTGTTAGTTGAAAGTTTTGGTAAATGTATCTGTGTAAAATGAGAGCAGAACACTTAAAAAAAAAAATCTGTAAAAAGCATATTTCTTTTTAGTAGGTTGAGTTACTTTTTCTATTTTTAATAGCATTTTATGAACAAGAATGCCGTTGTGGTAAGTCAGAGGGATCCTCAACCTTTTTTGACTTGTGGATTCCTGAAATTTTCTGGTGAAGGTACAGACTGCTGTATGGTGATAGTTTTAAGCCAGCTGTCAATATGATGGTTTTTCTTCATTATTTTTTTCACAGCCTCTTTATTAGCAGCTAATGGTCCCTGCTGATGCAGATGTTAAAAGCTACTGCAGTAGGCACTCTGGATAAAATGAGTCCTTGTCTTGAGGTGCTTACTGTCAACGTAGTGATGTGTACAGATTAATGTGTATGTGCTTTTATACAGCTTTGATTTGTCTTTAGATTTCCTAGCCCAGTATATTATTGCTAACTGTGGGCAGGGCTTTTCTGGGTGAATTCCAGAGTGGTTTCTAAATATACCAGCACAGTCACATTTTTCCTGAGAAGAAATCCAGAGTATTTCCTATTGGTATAAACTGTGTCAGCTGGCTAAAGAAATGGATCTTTCTGCCTCTAAAACAAACAGTGTTATAAATGACGCTAAAGGTGGTGTGATATCTATACTCTAAAATTTTCTATGAATCAGTAAAATTCCATTATTGAGTAACCGTAAACTCCAGGAAGGGAGAAGTAGAGTATTACCTAAATAAACAATTACAGGTTCAAGTCAGAATCTTGTTAATCTGTAACGATAAGCAAAGCAGCAGCTTTCCTAAGGCCGTTCTTTTTTGTACAGCAGTCTGAGTAACCATTCACGTCACTGTGATATTTGTCAAGTAGCAAGCGGCATAACTGCACAGCGTGACATCTAGTCATAATGTACAAAGATTTTTGTAGCATAATCCTTACCGAGTTTCCAAGCAAATGTTAGTCTTTGACACATGTCGGGCTGTTACTCCTCAAAGAGCACACAGCGTAATCCACGGTTAGTGCATGAAGTCTTCGGATTTTAGTTATTGGTGTTGGCGGGGAGATAATAAACAGACCCGGCAAAAAAAACCTGTCTGCCAAATGACTTTATTCACATCTGTCATTTTAATCATTAGTCCTTTAAACTTTGTAGAACAACTGACTTTTCTAAAGTGCAGTATTCTCTAGAAGGCGTAAAGATAGCTGTTTCACCAGGTAGGTGCCTATAGTGGGCTGATTTTATATGTGTAGAAGTCTCATTTTCAGTTGTAGGGATTCTGAGAAGGAGAATGGGTTTGAAAAAAAGTTTTGAGCCCAAATATCAAAGGGTTTTATGGAAAAATACAAGCCAAGATAAAAAACAATTAAGAGTGGATTTTCCAGACTTTACCCTAGTAGCAGGATTCTGGAGACGGAGAGCACCAGACTGGAGTTGTGTTTGTTTATTTTTCTCTGCCCTGTATGAAATGCCTCAAAGACATCATGACTTAGGAAAAATCAATGACTGAACAAACCCACAACCTATATGAAAACCCCAGGTTGTGAGAGATCAGAGGGAGGAAAACTTTTTGTAGCAAGTATATTGCAATTTTTCAGACTTCATAACACAAATTTTAAAAAATTTCAGATAGTCATCTATATATCTTAATAGTAATTGTGTACACTTCAATTGTTATAGAAAGAACTTGTCAGGCCTTCTTCAAAACGTTTGTGGTTTGTTTTTTTTTAATTAAGATTGTTTCCAAGTACTGTGTTTAACTGCTGTCAGTTCTTACAAGTTTTACTCTTGTGGGGTGTGATGGGGAGAATGTTATAATTTCTTTACTTGCTGCATTGTGAAAGACTCGGCAAAGCAGTAGTGAAAAATATTGATTGACTACTCATGTGAAACAGATAAAGTGTAAATAGCACTGCAAATGCACATAGCTGCAGAAGAAAAACAGATTTCTTTTTTTCCCTCAACTGTCACCCAGGTATTGCAATATGAAGTTTTATTTGTCATTCAATATAGTTTTAAGTGGATTTTTTTAATAAGTAACGTGTTTCCTTCTAAATGATTTTTTTTTTATTCCTCACATTCAAAAAGTCTGTTGAAATATTTTATTCAGTTTCAGTCTTTATCTCATTTTTTATATTCTTTCACTCTTTACAAAGCATGTCTAAACTAGAATGAGTCTGGGGCTTTTTTTTTCATCAGTCTTTGTCATTATCACAATTTATGGCTGTACCAAATGAAACAAAACCTATCAATTTCTGCTGACAAAAACAATTTGCTTTGAAGTCAGTAGCTAACTGTTGGGACAAGACTTAATAACGATTCTTCAGTCATCTGTGAAAACAAATCTGTAGTTTCAAACTCTTTCTGCAGGGGTTTTGAGACAGGCGCCTGTCTACCACTTTGGTTGACTTTTATGAGTACCTTGAGAGGGAGTTTAGGAGATGAAGCACGTGACATCTAGCTCTCATATGGCAAATCAAAGTAGGTAACTTTACAGTGATGACTTTAAAGCAGAGCGACGCTCCAGAGCAGACCAAGCTGATGCCCACTACTGCTTAGCTGTCCCTTCAGAATGCCCCTTTGGGGAAACAGGCAGGACCATGCAAACTGGCAGGCACGGCCGCTGGTGGCTGGGCTGTGCCAGCCTGGCCAGGGGCCTGCCACGCTGGGTGGTGGCACCTCAAACTTCTCCTTCTGGATCAAAGCCGCCTTTAGATGCTGCTTAATTTGAAGAGCCTACAAGCAATCTAGCTGAGTCTGAAGGTGGAAGAAGTCACAAAATATTAAATTTGAGGGTACAGCAGTATATTTTGTGAAGAAAAGTCTTTACAACTTTAAACAACTTTACAACTTTAAAATAATAATTGTGAGACAAAAGGGTAAATGTTTTGTAATTAAGTGCGATTTGTGCTGAAAGGGAAGCAGCATGTAAATGGCCATCTGGGAAGCAGCAATACTCTGAGCCACATAAACCTTGGGAAGGATTTACCGACGGCCTCCTAGCCAGGGAAGCAGGGAGCAGCATCTCTGAGGGACCGTTGCCATGAAGCCAGCCTGCTAGGGAAAAACAGAGCTGAAGTCACCAAAACTGGCTTTCTTCCACACGTCTGCCCGACACTGATCACTGCCGGAAAAAGGAAAGAAAATGACTTGGTTTATTTTCTCAGGACTTCAAAGTTATGTGAAGATATCTGCACTGAAGACAGATAGTGCAGCAGGCTCCTCTCAGGGTGTTTGTGAACAGATAGGGCTTTTTAGATCCCAATGCCATGTGGCTTTCAAGTGGACAGCGTAGCATAGAGCGGCTCCCTGAGCAGGCATGGCTTCTCAGCTGCAGGTGCTAAACGGTAGTGGGATGCACAACTGCAAACACCATCATGTTTTATCAGCTTGAGGCTACAAACAGACTTAGTGTGCCATTTGCCCAGGTGGCCAAGAAGACCAGTAGCATCCTGGATTGTATCAGAAATAGCGTAGCCAGCAGGACTAGGGAAGTGATCATCTTCCCGTACTTGGCACTGGTGAGGCCGCGTCTTGAATACTGTTTTCAGTTTTGGGCCCCTCACTACAAGAAAGACATTGAGGTGCTGGACGGTGTCCAGAGAAGGGCAGTGAAGCTGGTGAGGGGTCTGGAGCACAAGTCTTATGAGGAGCAGCTGAGGGAACTGGGGTGGTTTAGCCTGGAGAAAAGGAGGCTGAGGGGGGACCTTATCGCTCTCTACAACTACCTGAAAGGAGGCTGTAGAGAGGTGGGGGTTGGTTTCTTCTCCCAAGTAATAGGTGATAGGACAAGAGGAAACAGCCTCAAGTTCTGCCAGGGTACGTTTAGACTGGATATTAGGAAAAATTTCTTCACCAAAAGGGTTGTCAAGCATTGGAAGAAGCTGCCCAGGGAAGTGGTGGAGTCACCATCCCTGGAGGTATTTAAAAGACATGTAGATGTGGTGCTGAGGGACATGGATTAGGGGTAACTTGGCAGTGTTAGGTTAATTGTTGGATTCGATGATCTTAAAGGTCTCTTCCAACCTAAACGATTCTGTGATTAGCTGTGGCCTTAGTGCCTATATAGTACAGCAAAAGCTTTCCTTGTGCTGTGAGATAAGTACCTGTCCCTACTTCATGGCTACTGAAATCAGATGCAAGGGAGAGCACAGACTGGAGCAAGGGCCTGCCCTGATTTTCAGGATAACTGGGACCAAAAGGTTTAGTGGCAGGGTGATGGATATGACTTGGCTGGAGCAAAACAAAGGCTGAGTGGCACTCTGGATGCAGAGGGGTCAACACCAGCCAAAAGAGGAACATTAAACTGAAGGATTGCACTACTCAGGAACACATTCAGGCTGTAAATTAGAGGGTTCCTAGTCATTAGAACAACTTTGTTATGTGACAGCCTTCAAATTAGCATAGTCCAAGATTAAAGGGAACTTGTTTTTTTTCCTAAAAGCAGTGTTTGATACATTTCTGAAGGAGGTTGTATGACATGGTACCTACAGAGATGGGAAACTTGACGACATGGAGGGTCCTTTTTGTTCCTCTTGCTCCCCAACTAGAAGTTATTGTTAGCCTGGATTGAGTTTGGTGGGTGGGAAGGGCTTCTCACCCTCCCTCAGAAGTACAGTTTTTTAACTCAGAATTGAAGAATTTTTATTTTTTTTTTATCCATCAAAAAACAGATTGCTTTTTAATATTTGCATCTCTTGATTTGGTTGAGTAGAATCAAGTCTTATCATCTACAGTGGATGGTGCGTGGGATTTCCTGAATGAGAGGAGACTCTTTGCAGGGAGTGTTTTAGGAGGGGCAGAACATAACGGTCAGCATTTATCTCTTTCCTCAGGCAAACTCCCACTCTTTAAGGAAAACAACATTTGACAAGGAGCTAGAGGTTTGGTCCCTCAAAATGACACCTTTATGTAACTGTATGGTGCGTTGCAGGCTGGTTCCTCACTGTCCTCGGTCAGGGTGAAGCCATCGCAGGTCGGTGCTCCCCTCAGCAGGGCTGCAGGGGGGCAGCGACGAGGCGATAGAGAAATCAGAAAGCAGGGTGTTGCTGTGCCAGATCAAAAGCATTCCAGGAGCAGCCTACCTAAAGCAATAAAATTCTAATATTTATATATATTAAAATATTTATATGCTGTATTAATAATGCATTATTGATATACTATAAACTATCAAACCTAAACTTACAATAAATAGCTGATATACAAGCTTACTTTACTATGTCATCTTCCACAGCTTCCTCACAGAGTTCCTGGCAGGATAGTTAATCCCGTGGTTTTGTTTTCTTACGCTGAAAGAAAGTCTCTTTCCCAGAAGAGGGCTGCTAGATTAAAATCCTTGGAGTCCTTTGTCATCTTGATCCTCTTAAACTAGGTGAAACCTTCTGTCCTGTCTCCCTGGGGGAGAGCTTGACATTAGTCGCCTGCCTGTAGATTCTGTAGGAAATATTCCTTATCTCACCCATAGAGACAAAAATATAATCGCTAGCAATTTTGTGAAGACACACACACATATATGTATATACACACTCACAAAAACCTATGTGAAAGGTGTTTTGTTTTTTTAAAACACATATTTATATGTGATAACCTGACACGTTTGTCACACACCACCAAAGCCTGATCTTACCGCTGCCTATTTCTAACTTCACATAAACAAGCCACGTGTGTCCAGCATTCCTGCTGCAAACGGAGGATTTTTATCAGCATCACAGAGGAGTTCTGAGGATTAATTACTTACTGTTGCTACAGTGCTGTGAAGATGCAAGATGCTAAGCGTTGGCAGGGGCTTTCTGCAGCTTGAGAAAGCAGACAGCACCGCAGCACGAACCACAAGTAACCTATCGTTGTTCCAGCTCTGCTGCCTTCAACGAGGCCCATAAGGAGGGGAATCTTCAGGTTATTGAATTAAGCAGAGGTAGTTTAGCAGAACTGTTTGTATTTTGGGGTGGGTTGGTTTTTTTCCTCTCCCCAAAGGAGAAATTTGTGAAGAAAATTGCTTAAGCTTGCAGTAGTTTGCAATGTGGCTAGCACAGGGAACTCAGGCAGTACTGTTAGGGATGACTCAGTGATATTAATGGCAGTTTTTAAATGAGTGCGATTAGAAATATCAAATCACAAGTAAATAAGCTTGGAACAGCCATTCATTTTTTGAAGCAGAGAAACTTTATATACTATACAATACTATACAACACTAAATCTAGACTATATAATACTATACTATACTACTATATAACACTAATACGGATTATGCCTGATCTCACATAGCCATTAGGGAGACCAGGATGCTTGTCAGTTAAAAAAACTTGCATGAAAATTCTACATTCTCCATACAATTCTCCCATACCTCATGTCCTGATTGACTAATACTCTTTTTACTGCACAGTTAAACAAAGCGAAGTGCTGCCAAACACTTTTTGCCGCTGGCCCTCCAAAAGCTCCCTCCCCTCCTAAAATTCAGCTGCAGGCTTGGGCACCTACAGCTTTGGCAAAGGAACAGCGGGGATGTTGTGGGAAGTATTGTGGACTGTCTCACCAGGAGGAGGCAGTGGATGAGGTGTTCTGCAGACAACTGACATTAGTATGTTAACGTGGAGGTAATTTGAGCAGTCAGTCCAGCAGAAAACCCTGGGAAGAGCCTGTGATGCCTTATATACCAGTCTAAAGTGGTAAAACCTAAACAGAAGTCTGTATGGAGTTCAGCTGCAGGAGGTCTGGCTGGGCTTAAGCAGGGGCAGTTGTATGCTAGGAGAGGTTTTAACTTATTTCAAGATGAAAATAGAGTATTATGCCAAGTTAAGGTTATTTTTGGGGAAAAAAAACACAATACCACCTGAAAATTGGACATGCCAAATTATATCATAAGCCTTTTGATTTTGAATTAGCAACATTCCTGTACACAAAAGGGTATTTACAGTGCTGACAACGCATTTCTCCACACCATGTATGTACTTCTGCAAACAAGGGTTTTCCATGTAATAAAAGCAGCTCCTTAATAAATGCATAGAATAAATGGGTATGTACAGTTCTGTACTTGTTCCATCAGTACAGCATGCAAATGTTTAAATCTGCTCTTTATATTTCTACAGAGACTTGAGATTAATGTCAATAGGAGGTGGTACAGATGAAACCATGCTTTCCATCATATGCAAATATATGGAAACACTTCCAAGCAAGTGACGCAGCTCCACTCTTCCTTGAAAATTAAGCAAGCAAGAGCATGGCTTGTACTGCACACTGAAGGTGACAGCCAGTACGTGTTTCAAGGGTAAAACAAGCAGAAAACATAACAGTAATTTTGCCAATAAACTGCTTATCAGGGTCTTTGACCATTATCATTCTACATGTTCTCCAGTATCAAATTTCTGTTGATGCGGAGCAGTCTGAAAGCATGTGGCCTCCTGCAGTTTTTTTTTTCCTTTTTTTCAGTGGGTTACTTTTTGGAGGGGGTCTAGTAAGCCACACTAAGCACCCAGAAAAAATGTTTTCTTTAATCAAGGTATATCTATGTTTTAGAGCATCTAAGCCACCAATTAAGAAACACAACTTCCATACAGATATAGCTATGATTTCACTAGTAGCCTTATCTTATTTCAGTGTAACTTTGCTTTCAAGATCAGTCATTATGGCACAAATTATTCCCTGCCATATTCAAATACTGGAACAGTGATTTGGCTCTCAATTACAAGTACCTTCCCTATCTTTCAATTTTAGCAAGCAATCATCAAAATGAGCTCTGTCATCTTTGCCAAGTTCATATCAACTTGTACTACGCACTGTCATAGACATTTGGTGGTGGGAACAGGGGTTGATTTTTATTTGTAGAATTCTACAAACAACTGTTTAATTGTATCTGAACCTTTTGGAGGCCTGAATTTCAGCAGTAAAGTATCATGTTTTGTGTGTAATTATTAAAGAAAAATATTAAAAAAGCTCATGTTAATACAAAAATTGCGTGTTATTACTTAAATGAGATGGTACAATTTCTGTTATATGCCACAGTCACCTTCAAGCAAAAGTGTATACTCAGTATTTTCAAAATTACTGTGCTTCGTTACACAAAAAGTCTCACTGAAATATACATTTGCTATGATAAGCACAAATTCTTAATTTGATCTTTTTTAAATATTATTCTTAAAATTTACTTTCATATCAGCCATACCTTCAAAACCAACATCAGCAACTCTTCCTAAGACAGCCATTTAAGTCAGGAGAGACAACCTGCGTTACTGCAAAAAGCAGCTTCAGCGGAATTTTCCTTGTTACCAAATGAACGTGTTAGGCATTTTCTAAGGAATCTCCATGATACTGTAAGGTTAATAGTTTGATAGTTAAAAAATTGTATTTTCTTCCACCTGGAAATAATCTGTATGTTTGCTAGGTAGATTCTAAGTTACATTAAATTGAGAAACACAATAGATAAACATTGTGTAAATCATGTACAAGATTTCAAAGGCAAGAATAAATATAACTGCAGTATTCCCATGCAGCTGCTATTAACTGCAACTTTGTAACAGTACAATTAAATGCCACTAGTATTTTTCTATCTTATCCACTGTATAGTGTATTTTATTCTACAACATCACACTATAGCATCCTGAAATCTTGCTATTTGTGAATTTTAAGGACTGACAGAGTAATACTTTTCTCCCAGAAAACAACCAGTAAAGCAAATGCAGATGCTGAGGAAAATGCTAAGGCTGCAATGCATGCTTCCCATCAATTGCCCCTTCCAGAGTGAAATATTCTCAAAGCTGTTTCTCCTTTACATAAGTCACCATAACCATTCTGAGCAAACGTGTAGGATTTCAGTTCAGATTTTAAACTGAAAATTGACGAAAGCGAAGAAAGGCAAATGTGCTACATCCTGTACTTGTTCCAAAAGTAAAAACACATAAAGCCACACCAAAATACATCAAAGTTTTGACTACATAACTTTCAGTTACCTTTCAGTTCAGAAAGTTCATGTTAAAAGAGCCTAACAGAGTTGTGTTTTAGCACTTAATTAAAAAAGCCTTTGTGTGTTTTCTAATAAACAAAGTTGTTTGGAGGATTCATATATTCCTTGTGCTTAAGCTTTCTCCCCATTTCCTGCCCTACCTAGACAACAACAAAAAAAACTGACAACCCTCCTTAAATGAAGGAACACAGAAAGGAAGACATAGGCTTAAGATCCCCCCCAATTCATTTCTGCTCCTTCCTGTGCACCACTAAAGAAGGGGGTGAGGGGGTGGAGAGGGGTGGAGAAGACCACCTGGTTCCTATTCTGCATTAATTACCTTTTAATCTGTTTTAACATTTAAAAAGAAAATCCTGTTGGTTTTATACATGATCTGAAGGACTGGTAAAAATCGTTCACCAGCATGTGCTCTACCAAGACTTAAGGAATGCCCTAGCATATTTTACAGAACAAAGACATGCCGTATAACTAGCTGCATCCACCTATTTTTCTACTTTGTATTAGGTAGTTAAAAACTTTTTCCATTTAATGGTAGAGCAGATTGATTGCTAGGGGAAAAAAAACCACACCAACAAAAAAAAAGGGTCTAGAAATTGTTCAGACACCACATTTAAAAGCCAGAAACATATTTCTAGAAGATGGTCAACTATCAGGGGAATGTGGTTGTCAGTAATTATTATCTCACTTGTTAGGTACCTTGCGCTCCACTGTCTCACTAAAATTATACAAGTGAGTCAATTTTGGACGGCAAACTGTGTCCTATTGACTAGCGTTGGGAATGCTAAACTTGTTTAACAAGCCTAGCAATTCTCATATAAAGACAATGCATTATCCTGGTGTTAGATATTCTGTTATTTGTAGAAGCATTGTAGACCTTTTAACAGTCAAAAGACTGAATCAGCTATAAATATCTGAGCTTTAATTGCTTTTACACATTTTGTGTTTTGTATTAGATATGTGATTTACATGTCACACTTATGTTATATTTGAAATCTAACATGAAAGAAATGTAGCGTACACCTCCATTTCTTATTTTAATAGTGCTCCCCACACAAGCGTAGCCCCTTTAAATGCAGCACTATTTCCAAAAAATACATTGGTATTCTACAGTAGAAAAGAATGTATATAAACAACACTAGTTACAATACTACAGGACACTTTATTTGTCAGTTTGTAATTAGTTATTAATGGCAACGCGTTATACAGAATTTCTAGAAAACTTTTTGAAAAATTGTAGATACAATTTCAGTATCTAGGAAACTTAATTTTTTGAATGTTAAACTCAGCAATGTAATAGCTTCCACCATTAGAAACTATTTGGTGAGCCAAAGCTAAATTTTCAAAATAAAAATCCTTAATATGACAGCACCTCCAACAGATGCATCATCATATACTTATAATATAAAATTCAAAATATCTAACCTCATACTTCAGACATCATGTGGTATAGATTTAGGGATCCTCACAGATTGAAAAGTAAACATACTAATGGTAAAAGTTCTAGTGATTCAATGGAATCATTGTTTTAGATACTTTAAATATAAAGAAAACATTTGTACTGTGTCCATATTGGTTGATCCCAATGGTCAAAAGTATTTGCTTAAGAGAGATGTGTAAGCATGATTTCACACATTTAAATAAAAAAAAAAAATAATCCAGTTTTAAGGAACTTCTCCCCAAAACGCGCAGTTTAAGCTACTTGAACACATACACTATCAAACATAACCACAAAAATAATTTTTTTGGGGTACCACCATTACATTTGTTAGCTTTAGGCCAGCCTTTTAAAAATCCACAGATAAAACCAATTTAGAAAGATCCAAGTATTCTTCCTGCTTTTGCAACCTAGAAATTACAAAATGCCTGAAACTGGAGCTCTAATTTAGAGCATGGCCCAGAATGAAAAGCAGAATCAAAGAGAAAGCCTTGTAATTCTGCAGTTACTTCATATCTGAACAACCATTGTTTTCTGTAATTTTTTAAAATCAATTCTATAAACTATTTTCCCCTAAAAAAACAACCTACTATGCTAGCAGTTTCTGCATATTTACAAATAATCCCCCCAAAACAGGGGATGATGGGAAAATTCTGATACATTAAGAAAACTATTTATAACACTGCATTAATAGTTAATGCAATTTACAATTTCACTGTGTTTTATCAACAGAATATGCCACTTTAGATCAATGTCTTCATTAATTAAGACTGCTTTGTAGTTGAAATTACACAATTTAAACTGACGGTAACATGCATCACCTCAGTTTAATAATCCAGTAGATTACAAAAAAAACAAACAATGCAAAGAGCATCATGTAGCATAATAGCTTTGTCTGGCTTCCTCTGGAGAGTGTTCTCAGTCTGCCCATAGTTGCACCTAGAAGTCCACCCGTGGAGTCAAAATCGTTATCCTACATTTAAAAACAAGTGAACAAACAAAACAACAAAAAAACACGTTACTGAGGAAAAAAGATTACCCCTAAAGCTTCCTAAGTGTACTTTTTCCTGTTTTTCCAAAACTAAAATTATTTCACAGGCAGTTTCTGAAAATTAACCAGGAAAAACTTTTGCCCATTTATCCAGATAGACGTAAGCAAAAAAGGCATTTCTGACTTCCTTATTTTTTGTTTCCCTCTTCTATTCTTAAACATATTTAAATATAGAACTGCCTTTTTAATAATGCTATACATTTATGAATTGAAAACAAATAGTTTTATCTGAAGTATAAAGACCTTGATTGCACCTTGGAAGTAAAGCATTTGCACATCTATCTTTTTGAAGAGAAATACTGCTGCTGAATTAGTAACATTTTACAGTCAACGATAAGCTGTCAACATTTTAATACAAATGTTCATACTAAAAGAAGGAATGCTTTACATTACTAACTTCTTAATCCTGCCCCATATTTAAAGAAAGTTAGTAACTAAACACTTACCATTTCTGATAACATTTTATTTTGGTTTTTAACTTCTGTTCCAATTTCAATGGAAAGCTATTAAAAAAAAACAAAATCAAAAACACTTAAATAACAGTAATCAGTTATGCATAGATTAGAGAAACTAGTCTAAAATACATGACTTGACTAGCATTTCCCCAGGTAAAGTGTGAAAACAGTACTTGGTATTTTCAAAAACCAAAATAACATGCCTGGTATTCTGTCAATAACCATCAGGAAAGTAAATATTTGACTAGGTGAGTCTAGAGAGTCACAGAAGGTACTCAATGCTCCTCCTCCCCTTTTCCCCTTCACAGAAAACATCCTTGTTAGAATTATCGCACGGACTTTCAAAAATTCAAGATCTAGTCAAGTCTAAGTAGCAATTATCTATTTCCTGGAATAACTGTTAAAACTACTGGCACACAGCACAGAGGACCACAAGCACTCTTTTTGGACTCAGCACTGCTGGAGTTGACACCTGTAATCTGCTAACACATCTCTTTTGACAAGTTGCTGCTATGCTACAAATGGGAATTTCTTTTGTGAGCTTGTCTACTCCTGCTCTGCTTTGTGTCATGAAACAGCAACGGCGCAGCAGGACAGGGAGGCAAGTCAAGTATGCAAGCGAGGGCCAGTCCAGAGGTAGTAACCAGGGTCAGCAACAGCCTGGTCATCACCCACCACATCCACAGCTATGAGATAGGTCCAAGGTCAAGCCAGGAAGTCCAGTCTCCAGGTTAGGGTCGGAATCAGGGAGGTCTGAAAGCAGGCACAGACAGAGCCGCAACACAGCTGCACCATAGCAAAGGTGGGGGCCAGCCAAGAGAATCTCAGCTTAAAAGCGGCTCCCAAGTGAAACAGGGGAGAACCTTAAACTTCTTAGCAGCTCTTCCTCCATAACAGTTCTTACCAACACACCGGCCTCAAACAACCAGCTCGACTCCTAGAAGGGAGAAATGTGCTCCAGGCCTCGATGCTTTGGATTAGTGAAAACCCATATGTTTTTTGTGACACAACCTGAATCTCATTATTTCTTACTGCTGCATTTCACCACAACTTATCATCGAGTCAAGAGTGAAACATGAGGAACATCTAGGAAGATTATCTGAAGATCATTCCATACTCCAAGATCGTTACATTGCGCTAAAAGATGCAATTGCAGAAAGAGCACACATGCTGCTCCATGGGACACTATCAACCACACTGTAGGCAAACCCTGGGACACTGATTGGAAAGATAACATACCAGAGGAGACAAGAAATGAAACTCTGTAACAAAAGTAAAAGTTCTTCTTTTTACCTCCTTAACTTACTCTAAATTATTTAGGTGGATAATTTCTTAGCTTAAACCCAAGGTTTTATTTTCTATTTGAGGCTAAACAAATGACTTTTAAGCAACAGGATATTATTAGCAAGAGGAATTTGAAGGAGTTTAGGCCTAGGAATTCATTGGCTTATACTACATAGAAACAGCACCTGTTGCTAAGAATGTATTTTTAAAAAAATCTTAAGCTGTTAAGGAAAAAAAACCCACACAATTTTAATCACAGAGCTATCTTTCAAGCAAGTCTAACTTAAAGAAGTCCTCAATCTCTGGAAGGAATCAGAATCATTAAAATAACAAATTTCTCCTTCAGAGTATATTAGCATGCTATTTCTAACAGCTGTTTTCACATTACAGATTTATCAACAGATACAGCAGAAGCTGATGAGCCACAATGATAACACCAAAAACAAGTAGTCCATTTTCTTAAATGGACCTGAGCCAGTTTACTGACCTAAACTCAAATTTTCTAGTTTCTGCAGGGACAGTAATTCATTCTGTAGGAGAGTAAGCCATAAGTAATACCACAGCTGTCCTCAAGATTAGCAAAAAAGGACACCTCTAGCTAAAAACCTAATTAAAGGAAGAATCAGTTATACAAATGAATGAGTGTGCACTTCAGCTGACAGTAACTCTTTCTTGTACTAAATTTATGTTTTAAACTAAGTCTACTGCTTGACTGGTCCATATAATTTAAATAAATAAATGTGACGATACCACTATAATTAAATACTTACTGATTTAATGGCACTGACTTTTGTACGCAGACTTTCTGTTAACCTTTCATTTTCTTCTTCATAAACACTGTATCCACTATTGGTATAGCCATAGTTACCAGCAGATGCTGCATCACCTATAAACGGAAGAGTCAGTAGTTAGACAGAAAACATCACTGGAGCAAGTGCTCTGTACGTGTGGAAAAGCACTCTTTCCATTTAAAAATGCATTTCCTTAATGTCACCCTTAGCAATCAGGAAGAGGCATCACACGTTCCTGACATAGAGATTCAACCTTTTTCAAATGTGTAAGTTCTCTTTCAATATGCAAATCAAAGACGGAAACTGAGGAATGGTTGTAATTTAATACTACGAAATTTTTGCCCACATAGTGTTATCAGATTACTTCTATGGAAATCAACCTAGGCATTACATGGAGATGTGAAGGGAGCATTGAGGCCACTACACAGAGTGGTAAACTTAACTCAAAATAGGAATGTTGAGATCGTTCTCTAACAAAGATAAATACCATTTGATCACACCCGCATTTAAAGGAGAGAGCATACTCTGATCCTTACATGTATTTCTCTACAAACAAGACCTCAGAAAAGAAGCCAGGCCTCTGAGCAGAACACTGCCATTTCCGTCGCCATTCTGCATTTCTATTCCCACTCCTGCCTTTGCTTTTCAGGGGATGGAGCTTCAGGACAGTTGTCTGGAGCTCCAGACAACTGACTCAGCAGAGTAAGTGCAGCAGAAGGGAATGAAAGCTCCTCAGCTCTACACATGCTCTTCCTCCAACCTCTAATAAAGATCTCCTACAGACTACAATTGGACAGCAGCACAGGCACAGGAGAATTAAAGCTGTGTCCTGTCTAGACAAAAATCAGTCTGAAGCCTTAATTCAAAGATCTGAGACCAAGACTGAGAAAGGCAAACAGAAAAGAACTATTATAAGCTTTACAATGAAGATCCTACTAGATTAATTCAACCAGCAATTCAGCTACAACATTAATGAATATTTATATGGCTAGTCAGAATGCCACACCAAAATTGTCTGAATGCCTTTGGTTAATTCCTCTTCAATACAATTTAAAGATTTTTGTGTTTGGGTGCAGGGTTTTTTTGCTTTCTTTTTTGAGGAAAAAGGAAGAGAGGCACCAACCACATTGACAGATAAAGCTCCGTCCCAAACAGTCTCACTGTGCGCTTGGCATACATAATATTAAGATTTTAAAAGATGGAATTATGGTGCTACTTTTATAATAGATGTCACTTTATATTAACGCATAAAGCTGTTCTTTAAGTGTAAGTAATGACAATCTTTTAGTTTGTACTTGTAAATGGTTTTAATGTTATTCTATAAATTAAGCAAACAACAAATTCTCAACAAGACTGGGTGAAATGCACATTTCCATTTTGTCACAGTGAGCGTCAATAAGTTCCCCCTCCTTCCAATCAAAAGTACCAATGCCAAGTATAGAAAGTTGACTAAAATTACATCATTTAGAGAGTCAGGGTTGTTCCCTTTGTCTTGTTTTACAAATGCATCCAAGTATAGCGCTTCCCACCAAGTGACACACAACTTTGAATACGTTTATAAGTTAATATACCATATAGCTTCAGGCCAAAATACTATAACTATGATTATTACATAGACTGTGTCATAACAGATGCGAACAACTGCCCCAAAGCTTTTAAACAGGCAGAGCCACTTTTATACATGTAATAGAAAGCACCAGGTAGAAGCCCGGCTACTGCTGTCTACAGGAAGGACAGAAACGAGCATGGCAGTTCTACGGGCTGTCTAGCAATGCTGTTCATTGACAGGACATGTAATATGGACATGACCACAACATAATTACAGGCTAAGAAAGAGGTACCTGGTAGCTGGTGTCCAGCTTCTATTTACAGCCCACTAAATAAAAAGGAATTCTAGACCAACAGCTGAAATGTCAAGGGAAAGCAGCAAATTCTGCTGCAGCTGGTAACAGTCATAATAGACATTTAAGTCTTCTGCTTGACCTTCTAACAGATTGTCTAAGAAGTCATTTTAGGATGTTCCTTAAGGCACTGTTTGCCAGAGACATGCTAAAAGAAGGCATGCCCTTTCCTCTGCACTCCTTCCATAAACATCCATCACTTTACTTTTTCAGAAACAGCATACTGAGCTGGATGGCCTTCAGTCTAACCCCCCTGAGTTCATACCCAAGAGCGAGCTGTTAGTGTGACAAAGAAAAGCACTGAAGACCTAAGCGTTATCAAATGCCCACCTTTTTACGATGAACATCCCAACACCTCTCTTGATCTAGTATGAAACATACGCAAGACTTGTTTTATTTTGTGAAAATACTATAATACAACACAAATCGAAACTGTGGAAGTAAATCTAGAGTGGTGTTACAGACACACCTGGTTTAGCCACATGGCATTTATCACCCCTTAAATACTCACTGTCTAGGAAGAAGTACCAGAATTCAGTCATCAATTTGTGAGGCACGAACATTGCCTAAGCTTTACAGCGAGGTCACAGCACCTACGTGGTTCTAGATCGTGACATGGGAGTTCAAAGTTTATAGCCATCAACGTGGCTGCTGGGGGAAACACAGGGCCTAAGCTTCTCAAAACACTCAGCACGAACTCTGCAAAGATTTCTGCCTCTGCATCAGATTGTATTTGTAATAAATTGACAACAGTTGGGTGGGTTTTTTCCCCCCAAACATAGCAGGAACACATACAGAAATAGAATCATAGAATGGTTTAGGTTGGAAAGGACCTTGAAGATCATCAAGTTCCAACCCCCCTGCCATAGACAGGGACACCTCCCACTAGACCAGGTTGCCCAAGGCCACGTCTACCTACGTCTAAATACTAAAATTAAAAAAACAACTGAGAATTTGAAAAGGACTTGACTGAGGAGTGATCAATCTCTCCATCCACGGAAACATGGCTCAAACTAACACTGCGCTAGAACCACTCACGAACACAACTAAATACAAATCCCAGTGCTGCTCCGTAAGCCCAGTTGAGCTGGAAACAGAAGACAGACGGGTAGCAGACACCATACTTTTCCCACCCAAAGCTCCCGAGCCCTGCGGCGGGCCTACACCCACCGGCACAGCCCCTCTCACACAGACACCCGCTCCCCACGGAGCCCCCACTCGGGGCCGGGCCGGGCCGGGCCCTGCCCAGCCGGGACCGGCAGCGGTTCCCACAGACCCGGGCCCAGCGCGGCCCACACGGGAAGACAGGCTGCCCCGGCCCGCCCCACCCAGCGCTTCACCCCCCTCTCCCTCTCCCTTTAACCCTCCAGCACCAGCCGAGGGCTGCCGTCAGGCCGGGCGGGTCACCAGGGCGGCTGCAGGCCCCACCGCCCAAGGCCGCCGCGCTTACCTAGCCCCGCGCGCCTCATGGCTGCGCCCGGAGCTGCCGAGGGAGGAGGAGGAGGACGAGAAGGAAGGGAGCGTCTCCCGCGCCCACAGCGCCTAAGGGAAGCGGGACTCGGCGGGACGGCCGCGGCCCAGCTCCGGCTCGGCCGCCCGGCTCATTCACCCGCCGAGCGCCACGACAGCGCTCCGCGCCGCGCCGCCCGCTGGGTACGGCGGCGCCGTGGGCCGGGCCGCGGGGGCTGATGGGGGCTGTAGTTCCGCACGGCTGAGGGGAGGCCCGGCCCCGGCGCGCCCCCGGCTCCGGCAGCTGTGCGCGGCGGGCGGGCTGGCGGCGGGTCCCTGACAGAGGCGGTCCCGTTCAGAGCCTCCACCCCCGGGGGACACGGTTCCATTTCCAGGGCCTCCCCGCAGCGCCCCGCGGCGCTGAACCAGCGCGGCGTTCCTCAGGGGACAGGCTGACAGACCCTTCGGCCCAGCCGCCCGCTGCCCGTGTGCCCGGCAGGCCCTGGAAATGGCGTGATTTCCTAAAAGTGTCCGTTTCGGGCAGCTGGGCCGTGAGGCGGTGGTGTCGGGGGGCAGAAGAAGGTGGGAGCCCCGCCACCAGCTGGAGCGGGCACTGGCAGAGCAGCTTCTTCCCTCACCGCGGCTGCGGGAGAAGAGTAAATTCTGTGGAATAGTCGTGAATTTACTCAATACGTTCCCTATTGCAGCTTGCATTAAACTTCTAAGAATTGATCCTGAAAGGAAAAAAAAAACCAAAACAATCTAGGCCTTCGTTTCAGGAGGCCGTCAGTACGTTACCATCTTATTGTTCGGGAAGGGAAGATTCTCGGTGGTTGTCTTGTAACAGGCAGTCCAAAAACCAAAATCCGGTGCTGAGTGGAGTTTTGCCGCCTTTTTTTTTTCCCCACCACGTATTCAGAAGTAGCAGGTGTGCTACTGCAGCATACAGTAACTTGAACTGGAAACATGCAGATTTCATTATTATTGAATTTTCAGTTCTCTGAATGATTTAAATTTCATTTGCAAAGGTTATTTCTTCTTCATTCTTTAACCCCTTGCAGTGCTTTATCAGAAATGGGTTTTACCTGCTTTTTTTAAAGATGTGACTCACTGTATCTACCAGTGGATTGAATTTATTTCCCAGGATGATGTCAGAATGATTTGTCAGTACTCCAGCATAAAACAAACAAAATCATGGAGTCTATTTAGAGTTTGCTATTTCAGGTGTGGCATCCACCGGACTAAAGAAGCTGCATTGGCTTTTCCAATTACAACATGCTGCTATGTCATTGGTTGCTTTGATACACATTTGATCTCTAGAGGTCCCTTCCAACTCTGAAAATTCCGTGATTCTGTGATTCCGTGATATTTGTGTTCTGGTGGCAACTAAGACACCTGGTATTGGACCAAGACCCACTTGTATCATACAAGCTATATAAACGCAGACCAGAGCTCCTACTTCAATGAACTTGCAGCGTAACACAGGTCTTCATCTAGGCGGGTAAAGTTGTAGGAGGAAGAATAAAATAACTCTTGAAGGCCTATGCTCTCCTGCTGACATCCTGTCAAATTGCTCTAAGACACCCCGTGTATCTTTCTGGAGTGCATAAAACCACAAATAATTGCAGCATTCCTTTTCTCTCCACTTGTCAAAGTTCAACTGAGACATTAGTCTTGTATCAGCCGAACTTTAGGACAGACATTGAGAAGCTGTTGTTCACGTGTTTACTTCTCAGTCACATCTGGATGCCTACATCTCAAACAGCATTATAAAGCATAAAACGAGTATAATGTAGAAACTGGCCCTTTAGTTTATTTAATATTTGATAGTTTTAGCGGTTTATCCAAAATTTCAACCAAGGCATTGGTCACGCATGCAAAAGAGAAGAGAAGGCCAAGGAGAAGAAATGAACTGCAGAACTGACACCCATCCTGCGCGGTGTGAGGCTAATCTCCACGGGATTTTGTCTGGAACTCAGCAATTCTTACAGGAGTTTGCAGGCTGCCATCGCTGGTGACTTGAGGCTTGATTTACATCAGTTCAGGGAAATGCATCAGTTGTTTCATAGAATCATAGAATCATAGAATGGTTTAGGTTGGAAAGGACCTTGAAGATCATCGAGTTCCAACCCCCCTGCCATAGGCAGGGACACCTCCCACNGGCTAATCTCCATGGGATTTTGTCTGGAATTCAGCAATTCTTACAGGAGTTTGCAAACTGCCATCACTGGTGACTTGAGGCTTGATTTACATCAGTTCAGGGAAATGCATCAGTTGTTTCAAAGAAGAGAAGAGTACTATCGCCAGATAAAGATGCTGGTCATCTGGAGATGGGCCCATTTCTTACCTTACCAGGACAAAGAGGCCTCTTAAAGGATTACATGCTTAAAACAGCAAAATTTAGATGTTACAGAAAATGGGCAGATTCTGAGAAAACCTTCTTCATGAGTGCCACAGATCTGAACAAGCGCTCTGTTAGGAGCAATATCCTCATCAAACACAATTTTTAAAGGAGGGTTAGGGTGACAGTCTATGCAGTAACTAAATAACCAGAGAGTAAAATTGAGGCTTCAAGAGGCAGTAGGAAAATGTCTTTTAGTAACAGCTGGGCTGAGTCTCTCATTGTTATGTATAATTTTATTTACTTTTTTTTCATACATCATCCAAGAAAATTATTACATTTGGTGGCATTGCTATATGAAAAGATTTTTCTTATTTTTGCATATTCTATGTCACCCTTCTTTCCACCCCATGACTCTTCTTCCATTTTTTAATAAATATGGATTTATTCATAACTAGGTAAAAATGCATCTCCCCACTAGGATTGTAGTTATAATTCATTGTTAAGGGTCTCATTTTTCATTTTTACTTAATTTTTTTGTAAAATAAGATTCCAATTATCCACATGTAAGGTGTTCACAATTCATAGCATTTATGTCTAAACCTGCTTATGATGTTTTGAAATAACATATTGAGTCTACGTGCAATTTATAAATAGCACATTTAATTCTTCACAGTTGCTTACAGTAAAGCTTGGAAACGATACTGACATGATTAATGTCTCAAATCCATTTTTATTGTATTGAATTTATATTTTTTACATACACTGACTGAAAGTGCCTCGTAGAAAATTTAATTTTATATTTCTCTTGGTGTTACAATAATGAAATCGCAATTCCATCTCACAACAGAGGCTGGACATAGAGGTCGACTGGGTATCGTTAACATTCACTACGTTACATTTCCATTGATTGTTTTTATTTGTATTAATTATTTCACAAAATGAATCTGTGAAATGAGTACAATTTTTCTGTTGACGTGATTAATTGTACTCTTGTTGGCTGTCAGGCCCGTTCCCTGGCAGCTGTCCCACTCGGAGGCCGTGCCCCGGACTCCCCGGCTTTGTAAACCAGCTGTGCGTGCTTAGCAGGTGTGGCTGCAGCTGTTCCTCCGCATTTGCAGTTCTTCCTGCCAGGAAGCCTAAACCAGTAGTCAGCAAGTGGGTTTAAGTGATTGACTCATCAACCTTTTGTTTATCAGTGACAACATATAAGAAGAAAAAGCACGTTAAAAAAAAAAAAAAGAAAGTCTGCAAGCTTATCTGTCTTGACTGTTTCTATAATCTCTTAATAGAGGCTTACACAGGTGTGTCATTGTCAGGCACACTCTGCTTAGGCAATGTGTAGTCTCCTTTCCCCAAAAAATTAATGAACAACTACTCTTCTTTTTTTTTTTTTTTAAATCTTTTCTAAAAGAGGTGTCCCACGTGTCCTACCAACTGTCCTACCCCTGCTACCATTTTTTTTTGTTCTCTTTACTATCTCCAGTTAAACTAGATGAATACATTCACATAGCAAACGGCCCATATATTTTAGTAGTAGATTACTCCATCGCAAAAACAATAAAAAGGAAAGAAAAAAAGCACAGGGAAGCTGTCTGAAAAGATCCTGTGTAATCAAACTTCCAATACACAACTGAAAGCACAGGAATCTTATTAACATGATAATAATAGTGATGTGATTATCACTGAATTATTAAATAAGTAACCAGAATGTCAGTGTTCTTACATGTTTGATAAACAGGTTTTCACAGTCGTCATGATTAACTTGCTACTTTCAGCAATTATAGGCTGTGAAAAGAGCCTAACAAGTCACAGGCATCATTAGAGAGTTGAAAAGCTGATATTCCATGATATTATGTTAGTATCAAGTATTTCAATCACTGTTTTGTTAAGCAGTAAGCTTCAATTATTAAAAAAAAAATAATTTGGTGGTTAAATCTTGTATCCATTGTGCAATTAAGTAACAGCTGACGAGACATTTCTAAATAAAACTAATACAGTAACCACAGAGAAGCAGAGCTAGATCACAGAATATTTTTAATTAGGACTCGGTATCTTCAAAAAGGAGTGATGTCAGCATCTTTCATCAGTATCCTTGTCACTTAATATCCTGGTTTATTCTAATGCTATTTAGCAAATTAGAGCCCTCAAAGTGGTTCTATTCCAACAAACTTCGTCAGATCGCGCAGGTATTTCCTCCCATAGTCTGAAAGCTGAAAAAATGACACTGGATTTAGGATGTCATCAGCCTCGTTCTTCCTGGTTGTATTCTCCAAATAGTGCTGTAATGAAAAACAGAAGATGCCATGTAAAACCACACCTTCCATAAGACTTTAAATGGCTGAAGGGGGCTCATCACAGCTGCCGCTCGTTGCTGCCTAGACTGTCACCCAAAAAATTAATTGTGCACGTCACAAGTGCAGTCGTTATTCAAGTTCTTTAATGGTGAAAACGTATGTGAATCACTGCAAGTACCGACAAACCTATCAGTTTCACCCGTCACGATGATTCAAAACTTCATTATATACTGTCAAAGAGATCCATGGCTGTTTCTGGTCTTAATACACTTCCATCATAGATGGCAACTTCTTGCTGGGATAAGGTTTGGAGTCATCTTGTCTTACTCTGTATTCAAACTATGTTCATTTTTTTTATGATGTTCTTTCAATAACCCTTACCAAGTATCTGCCAAAATAGCCTTTTATTGTTTTTAGGAGATAACCAAGGAGATACTTGGACAAGATCCTGGGAACTCCTGTTTACCTTTGATAAAACTGTGTTGCTGGCAATCAGGGGAGCTTCCTTGAACATGTGCAGTTGTGCAATTGTACTCATCCATGCCTAGTCATCCTAGGCCTTTCCACACACAGGTGCAAAGGGTCATTAACACTTCATACCTATGAAGACTTCCTATCTCATAGCTTTGCATGTGTGTATGATTACAGGCTGAGAAATCATCTAAACTCATAATAAGATTTTACAACTCGGTAAACATGCTTAGAACAAAATTTACAGGGTGCATTGATATACAGTTGTGGCTGTAACGCGTTCCATGTTATTTTCTTGTTCCTGATTTCAGCATCATCTCAATTTTTCCAGCCATAGTCAATGTTATCTTGAGGGAGGCCTCAGGGAGCTTGGTTGGTCAGATGCGTGCCAGCAGCGAAGGCCCAGCTGAGGGAAGGAGCAGCAATATTTATGGTCGCATCAGCAGAAAGTGTCTAGTAAGAAAGTACAGTCTTTTTCAACTTTACAACACTTGTTTTAATTTATTAACAGTGAAGGCATCTTTCTCCTCGCTTTGATATAAGCTATGTTTGGGAAGTATTGAGCTTTATTTTAGCTCATGGATAATATAATGTAAATATAGTTATTATTTACTTAATTGTTGTTGATAAATACTGTGATTCTGCTTATTCTTTCCTTTAGTTACTTTTCAGTAGCATAAGCTGCTCCATCTCTTGTGTGATTCTGCAGGGAACACACCCAAAAATCTCTGCTGTATTTTTATAGATTTCTTGTCAGTACTGTTAAATTACATCAAAATAGAGAAGGAAGACTACAGACACAACTGCTGGTCTCCCTCCTAAATTTCCTTACATAAGGCTCGAGTCAAAATTTACTGAAGTCACGGAGAATTTTTGTATTGACTTTGGATCAGGCTATAAATTTTTATTAAAAAAAACCCCACAGCTCTGCTGATTCTTTGTCTTCCAAGTAGTGTATGCTGTGTAATCTATGAATAATTCCAGTCATGATTTCTTTCTCTAATATTAAGGTACCATTTCTGATGTCAGCTTTGACTGGGTAATAATATCAGCTGAATGAGTGATAAGAATTCAGAGCCATTGCAGCAGCCTGAGCATTAATAACTGTAATGTCTAAAGAGGAGGACTAATACATTTAAAATAAAAAGTGGAAGTCAAAGTAATTTTTCATTTCAGTAAAACAAATGTATGGGATGAATGGAGCATACAGTTCCAATGCTTCATAAGATGCAATTACACAGTAATTTGATGATTTACGTTGTGTTTATTTTGACCTTTCAGACTATGTGGGAAAGGCTTTCACCAGTGAAAACAGAGAATTCAAAAAAACAGAGACTTCAAGCACAATGAATTTCAGCAAGGGGCGAGCTATTTTGCAGACCTTTATCTAGGCAGAGCATTTTCCTACAGCACATTTCTCAAGGCAAATGGGGCAGACATCATCCTATTTTCCTTGTCCAGCAAGGCAAATTTGAGAATGTGAATCAAGATTCCTGGATGCTGGAGCTAGCTTTGTGCTTGGCCCCTGGAGAGTTATTTAAAAAAAGAAAAAACAAACACAAAAAAAACCCCCAAACATCATGTACTTCTTTAATTCCTGTTAGTTTTCTCATAGGTCAACAAATCATGCACAAAACAATTTGTTTGATGACTAATTAGAGAAGCTAATGCCTGAACATAAATCTGCAAAAGCTCTTGCAAGTCCCTTGTTTTCCAGAAAGACCATTACAAATAAATTACCTATTCAAAACACCTTTATAAGGAACGTTTTCTTAGGCTGTTACACGGAGTGCAGCAGGAGAGCTAATTACCTGTACTGGAGCATGGTGCTAACGGGATGACGTGGCTTCCTGTACTGTGGTGGCTCATTCAGAGTTTACTTGTGTCTTTCTGTATAGCACTGTATTATGCCACAAGAATATATATTTAATTTCTCTGTTCGTATTATTTGCCAGATTCAGTGTAGCAACTGGGAAGAAAGTGTAACATTGTTCTCCATAAAGATGCACTTCTAAGAAAAAGCTCTTATAACGCACTGAAAATCAGAGCACCTTATCTAGGTTTTAATGAAGGCAGGAACAAAATGTCATCAATCTTTATGCCATGGGATCAAGACTGGAGTAATTATAGTGTGGAAAGGATCATTAATTATAGTGTAGAAAGGATCATTATGTTTCAGAATTAAAAGTCATAGGTTCTTTTAATGTTTTTCTGTAAATACAGATAAAAGCAAACTTAGGTTATGCTTTATGGTATACCATGAAGAAAGATTTCATCTCCCACAGCCCATTCACCAACAGAAGATATCTTTGCTTGAAAATAACATGAAAAGTCATTGTCACTTGTACAGTCAAAAAGGATGTGATAAATGAGCTAGAATTAAAGGAAAGTCTACACCTTTATACCACCATATACAAACATCTACTGTGTGGATACAAGCCGTACTCATAAACTCATAATTGGACAATAACCAGAATCCTCTGTCCCTTTAGGGGTCGTGTTAGGCAAAAGGTCTAGAGAACTGCCTACAGGATAAAAAGGTTTCTACCCCATTTAACCCCAGTTCAAGTTCACCAAACCTGCATCCTGTTGTGGATGTCTTGAGGTCCACCAGCCTGTGTCCAGTGGTGGGTTGCCTCTTGGTTTAAGGTCCACCAGCTAGTGCATTGTTGTGGATTGGATCCTGGCTTACAGCTCAAAGTCTGCCAGACTGCTCGTACATCTGTTATCTCTGAGTGCTGGCCTTGGCCTGCTGGAACTCTATACCCTGCTGTTTGACTTGTGACAAATTAAGCAGCTATCTTATCCAACACGTGTTCCTTCCCTTATATGCTTTGCTAAGGAGGCCTTATTCAGCTTATCCATCCTAGAAAACACTGTTTTATGCCCCTGCTGCTCAGATAACCACCACCTCTTTGAATAATTGACATCTTTAGTTCTACATAACCGAGTAAAGATGAGTTGGTATTTTTGAATCCTTTTACCCAGGAAATCAAAGTATTCAACTGAACCCTCTTATCCAAATCTCTTTCCTGAGATCCTGAATGAGGGGAAAGGGTCAGGTTGATGGTTTCTACAGGGTAACTGTCCCCAGAAGGGTTCAGGAAGGATGGAGAGGATATACTATACGCAAGCAAACTCTACTCAGAGTGATGGGCCTGAGTTGAATCCATATGCTACACAATCATTCTAGTTAATTTAGTTGGAAACTCATAAAGTTAAAATGCGAATGTTAGTTTACTATGGCAATGCTGAGTGTCCATGTACCCCACTGATGTAAAAGAAAATGTAGACGTTTAGCATATCTGAATTTCATATTCATGTATCTTTATTTATAAAGATAATTTTTCTTTAAATAAGATTACTAGGATAACCTCAATTTTTTATTAAAAATAAACCCTGTTATTCAATAAGACTGTCTTTTAAGTTATGTATTCCATATATATTTAAAGGCTATGCTTTGGTAATTACTAAACAAAGCATTCTTCTAGTGCCCCAGTCAGCATCCCTGTTTCCTGACAGGATACACAGTCATGCATCTGGTTTCAACAGATCCTCTGATGGCTTCCTGCTGAACAATGTAGACCAACAGTAGAGTTAGCGATATAAACTTTAGACCACATTCCTCCTTCATGGATCAGTGTTGACCACAGTAAAGGTAGGGATGATTCTGGCCACATGATTCTGTTTTAGGAAATGAAGTTTTCTGTATCTGGACAAATCATGACCAACTGCTGTGTAACGGATTGCATATTGCTTACGGCTTTTTCCAGAGATTACAGTTCTTAAGCAATTAATAATAGAAGGGAGTGTGGAAAGGACAGCAAAACCAGACAGCAAACAAGGTAGGTCTGAGGCACCTGGCACATACAGATTAGCTCATCTTGTGCCAGAGCTCAGACTGGAGAGGCACTGGAGCCACTGCTGGTGTGCAGTTGTTCTGCTGGAAGTCTAACATCTCCGGCATGTGCCCTGTGTGTGCAAGTTCCATGTGCTTGTGCACGTGCCACTGGATCTACCACTCTCAGATCTGACTCATGACCTTTATGAATCATAGGAAACACAGAAGATCCTGGGCCAAGTCCCAGGGAAAAATCTTGGTGAGCTGCCAGGAGAGCAGGTCTAGCTCTAATTCTAGATTTGTGCCTCCTAACATGGTGGCACGTCAGAGGTGAGATTCAGTGTAGACTCATATGCTCCTGCCTGGAGAAAGGGCAGGATTTCCTCATATCTCCTGCAGCACACGGTGCAGATGCTGGCTCAGAAATTGTGGCCAGAAAGTGATACACAGGATGGAGAGTGAGGATAATTGGATTCTAAACTTGCAAAACGAGTTCTGGGATGGAGCCAAATCTTTAACATCTCTGTTCCTCTATTTCCCTGTAACTAAAACGTGAATTTCTTGCCAAGGATGTTAAGAGGCTTATTTAATCATTTTTACTAATATGCTCCAACGCCTTGAAATGTGGCTGAAGAAAGAAAAGTATTATTCAAAGACAGTGGAAGAAGAAAGCCCACTATTTGCATTACAGTAGAATCAAATGACCCGATCCATCATGTAGATTATACAGGAAGACATGATTCCTCCCTCAGAGTCAGCGGGAGAGGAATGATCATTTTTTACATCACAATAGAGTCAGATGATATGGTCCATCTTGTAAGTTCTATACAAAGGCATGACACCTCTCCCAGATACCTTATAACCCTTATGACTCCTGTAGTATCTATTATGTTATTGTGAGTATTACATTTTCTGCCACATTTTAGCAACAAAGAAGCCACTTGAAGGAAAAATAAATAGGAGCACAAATTTAATAAAAGTATGTTAATATAATATGAAATATATTCATAGATGTAAGTTTTTAGAATAAAGTGGAAAAACTTTGTTAGAAATAGTGTACATCTTGGTAAAAGAAGCTATAAGTTTTGATGGTGCTGCACTGGATTTTCCAGTTTTATGAAAAAAATACAGAATGTGAAAACAAGTTTGCAAAATCATATTCTTCCGTATCACCAAGCGGCTTTATATAAAGAGCTTTCATGCGAGGCTGTTCAAGGTCATGATTTATTATGGACTAAATACAAGTTCTGTGTATGCACTTACACTTCTGGTAATGAGAATCTATTCAAGGAATCACGTAATTTATGGAGCAAAAGTCCGTTTTAAGAATTACGAAGAAATATTCGATGCCTATCACCCTTTAACAAATTCATAATAAGAACTTTTTTAAATGTAAACAAAGACAGTTTGGGTTAAAAATAGGCAGATGTGCTGTGTTGTATTCTACCAATTGATTTCATCAAAGCTTTCTCCCGACCTTCCCCTGCATCCTCCCCCACAGTAACTGTCAGAAAGGGGAAATTCATCTCTCCCTTATGGCCCTGAGTGGCCGGACTTCCAGCGCGGGACGAAGCGGTGGGTAACATTCAGCAGGATCCCTGCACCCCGACATGCCAACTGCTGCCGGGGTTTCTACGGGTGGAGAACTGGAGGCAGAAGAGATGCAGGTTTCACTGCTGTCTCAGGCTGAACTTTTCCCAGCATCAGCCTGGGCGATTCACGCCTGCTGCTCCTCCCTGAGGTGCCCAGGGCCCAGCACGCCCGACATGAGCGCACCCGCTGCCCCCTCGGTTGGCCAAATCCAACAGCAGCCTTGGGGCTGGTCCTGAGAGGAACCAGGAGCAGAGAGCCAAGGAAGGGGCAAGGGAGGCACCTTGAGAGCTGCCGGGGGTGTAGTCAGCTCCAGGCTTTACCGTGAGCAATGAAGGTAATGAGATCTTTCTCCTCTGTTTTTTCTCTATTGCCTAAAAAGCTTAAGAACTTGCATAACAGCTTTCCCTCCACTGGTGTGTTATTAGAGAGTTGTTTGTTTTTTTTTGACTAGTCAGGTATTTTCAGGATACTTGTGGGAATTTAACATCTTTAAGGCCATAACCCTTCTCAACTTCAATAGCAATTAGCGAGTGCTCGTGTTCAAACAGAGGGACTGAAGACAATTCAGAGGACTGAAGACAATCTAACTGGGAGACAGATATCCTCCCGATGGCCGGGCGAGACTCCTCTACCGGGGAGGTGAGGGGCAAAAAGGGAGAGAGACCTCCTTCGGCTGGAAGAAAATACATGGGGTGGCAGAAATAACTTAAAGCCTTGTGTATGGTCATCACAATTACAAAAGCAAGGAGGTTATGCTGTGTAGGAGATGTCCTAAGGGAGCTGAGATATTCAGCTGTCCCTGCCTGGCAGAATTCTCAAATGACGTTGAATCCTTGCTGGATGCTCACATGTGGCATAAGGGGATGTGAATATCATAGGCACCTGAAAGTGAGAAAATGATCCTTTGTGGTTCACTTTTGCCACCTAACAGCTAAGAGGTTAATTAGATGAGTTGTTAGAGCTTAACTTTGAGGTTCTTCAGTGAACTGTATTGTATACAACTGGTTTTCAGGAATATCCCATGTGAAGTTTGATAGCAATAAGTTCTAGGCAAGATTTTAAAAATAGACTGCCTGTTCATCTTCAGTCTTTCACGACATTATTTTTCCTAAAACTCTGGAGAATATAAAGTCAAATAAAATTGTTTACATATACTGTGAACCATCAGCAAAACAATTGAAACTCTTACTGGGAGACCATAACACACTGACAGTTAAGATTTTATTTCATGGAATACAAATGAGGATTTTAAATTACATTTAAGAAGAGAATATGAAAAGATTGTTTTCTTTCCAGAGCTGAATTATTAGTAGGTTTGTACCAAGTTGCAGGATATCATTAATATTTTTACATCAGTAATGCCTTTCTAACCTCAATTAGCAGGAGACCAGAAGCCACGCTATGAAACTTTCCCTGAAATGCAGTTGTCAGCTATGTAAATGACTTTATAAATGTGTCCTGAAAATGGAAATGGTTTATGCAAATTAACTTGAACCACAGTATGCAAGATGAGAAGTATAAGAAATGATGGAATTAACTCAGTGGTGTTTGGAAGCATCCTTGGACTCCAGCTGAAAGGAAAAGTATCACTTGGAGAATCAGCTGAGTTCCACCAGTGGGAGGAAAGGAGACCTAGCTAATGTTTTCAGAAGTGCTAGGGTTGGTGGAGCACACCTCTCCCGCTCACCCCTTTCCCTTGCAAAAGTGTATTTTCATTCTCAGAGTGTTTCCTCTTGTGCAAAAAGAAGCATCATTTTAAATATGCGCTGACCACCTGGAAAAACCCTACTACAAATGGAAATAGATTTAAAATTAAGAGATTAATGTTTCACACTCCATACTGGTAGCTGGCTCTTAAAAAGGCTTGGAAAGAAATATGAGAATCCTTGAAACCCTTCAATTTGAATTATTTGAGAGCTGGCAGCCTGACAAAAAGAAATATAAATCTTTTTCCTTCCTTCACAAGTCCCGAGTATTTGCTAATATTTGGTATTTTATCCATTATATTAAAGACTCATCATGAGCTCCTGCTCTGAATTTGCTTTAGTCATTGATTATTAATGTCTCACATACTGTCATGTGAGACATTATTACTCAATGTCTTTAGTAGGTTTAACTCGGTAAAATCTGCAACTGCTGCTCCTTGGTCAGTCTTTATTTTGCCTGTGTTCATACAACTCAGGTGGAATTTCTGACCGAAGAGGTGTTAAGGGAAGTGTCAGTATTGAGCGTAAAGGAGGCAGAATTACAATCCTGAAATCAGAATGAATAGCTGAAGGAGGATCTGAAGGAGGACCAGAAAGCTGTCTGATGTGAGACAGTCAGGTGTTAGGTTTTAGCTTGTACATACGTACAGATTAAAAAATACCCCTTTCTCAATTCTAACGGCTATATTTTTCTTCTGTAAAAAGTATGGACCCTGTCCTAGATGCTTTCTTGAGGGTTTTACTGATTCTTTTAAATTTATTGGTTCAAAAATGCTGATAACCTTTTGTTAAATGAATGATAGTTTCTGTTAAGATAAAGGAAAATAGCAAACCATGATGATTTTAGAAGTTGGCAGTTACAGTGACTTCCCAAAAAAATGTAAGGCCAGTGCCAGTTAAGAAGCTATCATTATTTGTACAAATATGTTTCTCTTCTAACTTTATTCTTGATGTCTTAATGAATTTGCCAGTTCAGTGTTACAAACATATGTCACGTTGATGCATTCTTTATCTTCACCCTTGAAACCTCTCAGATAAAGCGAGATATTGCACCAAGTAGCACAATTTATTTGTAAAGTCAAAATTTCCCTAAGTATCAAAAATCTATATGAAGAATTGATTAAAAATTCTCCAGGTGAAGGGGCTTGAAAGCTAATCTGTGCAGCTAACGTACAGACCACTTGCTGATAAAGTAAAAATAAAGACTGAGAGCTTCACTGAAGAAATCAACTTCACAGTTAATCTACAAGGCTTGTAGCTTAAGGTTTATGGAGGTGATATAGTGTGATACGCTTCACTCTGTGATGTGAACCTTGACTTCTCACTGCTGTGTGAAGCTGAGTTGCTATTTATAGTCTGTAATAGGAATACTGTGATAAGCATGGGGATTTTATTTTCTTTAATCTTCATCTTGTTGCCTTGTCTCTCAGTTTAAAAAAAAAGCAACAAACAACAGGGATAAAACAGCAGGAGGGACCAGCAAAGCAGCTAAACTAGAACACTGACAATAAGACAGTGGATAACATTTATACATCTGGGTCTCTGGCAGAGCATAACACAACTATAATAGCCACCAGAAGCTTCTGAGATAGCTGTTTTCCATATCCAGGGTTGGTCATAATTAAAGGTACCTTTTCTGACGATGCCTACACGTCCTCTCAGTTGCCACATACCATACACAAGTAGTCCACGCAAGAGACTGCTGCTTGGGGTGAGGGTGCTGTTCAGAGTGGAGTAACAGGAGTGGGTGATTTGTGGAGGCAGAGTGCTAACACAGTGTACGGTGTACAGATACGAGGAAAGACAGCATTTAGGAAACAGAGGAGGAAGGAACAGTCTTTATTTTTATTTTTTTTTTATCCTTTGGCATCTGGCTTTATCAGATATCTCGGTTTCTGCTCAACCCTACTCTTCCTTCCCAGAATACTTGAATAATTGTTTCTTCCCCTGGAAATCAGGCCATCTCTGAATTATCGCCTTTTAGTTCTAAGAGTCTTGAAAAATTTCAGTCTCCACATTGTACTGAAATATTTTCTGATTTTTGTTTTAACATACAAACCCATCTGTTAAATTTCTGAAGATGAGATCATCGTGTTTTATTTTCTACTGATACCACAAAATCAGAGAGCCTTTCCAAGTGGTCTAAAACTCAGTGACATAAGGTTTAAAAAGTCCAATTGGTACACGAGCCACAATCCTGAGCAGAACTGGGACAACAGAAAATGTAACATTTCTATTTGTGTTTCATGCTTTATAGCAATAGCTACCCTAATCTACATTGCTGGAGACCAGAAACAACTAATGAGTTCAACTATGGTGAAATCATTCCACTGTAGTAAGGGACGTGCCACATGTGTTTCGGACTGTGGTCTACATTTACTCTCTGGGAAAAGATTTTAGAGATTGGTAGGCCTTTAGCAGATGGGGCAATTAGCAGACTGGAAACTGAAGCTATACCCATGTAAACTAGACAAGGTATGATGGTTAGTGGAAAGGACATTCAATATCACAGCTTACTTAGCAGCATGGATTAAGACAGATGAGACTTGAAAGTCAGAATTAGATGACTTTACTTGACAGTTTAAATCGAAGTTAGGGCCTTAATGTAATAGCTACTATAGCTTCAGTGCGATGACCGTTTAATTGCCTTTGTGCTCGCCTCTATGAATCTGAAAAAACAGACTTTTGTAGAGCAGATAAAAGTGCATCAGTTCACCTTGAACTTTTAAGTTCCTTATAAAAAATATTCACAGAATCACAGAAGGGTTGAGGTTGGAAGGGAGCTCTGGAGGTCAACTGATCCAAGCCCCTGCTCAAGCTGAGTCACCACCAGCAGGCTGCCCAGGACAATGTCCAGACGGCTTTTGAATATCTCCAAGGATGGAGATTGTGAATTGATTACCTTGTGTCTCTCGTTGTTTCTTAAAAATATTCTGAAGCAGGATAAGCATTTTTGAGAAAGCCCCTAAGACAATTTTGACTGTTTCAGAGCTGTGAAATACACAATGATTACACCGCTCACTATACACAGGGGTTACCTGAGAGTCTGGGTTGAGATTCATCTTTTCCTGAACACACTGGAATGGTCCAGTTATGTCTTAAGTTTAATATTTTCTTCCTACTGTGTTTCCTTTGTGTCACTGGCAGAAATCTGCTGAGGAGTTTCATGAGCAGTTATAGCTTTTTTTATGAGTTTTCAAATTATATTTCCAGTCCAGCCTCTTTATCAAACACAGCAGTTTGCTGACAGCATTCACTGCTTCATTTCAAACACTCCACTTATCACCTGGTTTCTGCTGGATGCTTTCCCTGTCTTTTATAAAAAGCTTAATCTGAGATACCAAACAGCTTTCTTAGTACTGAGTATATATTAGTCATTATGGCGACAAATAAAAAGCTCGCACACATCTATTACACCAGACAAATCTGCAAATGAAAAACTTATTTAGCAGCAATTTCTTATAGCATCAGGAAATTACACTGATTTTAGGGCAGAGGATTTCTTTGAAGTGAATAAATAAATAACCCTTAATATACAATTCTATCATATATAGTTAATTCTATTTTATGCTTTTATTAAACTATGTCAGTTGGGTTTATCATTGAATAATGGAACATTAATAGGGAAATAGGTCTCATTCTCATGAGACCCCACCTGGAATATTGCATCCAGCTCTAGAGCTCTCAACATAAGAAGGTCATGGACCTGTTCGAGCAGGTCCAGAGGAGGGCCATGAAGATGATCAGAGGGATGGAACACCTCTCCTATGAAGACAGGCTGAGAGAGTTGGGGTTGTTCAGCCTGGAGAAGAGAAGGCTCCGGGGAGACCTTATAGCAGCCTTCCAGTATCTGAAGGGGGCCTACAAAAAAGCTGGAGAGGGACTTTTTACAAGTGCATGTAGTGATAGGACGAGGGGGAATGGCTTCAAACTGGAAGAGGGGAGATTTAGATCAGATTTTAGGAAGAAATTTTTCACTGAGTGTGGTGAGGCACTGGAACAAATTGCCCAGGGAAGTTGTGGAAGCTCCATCCCTGGAGGCGTTCAAAACCAGGCTGGATGGGGCTTTGAGCACCTGGTCTAGTGGGAGGTGTCCCTGTCCATGGAAGGGGGGTTGGAACTCAATGAAAATAACCACCTCAAAGAAGATATATTTTCCTATGGAGATAAATCCAAACTGTACAGTTGAAAGGATGTGGAACTACAAAAGTACTACAGAGTGGTAAAAAACTAGACAGAAGTAATTAGAAACCTAGATGAAAGAAGTAGCCTAGACAGAGGAAAGAAAAAGTTAATCTCTCCATCTATGCTGAATAAAGTTTTTTTTACTGCTACTTGATCGTAAAGCAAAGATATTATTTTCTCTGTTAATATTTAATATCATACTATTGTACATACCAGAGATATGAATAGATGTGTTAGTAAAGTCAGCTAAATATTGGTTTTCTGTATTCATTTCCGTTGTCTGGCTTCTAAATGTCTATTCAGTGGCTGTCCAGTAGATTCAGGAATCATAGCTCATTTATTACTTGTTGCTGCTTAAAGCCCAGGCTGCAAATCTCTCTCCTGTAGTTTACAGAACCATTGCATTGTGCTTCTTTGTGTCAGTCTTCCACACACAAGGCCAATTAATCTGTCCTGAGGCAATCTAGAAGAAAATATCTATTTCATATCTATCTGAATATCTAAATGAGTTTTTAGGAATTATTTTGTCAGAAAGGCCACTGCTTTTCTCACCATGAGTAATGTTAATTGTATCTCAGGTTGCTCAAAGCCCCATCCAACCTGGCCTTGAACACTTCCAGGGATGGGGCATCCACAGCTTCTCTGGGCAACTTGTTCCAGTGCCTCACCACACTCACAGTCAATAATTTCTTCCTAATATCTAATCTAAATCTACGCTCTTTCTGTTTAAAGCTATTACTGCTCATCCCGTAACTACACTCCCTGCTTCTTTCTTATAAATAAGTGGCTTTTTTTTTTTTTTAATAAGATCCAACAGGTGGGAGCTCTTGCCAAATAAAAGCAGAGAAAAATGTGGCTGGGATAATATGTCTGTTATAAATTTCACTGGCCTGGCTTTGCAGTTCTGGACACTTCTTTCCAAATCTACTTTGGACAAATCAGCACTGCTGTGGCCAGCATCAATAAGTTTTCTGATACTTTTTCAGGCTTCAGGAGGTTAATTCAAGTGCAGCTGAACTTCTTGTGCTTCACCATCATTTATTCTCCAGTGGTTGGTGGCCAGGAAAAAAATGGAGAAAAAAAGCACGTCCGGTTATGGGCTATGAGGTTTGTATGCAGGAGCTGTACGTGAGTTAGCACGTGTGTGGGCTTTGATGACTGATACATACTAAGGTCTGCAAAATCCTGACTTCTGAAAGACAGAATGGACACTGAATAATGAATTTGGTTCTTCCTTCCTTCAGTGAAGCAGCAGAGTGAGCTCAATTATTTGGTAGTCTCTTGTTACTGTCATTCCGCAATGGGATTTTTGGTTTTAGTGTTTCATACTTGTTTTCCTGTTTATGCTGATGACTAGCTGCCAATACCCTGACCTGGCTAGTTCTCTTGATTCCTGTATGGAATACTTAATCTCATATTGCCACTCATACCTTTTGTAGCAAATCTAATTGTATTACTACTTTTTTTTCCTCTTTTATGTGTTTTTTGCCTTGGAGTGATTTCTGGAGATGTTTACAGGTAACTGATTTCTTTCCTAAAATATCATTGCTTCTTCAAGTAGTTTGAAAATTTTAGCTAATATATGAGCTTGCAAAGAGATTCCTTCCTCACGCTTTGTTCTAAGCAATTCTTGCTAATATGTACAAAGTCTTTGCTCATGGACTATAGGCATCATTTTTGGTATTCTGACTTTCAGTAAGCTGAATGAAAAATCTGGAGCAGTCATTATGGAGACAGCAGATTTCAGTGATGAATAACTGAGTTGCTAGAAGGGTGAAATCTTAGCCACACTGAAGAAATCTCCTAGATGTAGAAGTCCCCTCATATACAGACCTCATTCAAATTTGGGGTATATACCAATAACTCACTGTGATGAAAAAATTGGGCTTTCTGTCTTGAATGTCTAAGGGGTTGTGACCTCATTTAAAAAAAAATAGATGCTATAAAGTGTATGCATAATGGTATCCCAAAGTTTTAATGAAAAAACCTTCCTAATTAGAATCAAGGACAATATATCTTCTCACAAAGTCAGAAATGTTATACTCCACAAAATTAATACATATTTCTGTCAGACACTAAAGGAGAGCAATGTTTCACTAATTTGTCTGAATCTGTCCATTCTCCAGTTCTGTCCACTTCCTCCTAACCTAATAATTTATTTCAAATTTGGCAGCTTTCTGTATTATGATCCTCAACACCCTCCAAAAATTTGTTGGCAGATAATAAATTTTAAGTCAAGTCTGACTCAGAAGGTTTTTTTTCTCTGATAAATGTTTATACCTCTGGGAAAGAGAAGTTCTGAAGATACATTTGTGAAGAAAAAATAGGGAAAAGAACTACTGAAAATCATTCTTCATGGCTATTTACAGTAGCCATGTGTTAAAAATATCTGCTGCTTAGGCTGCTGTATTGGTAGCCTGCATTTTCAGAACAGATGTCTTTGAGTTTCAGAAACAGAGAAGAAAAGGTATTGGAAAAGCTTTTAGAGGTAGTGCTTTTGTTTTCTGTCCGATGACAGAAAGGGATGATACTATTATAGAAATATCCTCATGTAGATCTAAAATGTTGTAGAAATACCAGGCGGGAATATGACCTGATTTTTATCTTTAAAGGAAAATATGTTTTTTTGTCTAAGTCAGATGAGAAACCATTAAAATACATCCTACCTGTTGGGAGCTTGAGATTTGTGTGTGTGTGTGTGTTTTATGAACCTATAAAATAGCCTGTGCTTTTCCTTTGAGTATTATGGTCCATGTTTATGATTACTGAGCTTATTTACTTTCTAATCAATGTGCTAATCACTTTCAAGGTGGGGACTATTAGCAAGTCATTATGAGCTAGCAGCAAGTAAATTAAATAGATGTAAAGAGCCACATGGTTCCTCGTTTGTTTAGAACAGTAGCTCTGCAGGGGAAAGGTGCAAGGCTTGAAGAAGCACTGACAAGAAATAATTTTGTGTCATGCTGGAAATACTAAGCTTGCTATGTTGCCAAACTTCTGTTTGCCTTCCTCAATGGCTCTGAATATCAGTGATGCATCATAGGGTAGCCGCGTTGTGATTAGCTGGTGACTGGGCTATGATTGCATTTCTTTTGCAACAGGAGTATGTGCAAAGTTAAGTGGTTAGTCTCCACACCGTTTCCTAGTGCCTACGACTGGTTGTAGGTGGGGGTTTTCAGGGTTGAGAGGAAAGGCATGCACAGCCTTTTTTTTTTTTCTTGTCTCCCTTCTCCCAGCCCTTCTTATTTTTCCTTCCTTCTTTTTTTCCCCCCTGGGAATCCTGCTTCCCTCTGTACTAGCAGGGAACAGTATAGGACAAATGAGTTATTGCCGAGTTTCATAACTTGCAGCCTGGACTAGATTCATTGGAATATTAGCTGTTGTCAGTTTTGGCTCTAGATTCCATCATAAACAAAAATCATACAAAATCTGCACCAAATTTTTAGTGCTCACGAAGTTCCATTGTAGCCTGAACTGAAGAGTTGCTTTGTGGCTTTGTAACCTGATAAATGCCTGCAGTATGTCCAAGTAGTGTGTTGGTGGAATATTATTGGCAGTATACGGTATGTGTTCTATGGATGCAGTAAGATAATGCCCATTTAAAATGCCACAGAGAAAAATAGAATCAAATCCAGAAATATTGTCTCAACTTTTATAGAATAAACTGAATTGTCTGTGCTTATGGAAGAAACAGGACCCTCAAAACAGACTCATTTTTTCTGGATTGCTTGAGCGTGATGTGTGCTGTCTTTAATTAAACTGCAAGATGTTAATTGTGTGTGCCTTCAAAGCTTAAGATTTTTGTAAAAACAATAAAAGTGAATACTGAATATAGGGTGAGCAGTTCAACTGAAAGCTTGCTAATGAGGCTTAACTCAGGGTATTCTGTTACCTGGCTTTTCCCAAAGTCTGCCGCTGTTCTTTTTATCACTTAGCTGAGAATCTTCCTTTAACATCTTTGACTAAGTATTAATAAAAAATAAAATGTTGCTTAAAAATATACACCCCATGAAATTTCAAGCATGTAGAGGCATGCCTGCAGTCGTCCATGCCTTCAGCAAGCAAGGAGTTACTCTTGAAGAGATTTGATTTCATTTGCTCTGATCAACAACAGCTGTGAATCCATTGTGGTTTGGGTCCTAATTAGGTGATTGTTAATCGCTTAATGTGTTAAGGAAAAGTTAGTGATACATAAGAGAAGTTTCTGTTGCTGATCTCAAAAACCATGAGTAATCCTCAAGATCAGCAGTGGGACCGTGGCTGACTCAGCTCTATGTAATATCTATAAACCCATTAGCAAAGCAAGAGGCTGATGAATTATTCTGGAGAGAACTCGAGGGGAAAGTGATTTCCTCTGTCATTAGTCAAGATAGAGCAATAATATGGTCTTACTTTGATTTGGTGTCCTTGGTAGACTGCAGGTTTTTCACTGACTTCTCTCATCTTCTCCTTCAACACCTCCTCTGTGCTTACCCTACCAGCCAGCCGTGAGCCAGAAAATCCATAGGCTCTGACTCTTGTTAAAGCAGAGAGCATTGGATAATTTAGCAAGGCAGAAGGAACCAAATCACAGGTAAATTAAGGCTAGGGGAAAGCCAGCAGGTGTGGTAGAAGCTTGTTTTGACTGGGAGCCTGGATGGACGAATGGATGGGTTAGGGGAGCAGAACCACCTTTCAGGGCAGAAAATAGTTCTTAAACTGTTCTTGAATACAGATCAGCATAGGGTAAGCATTCCCACCGTGATATTTAAGGAAGCACAACAGAGTTTGTCATCAAGAGGCACATTTTTTATCTCTTTTCTCATTTTGAGGGCAGAGATGCATAAGGCTTTCCAGAACTGAGAGGCAGGAAAAAAATGAGTTGGGATCAAACAACTGTTGCCTTATGTAATGCTTGACCTTTCTACCTTGCTTCCAAGTAGCCATTAAGTTGTAATTATAGTCTGACTTACAAACAAAGAACTGTTTGAAACAGAAAAGAACTGAATTTTGGGGTTTGGAAATGTCAAAAATGATATGTTTGATGACCTCAAAACCTTTTCTTCAATGTTTTTGTTATTTTACTGGAATCAAATCTTTCTGCAAAGATACATTTTCCACTATGAAAATACTTAAAATTAGAAATACATAGGGAATTTTTTTAAAGATCTCTAAGTATGTCAGAGCAGGTCCCATATGTGAAGGACCACGTGTCTTCTTTTGCTATAGAGATAATAACAAACCACAGATATGTTATTTTTAAATCAGGAGGAGGTATAGAGATGCTAGTGTTCAAATCACACTACTTGAAATCAGCATGCACAACTACTTGAGGTCAGCTGACTTATGTACTGTGCTGAAAATTAACTTAATTAGCATCCTCACCATAATTTTTTTGTAGGTATGAAGCTGGCTTGTGTACCACTATTGGATAGTACGACTTGTTGGTGGCCTCACAGAGCTGATATGTGGAATGTTTTTATTTGACTGAAGAATGGTATGTACTAGCCTACTGTGCTCATATAAAGGAAGTAATTTTCTGCATCTCCATAGTCGGTCTTTAGTAGTATTTATCTCAATTGTAAATGCAGAAGATTTTGCTTTTTCTTCTGTTGCAATTTCTTCTCAGCAAGCGTCAACTGAAAATTATAATTTAAGACTTCCTACTGCAAAAGGTATTAATTTTCATATTTGGTGTTCTGTCAAAAATGGAAAAGTCTCACCATAAAGACTTTTACAGTTAGACAGTTATAGCTGCAATTTACAATCCAGTCCAGTCAGTATCACATAAATAATAACATTTTTAATTTTCAATTTTGATGCTATATTAATGCAGATACAAACTGTTCAGCATAAAGAAATGTTTTCTTTGCACTAGAATCAAACTGAAGAGGAACATCTTTATCTTCAACGGTAAGAAGGTTTTTTTGCTGTGAAGCTCTGGAAGCTACACGCAATTGCAGCGTGAACTGTGTAGGCATGGTCCTTTCAGGGTGAGCTCTGATGTCTCTTCTCAAGCAAAGCTCTGACTTAGCCACCCTACCGGGGACTGGCTCGGTGACCTGGGCTGGTGTAGTTTGTGGAACATGCTTCAGGAATATACATGTATTAAGTCTATGACTTTTTTTTTTTTTAACTAGAGTGCATCTTCTAGAAAGTGAACCCATTTGTATTTAATGTCTGTAAGTAATGGAGAATCCTCACGTCTGTGTCATTTCAATGTGTTGTTGGCACTGCTAGTCATGCATTATCTCCAGGCTAATCTTGTTTGGATTTGGTGTACAATCTCTAGAGCTCGTTTGTGCCTCTCTTAAAGATCCATCTACTTTTCTGCATTTGTCCGGGTTACCTTTACTTAAATGCAATTACCTTGAGAGCATAGCTTCATGACTGCTAAGCCATCCTCACTGCTTCCCCCTCCCCACTGTTTCAAAGCAGTCATGCCCGCTCTCAGCCTCTTATTCCTTTCTTAGTGGTAACACATACCTTGGTGTTGGCTGTGCAATGAACCTGGCAGGCAAATGGATCGAAGTTAAAACCGTCTTCCTTTTGATTTTAGCTCTTGTCTTTTAACTGGCTTGCTTAAAAGTGCCTCACACTGAAAACTTGTGCTGGGCCCAAAATGATTGCTCAGCACCAGGCAGGAGGGCTTCTTTCAGGTGCAGTAGCAGCTCAAAACGATGGGGAGGTAACAGCAGTAGTTTGCTGCTGGAAGGCATGCTTTTCAGGCACAGAAGATAGTGGTTTTTTTCTGAACGCAAGTTGGACAGGTCAAAAAAGAAACTACAAATCCGAATGCAAGACTTCCCACAGACTCATGTGAGAGCAGAGCTTCATTGGTTTGTACTTATCCACTCTTTGTTACCTCTAGTGGACATAACCCTCTACTTGGGCAAATAACTTCTGCCTTGGTTATCAGCACGGGTTGTGACGTAATCTGATTTTTCCTACCCTTCCCCCTTCTATTCTGAAGCATGGATTCTTCTAAGTCATCATCTGGCTTTTCTAGCTTTCCAAAGGTGCCTTGCTCGAAACCTATGTGAAGGAAAGATTTTTTTCATTGTGCTTACTATTCCATAATACCTGTAATCCTTGACCAAAAGGGCTGGGTTCATTGTGCTCTCAGCAGCTGTTTCATCTGAACTGCTCTTTCCCAGAGATCACTCTCAGGTTGATTCTAGCAGCTGTGAGATAAAGAAGAGAGAAGTTCAAGCAATGAAGTAGTTCAAATGTCAAGACATATTTTTGAAAGGCAATTAAAACTGATTATTTGCAGAGTTCACGATCACACTGTGGCCAGCAGTGTGAAAAAAGCTACTGAGGTTAATCGTTTCCTCCATACAGTACCAGATAAGCAATTTGAATGTCTCTGGGAAACAGTCCTTTGTGGCTGTCTCTTTTAATGAGCTTTCAAAACAATTGCCCAAGTCTCTATTTCAGACGCCAGAAAGTCCTCAACTTTACTGCCAATTGAGGAAAATCCAATAACATCAGGTTAAAGCACCCTTGAGATTCTTTGCTGGCTGACAAAGCTGTTAGTGTCTATTTAGAGCACAAGTACCTGGGCTGTTTTGGGGGGGGTTTGGTTGTTCCTTTTTTTTTTTTAAATCCAAAGCACGGAAAGCATAACTAAAACAGCTGGTTGCTCAGCATCTTGGCAAGCCAGGCCCATCAAAAGTGTACAGAATCATTAATGGCTTGTTTTCACCCAACTTCATTTTACAGAGAAATTACTTTTTTCAGTAAGCGTTAACTAGATGTAAATGTGTTCTGTTGTGGTTGCTAAGTATGGGACTTGAAAAGAAGGTCTTGGTAGTCACAAAACTTGATTCTTCAAAAACTTGATTCTTCAAAAAAAGTTTAAAAAAACCTCCAAGTCTAGTCAATCAATCAAAAGATGAAAAGGGGATGGGCAACAGGGAAGATCAGTGCAGTCATACAGCAAGAGCAATACCCCATAAAGAGGATTTATACTGAAGACCTGTGTGTACAAAACCAGTGCTCAGTTCTCTCACCAAATTCTTTAATTGTATGTGTTTGCTGCCCACGAAAGTCATTACAGTGTTTCTTTCTAATTCGACAGTGCTTCATATGGATGTTAGCAAGGTAAGCGAGGCCAGCAGGGGCCATTTAAAAAGAGCAGTCATCTTCTGTAGCTGCTATAGACATAAACACACACCAATTCCCATCCTCATGCAACCATGAGCTGCGGGCCTTATACAAATGAAGTGGGTTCTCTTGTGGGTGAGAGCTTTGTCCTCATCAGGAACTAGAAGGATATCCAGTGTCACTCTGCTAGTGGCTAAAAAACATGTTGAAGTCCCACCTTGCTTTACTGGTTCAACTCTTTCTTGAATTTGAACAGCTGCTTTCTTCCTAGCTGTGCTGTGAAACAACAAAATAGGTGTGTTGCCAACTTAAAAGACTAGCTAAAGTAGTTTGTATATACTGGAGCACTATCGTATTCGTAAACTCAACAGAACACATTAAATAGACAGCTGTAGTCCAGGGTCCCCTATAGTCTCTTTCAGTCACATCCTGGAGAAGTTGTTTCTTGACTCATAAGTTAATCATAAAGTCTTTCTCATTTAGCTTTTCAGTTATGTGCAATGGGTGTCAGGATAGCAGATTTTTGTGATCTTGTTTGATGCTTTCTGACGTATACCAACTAAGGCATCTTAGAAATAATAAGCCAAAGAAGAAAATTCAGTGTCTTAAAGGAAATCATCCATTCAAAAGAAAATTGGTATTTTAATCTTCCACTTCTTACAAAATAATGAGTGCTTATTTAAAGATTCCTCACACAAATTTAAGCAAATAAATAACTGAAATGCTCCACAAATAAGAGCAGAGATTACAGGATTTCAGTTTCATGTAAGCAAATGATTTCCATGCATGTAATGACTGCCTAAACAAATAGGCACTTGAGCGTGCAAGTGATAATTATATATGGTAATGTCTTGTTCTTATCTACCAAAGCATGTATCTTGCATGCGTAAGTGCTTTTTGTATAGGAACATATTTGTGTAACCTCTGCCTATGGCCTTTTTCTCTGTCTTCTCTCAGCTGGTGGGATTGGGTTAATTCAGCTCATGGCATGGGGTGCTCGGTGCCCTCTGCAGCTTTTGCCCATTTGATTCAATTTGCCTATTCTTGAAAGACTGTATTTTCAACAGCATTTCATGAATTAGATCATTAAGTTCCCATTTTTAATATTTTCTGCAGTGTTTTTTTTTTTTTTTAAAGAGGCTGATTTCCAGTTTTATTAGGAACTAGAAAAATGGAGAAGGAAGAATCAGAGGTGCAAGTCCTACAAAGCACTGAGAGGTGAGGGCTCTCTGTGAGGACCTACTGTCTCCACACAGAACAGCATTACCCTCCCAGATCTGCATCTACATTGTATTAGTGCCTTATTAAATACCCTTCTGCAGCCTACCTATTGTTTCTGGGCAGTGAGAACTTCAATGTATATTTTGCTTGAAGAGTTCTTGCTCTAGAATTACATTACCTGTGGACTGCCAAGTTGCTCTGGAAAATACTAGTCCATGTGGTGTATCTCTTGCACACAAGAAAATGAAGGCTGTTGGTCAGGAAACAGATCAAAAGTTGATCTGTACTGCAGTTTTCTCCTTTGAAGAAAAAAAAAACCTTTAAATTAAGAATGGTAATTTTAATGTTTCTCAAGACATATAGTTTCAAATGAAATAAAGTCAAACAACAAGCCTTTGAATATGTAATAACGCATACAGAGCAGGAGAAGAGTGAGGAGTGGGCGGGTGTGGTGGTGACTCTGCTGTTCAGTAAAGAAACATCTAACGGTGAGCAGGAGGTGCTAATTTCCACCCCTTTAAACCTCTTCTTTCATAATGGGCCAAATCCATAACCTTCATTCAAAGAGTAGAATTAACTGAGCTCCTATATAGTTGTACTGTAACGGGCAATGGACTCTTCCACCCTTATGGGAAAGTCTGCTTTAGTTTGAAAACTGCATCTCACCTGGAGCTATCACAAATTAATGAAGGGTTTAACTTTAGACACAAACAAGCCAGGTAGAACCTGAGACTCCTCAGTAGTCTGTCTTGGTTTTTAGCTGTATAGAGCTATCGCTCTCTCCCCCACCTCTCTTTCTCGTCTTAGTGATATTAGCACCTTTCTTGATGTGTTGTTTTTTGAAGTCTTTGTGAAATCCTGTGTTTGTTCAGAGCTTTCTAAGAAAGCTCCGAACCCAGTGTGCCTTCTTGTCATGTATTACTATGTTCTCACAAGACTTCCTGTGGTTCAGCATAACTTCTGTATGTATGTAAGATGTTTTATTCAGAAATTATACTGGAGTATTAATGTTTCCACATGCGTCTTGAGTCGCAATGTTTCTGTTGAAGTTGAACTGAAGGAAATGAGTCTGCATAAAAGGTATTCTTCTGTCTTGCAGAGAAATCCTCTTTAATTTGAATGTTGGCTGTGGCTTGGTGCCAGTACATCAAGCCGTGTTGCAATGCAATGAAGTATAAAATAGGACCTTAGCTGTATGAAATTGCTCTGGTCTCTTCCTCGCACTGAGTTGTTCTAAGAAAACTGAATGTGGAGGGAAATTAATTAGTACAATGAAATGTTGGAGGCTGACTTCTCTGGTCTGTTAGAGCGTTTCAAGATGTGCTTCTCTGAGTAAGGGATAGCTGCTCCCACTGCAGGAACCATTTCTTTCTAGCAGATGTCTGCTGAGAAAGGTAACCGAGGCCCACGCACCTGGTTCTGTTCCAATGTTTTATCTTCCCAGGTGTGTCATATTACGACCAGCAGAGTGAACAGCCTCAGAATGAAGAATACTTTGCAACATTTATAATTTTAGCTATCTAGAGAAACCTCATGGTGGTATGCATGTTGTACATGTTTAATTGGAGCAGTTACATCTTTATGTTCTCAGGAATATTTTTAGGAGTATTTGTCATAGAATCATAGAATGGTTTAGGTTGGAAAGGACCTTGAAGATCATCGAGTTCCAAACCCCTTGCCATTTATCTGAAAGAACTGCTGCATTGAGTGATTAATTACGTAATGCCTACAAATGTTATCGCCAGCTACATTTTAATTAGGCATCTCTTAACTTCATGTTTCAAAATGAGTGTAGTAATCATTAAATTACAGGGGTTTTCCCCTTTACATGAGATGCTACCTGGTCTCTAACAGGCTTGATTGATTGAAAAAACTGCTTCCTATAACAGCCAACAGCTTGGCATTCGTAAGCACGTAGGAGATTCTAATGGTGCAACCCCCCCACCCCTTTAGGCCACTGGGTACTTGGCATGATTTCTTCTCCACCTGGACCACATAATAATACACGGGACCAGAACGTAACATAATGGTCTAACATGAAAGAGAAAAGGTGGAGGGGAATGGACCAGAACACAATAGTGTGCCTGGTCCCCATGGCTCCGGCCCTTTGAAGATAGTAACTGTAATTGATCACTCCTGACAACATATGGATTGTGGCCACAGGGCGGGGATACCAGGACCCCAAGACCTAGCAAGTTCTGGCTTGTATAACTGGCGGAAAGTACCGGAATATTCCATTGTCCAAGCTGGGTCAGAGTGGAAAAGTACCTGGAAAAAGTCTATTGTCTCGGATCCTATAAGTAATGATTCTAGTAAAGACCCTTTGAGCTCTTCTGGATCACAGTGGTCTGTGGCCAGTACCACCCTGTGTTGGGACACTGCTCGGGAGACATCTCGAGGACTAGAAGGCCAGTGGGAGTCAACCCCTCCTGGGTCTCAATTATTGCCCATTGAGGAATGCTGATGCATTGTGAGTATTTACTCAAAACTCGGGAAAAGGGAAATTTTTAACTATAGGCTAGCCTCTCTTTCATCCACCTCTCCACCTATATGTTCATGATATACACATTAGTTTTATGGTTGTTGATGTTCTTCCATTTGTCCATGCACATGTAGGAGTTAAAAGGGGTACCTGCCCAATCGTTAGAGTTGTGCGATACTAAGGGATCTTTGAGCTCAGCGGTTATAGACTCTGTGTGTGTGTGCACATTTATATGCTTTGATTATATGTTTATGCATTAATTTGAGATCTGTGCTTTTGCCCATATGTATATTTATTGATTTGGAGTATTACAGTAAGTTAGTGAGAATCTTGCCATTTTCAAATTTGTAATAAAGCTGCTGTTCAATTATTTTGTTAAATCACTTTGTAAACCTCTAAACCAGTTATTGATTAAATGCTGCTAAAATTCAACCCCTTGATCCACCTTAAATCACTAATAAATTTTGAATTGCTGCTAAATCATAACCGTGTCAAATATTTCCATCTGTGACAAAGATCCAGGTTTAATTCTGTATCTGAAGGCCCTTGGCAACTTGAATCAATCCCAGCTAAGTGACCCAATTTCTGGGCTATTTGGGAGGTGCATGGAAAGTTGCTTTTGGGGGCCTGGGGAATATTTGATGTCACTTTGCACGGGCACGAAGAGGAACACTCTGAAAGGAGCTTCATTTTGCTCTGAAGCAGAGTAACTTCCAGATATCTGCCTTTCAGAGGACAGATTCTTCTTTTGCCTAATTTGCCTAAGAATTCTAAAAAGCTGGGTTCTCTGAAATGCAATTTTTGTCCATTCATAATGATACGAAAACTATTACTAGATCTTGGTAGAAGTTATTTACATAAGGACTTAGAGTAAGTGAAAGTTTTCTTTCCCTTTGAGATACTGTCTCTGACAGCTTACGATAAATCTCAGAGAAATAAATACTTATGTTCCCACAGAGGTCTCATACTATTCATTTTAGGAAGCATGAGTTTGTCTTTTTGAACTGTAGAGCTTCTGCTTTAGCCAGCCAGATTCTGTGCAGCTCTAGGGAGTACAAAAATGTTGGCCTTTCCACGATGTCAAGATATAAAACTGACAAACTGGGAAGATGAAATAACATGGATTTAATGGAGAAAAATGTCCAAGTTGAACTTGTCCATATTTTAGCTGCTGCACTTGATTTGTTACTGTGGCTTAATTTAAACATGTTTCCTAAGTGATGTTTGCATTTGCCAGTGAAGTTTATTCAGCCTCAAACGAAGCTAACAGCACAAAAAATTTTAAGGATAATTTTTAACCTTTGTGTTAATGTTTCATCACTGACAGATGAAAGACACCATCCAGTGGAAGACATTTGCTTATAACAATTCAAGAACAAATCCTAAATCATTACAGCAGGCCTAGAATCAGTGCACAGCTGGAATGTGAGCATCACTCCCATATGCTGAAATGTATGGAGGCGGAAGAGTGAGCCAGGAAGCTGTTGCCGGCTTCTCAGCAGCCCACTTTGCGTCCAAGTGTGATCTAGGCACACCAGAAACCTGGGGGCTACTCTCTGAATTTTCTGCTTGCAAACTTATGAGTACTTGAGACAGTGAGTAATGGGAAACTAGAATCCCCCCTCTCTCTCAAACGCTTAATGTTAATGCACCACATTAATACTACTTAAATATCAGAGACTGGCACTTCATTTTTTCTGTCCTAGTAAAATGAATTGTTCCCGTGCTTGATTTAGCTGTTTCATTTTCTTGACTCCTACCTCTTAGCAGCACAAAAAAAATTGATAGTGCTTACTACATAGGGGAAAGAAAGGTGGTTTTTTTTGTGGGCAGAGAAAACCTTGAAACGAGCCACTGTTGCCACTGTTTTGGCAGAAAACAACAACAAAAAGATTTTGACATGTCACATCAGCATATTTTAAAAAAAATCAGTTTGGTAGTTTAAGAAATATTTAAAATGCTGACTTAAAATAAGTTTGTTATAACAATAATAAAATATATCTCAATTATTAGACTCTTACTTGATTTCCTTGGGTGTTGGTTGAGTTGAATCATCCCAAACAAATCAGTAACAACTTCCCCACCCCAATATAACTTTCTTCTACCTTGGTACATTCCTTGTTTCATTTTATTAAAGAAAGAATTAACTGGGGAATAGGAGGAGGCAGACTGAAATGCATCTTCTAATATTTTGGCCAGGGATAGATCTGCTACTGATGTAATTTGAACACGGTTGAATATAGGAATTTGTCTACACTGGAATTTAATTAGTTGTTTTCCTCAGCATCCAAACTAGTGCTATATGATAAAATGAACAGTAAATAATTGTGCTGGTTTTCTGATTTCTTTTAATCTTTTTCCTCCAGTACTCAGTTTCGTTTGAGAATTCAATTTCATTTGAAATAGGATTCTACTACTGATAACCTTGATTGCAAGCGTAACCTCCCACTTGGGCTTTGGCAAAGCGTGACTAGTGACATCAGCTTTTATTTAGAGTTTAACTGAGGAGAACAATCTACTTCCCAGTGAAAACTGAAGGTAGTATCTGATTTTTCCTTGCTGTTAATAGCACCACAAGGTGTGTTAGTCTAGTCTTTATATAGTAAAGTTTTTACTTTTCCAGCAGCTGGCAGATGATGTTTTCATGTTCAAGTTTAATCTCAGAGCTTTATTAAACTAGGCAAACAACATTGCAAAAAATTTTCTGTAGTGCAAACTGGAATACTAGCTGCTACAACAGCAATCTGTTACCTGATTGTTATTAAATACCAACATGCTGTGGTGACACCTTGTTAGATGTGATGCAATGTTGTACATAGCAATTACCAGCTCTTCATTTATTTTTATCACCAGCTGGGGCCCAGGTAGGAATATAAGTTTTGCTGCTCCCTTCCAAGCAAGGGAGTCACCATCTTGCCATCAACCTGTTTTCCTCTGATCTCCTGTCAGTCCCTTAAGCATAGAAAGAGTTGCCTGCTACTGTCAGTCTGAGTCAGAGAAAGCAGCTTCTTACTCTAACTGCTGACCCAGGAGATTGTGACTCCAAATGAATAAATAGCTAGACCCGATTCTGTCAGCTTTGAATCTGGTCACACAGCATCAATCAGCTTCTCCTTTACATCGCTTATAAATGCAGCTGTACAAAGAGTGGGATGGAGGGGAAAACCAGAACCCACCAGACGGGTCTTATAGGGAGTTAACTGCACCCCTCACAAACACCACCGCCCCTTCAACACTGAAACAAAATGCATGTAAATCAGCTGCAAAGTAAAGTCAAGGTAAATAACATGGACTAACTCAGTTCAGTGCACAGCTGGTTAGGAGTGTATGACTGTTCCAGCTAAAAGTGGCTAAACAGAGAATCCCACCGACAAAGCACTGTGGGTGGGGAAAAATCCCAGCCCTGTCATTCTCAGGGCTGTAGGCTGAGATGCCATCAAGTCCAGAGAGGAGATAGCCCATGCTAATACAAGGAGAAGATCACTCTGCTCTTTTTCTTCTTTCTCCTATTAGTAAAATGGCTATGTACACTTTCTCTATGTGTTCAGGCTGCCTGCAAACACTGCCCCTTGGATCTTGGCCTATCTTGTCAAATACTGCCTTGTGACAGTATGAAAAATATGGGTGTTGTGTACGGAGTTATCCAAGATATAATGATTTAGCAGGTACCATGGCCTCTCAGGTGATAGGTTTGGATGTAATGTGGCTAGATGGTGGTGGGTTTGCCTTGAATCTTATTGCATTCTGTACTGGTGCTGTACTCCCTTCCCCGTAATGCAGTATTCCCTTTCAGGTTTAAAATGCAATAATCAGATTATGAGTATTGTTTCCAACTCTAATTAGTTTAATGTAATTAGTTTATCATTAGCTCTGGATCAGGACCTTGCTGCAGTACTGTCTCTGCTGTGCTTAATTTAATTATATTTAATGCAATCTCTTTGTTTCCCCAGAGGCTAAATAAGCCTGCAGCCAAAGACTGAAAATCAATACAGAGGGCTATTCTCAGATCCTGTGCTTTCAGGTAGGTCTGGAAGAACCAGGCTTAAAACATGCATTGCATCTACTGTTTAGTTCTCCATCTCTCCATAGTACCGTGTGACCCCCTAACCTGGCAGCAGGAAACCAACCCAATTCAATATGAAGAAAGGTTTCTTCCTCTCTATAAAGCTAATAACCTGGCCTGGCTCTATAAAGCTAATAACCTGATCTGGTACCTTTTTTTTGCTGGTTTACATTCCTTTGCACCATTTCTTCCTGCCTGGTCTTTCTACAGCATTCAAATGATTATTTTAACCGAAGACTTTAGTTTTATTTGAAACATCTGCAGGACACATGCGACCTCCGCAGATCACGTGAGTGTGAAGTCTCAGTTGTGCTGTAATTGTTAGTTTCCTAACAATACTTACTAGAAGTGTCCAATTTATCAGTTTTCTTTCGGTTCTCCAGTACAAGTGGAATTCTGCCATTGCCAATGAATTCTCATGTTTACCACCATTGCTATGGCTCCATTTCCCATACAAGAAAAGGTGGTTTCCATGCCCTGGGGGCTATCCTGCTGTTTCCTAGGATACTTTTCACAGAAGCCCAGAGATGCCTCTTTCAGCAAAAGAAGTGTTGCTGATTGCCTACAGATAGGGTGAGAAGGGCAGAGAGCAACTGGTTTGAGCTGAAGACAAAGGAAAACAGTGCAAGGAGCAAAACTGACAGAATCTGATGCCAGTGGAAATCTGTACCTATCTCTCTTTCCATATCTGCTTTTTCAGAGCAGCACCAGCTCCTATTTGCCTATTTTTATTGACCCTTAAGAAACATGGGAGATATGGGTTAATGCTGCAACCTGGTACACTTCTACATGGGGTGTAGTTGAGCTGGAGCATGCTAACTGGTCAGCTTTCTGCTGCCTTCTGGCTGAGAGGAAGTCCAGGGTGACTCAGTCCTCGAAGGACAAAGCAGGGAGGATGTTAATAAGACTTCCTTCCTTCATTGGAATAATAATTCTGCTTGAAACTTGATGTTGCAAGACTTCTTCTTTCCTGCTGTGCATGAGAGTTGACTGATGGGTGAAGCAAGATGACACTGACAGACAGTGGCACCTCATAAAACCCTCCTGGTGAAGCTCATTAGCATAGATACAAAACTTTGTTGAGAAGAGCTAAGAACCTAAAGGCCTACCTTCCCTCCCAGCCTTTCCGCTGCATGCCTGCACAGAGACTGCCTCCCCACGCCCCCCCTACGACAAGAGTCCTCAATGGCAACGTATGTCTTCAGGTTTCACTGCTGGGCATGTTGCAGAAGAAGGGGATCACTGTAAAAGAAGCTCCTCAGGAGCAAAGTAATTATCAAGAGTGAACAAATTAGCATTTCCTCAAAAACACAGAGCCTCTACAAGCTCAAGAGAAGTGTGAAGACTAACTGGGGATGTGATTGGAGGTCAAAGGAGAATACAGATCCCCTGTTCTTGCTGGGCCAGATGCTCAGATGAGGGCTGAACTCTCTCTGCTTTGGGGACAACCTGGCTTCCTAATGTCTCACATGGCACTGTCTTCTATTTTTGCAGGTGGGTTTGGTTCAGTAGTTAAAGCCAACAAGGGATTAGGTAAGAATCTGATCAAAACCCCTCTGGTACAGAAGAATTACATGTTCCTTTGGATGTTTCTGTAGCGGTACCAGGACCTTTCGCCCAAGCTGCAATTAATATAACCCTGTAATAGCACATTTCACCCAGGAATACCAAAGGGTTTCATAAAATTAGCTTTATGTTCTTGCTATGATATGCACTAGGGATTTATTGTAATTAAAGCTGATTAAAAATGTTCCAATGAAACTATTTTCTATCAGATTATGTATACTCTGCAGCATTGCAATGTTTCATCTTATTTCACCCCAGGAGCCCAGGGACCCTCCAGGCACAAGGCTGCCACATGGTGTAAAGTCAACCTTGAGCATCCAAGACATAGCCCTTCTCCAAAGCAGAAAGTCTTAAATGGCAGCCCAAGAGGACTTGAACAAGACTCGCCAAGGCTGCAAGTGGTCTTGGCTGCACAGAAGGAAACCTGAAGACAGAGTCTGCAGGAAAGGGGGATCACTGTCATTTTGAAAGGCTGAAATAAATCTTTTGAAATTCTCAGTCTGTGTTGTCAGACTGCAACGATCTTTCTGATGAAGAAAAACTCTTCCTTTTTTCTTCTTCTGTTATATCAGATTTCTTTATTCCAGCCTACCATACTTCTCTCCTCATACACAGGGGAATGGAGGCATTACCAACACCTTTAACTTTTCCAAAATCTCCTGAGAAACATAGAATATAGCCAGCAATAAGACCAGCAGCTGTTATTGCTTTCTGTTATGATAGGAATACAACACTTGACACTCTCCTTTTAAAAAGGCTACCTCCTTTCCATGATGTGCTTAGAAAACTTCCTTTAATAAATGAATAAGATTAGTCAGTACTGATTCTTGAAGGGAATTGCCTATGGACTAGCAAACCACTTACTCTTTTCTACTGGGCTTTATTGTAGGAATAGGGACTTTTAATTTGCTAATAGGTGACTAAAGGCACAATTTTTTTAGAACTCCAGAGTCTGAGTGTGTGGAATCATCCTGTGCTCCTTCTCCAAAGAGGCATCATGTAGTCCTTGCTTTCTTCAGCTTCAATAGGGTCACTCATAACCTTACATACTCTCTGAGTATGCTGTGCTACTCTGCTGTAACTAATAGCATTAGTACTAATTATTACCCATAAAGCCACTAATTTCTACTAAAAGCAAGGAACATTCATCCATTTGAAAGCCACTGTGCTTGGACATATTTTAATTATGCTTTATATTCATGTTTTTCAACATCAGCATCTTGCTAATGTCTCGGTTTAAAAATATAGCAATATGACCTATAGCAAGCCAAAGTTATAGTTGACTATTTTCATGTGTCTGGGAGCAGCTCCAATAATTATAAAGAACCAGAGCCGCAAGCTGTCTTTATAGACATCAATTCAAAATAAATTGAATAAGAAAGAATTATGACTTTGAGAACTGCTGCTTTTAAAACTAGCTATGGAAGCATAACCTGCTGCTGAAATGATAAGGTAGACTCACGAATACATTGCATGCTATATGGCTGAGCTAAAGTCAGTAGTTGGAAATCATTATTTTTTTAAAAAATGCTACTTTTGGAAAGAGAAGTTGCCCGAATAATCTTTAAAACAGGCAACACATTTTCTTTATTTCTTTTATAACTTAGGAAGCAAAATGTTTGTGACTGAATCCTCTTTTTTGCTGTCTTTGCTTTAAAGACTTTTATGCCATCATAAGAAAACTTTTACTGTCTTGTATCTGAGAAAAGCTTTACAAAAAAATTGAAAAGATTTTACAAGTGTGGGAATTATGGTACGGAAGTATAGAGGCAATAGTCAAAACCATCCCAGGGTAGCAATCATGCTTAAATATATGCTGAATTTTAAGCAGTTAGATTAATTGGATCAGGATGAAAAGCGGTGCATGGAGTGAGTTTGGAATGAGCAAAGGAATTCCTAACCTTTTCATATTGTTTTATACTGTAAGAGAAATTCATAGTCCGATTCTCCAAAAACCAGGCACGGGAAATGAAACACTGGCAGAACTTTCTGCTTTGAACATTACATGGCACAAAACATTAGAAGTCCTCTACCAGCAGGGATATGGAATATACATTTGTTTCAGGTTTCTACAAAGCTCTGGAAACAGCTCAAGAAGTTACAGTGTAAGCAAAGCATGGTGAATAAAAGAAATCATAAGGGCAAAGAATGCTTAGTAGTATAAATAATTTAAAAGGTGGTGGAGTATTTCACCATCACGCATTTAGTGAACAGGTTTTCTTATTAAAATATACTCTGCCATAATGACTGCAGCATTACTACACGAATATATTAGCATTAGACTGATGATTTAAAGGTGAAATGAACTTAAAAAAAATATGATTGGCTGTTAAAGAGCAAGATACATAAGAGTAAGGAGTAGCAAATTGCCAGAACAACATTCTCAGTTGTCTTAAATGGAAGCTTATGCAAAGAGAAACTTATACAACGTAACAAGGTAAATTGCAGTTTATTCACTGACAAGTGTTCAGGAGGGAATTTTTTAATAACAGTTTATTCAGTTTATGTGTTTGGAAGATATCACTTTATCAGTCTTAGGTTCTTTGATACTTTCTTTTATTTGTGCAATGTGCAGAACTGCGAAGTCATGGGTTTGTTCTTACAACCGAAAGTACTTCCTTGTTTATTTTGCTTTTAAAGTTTTTAATAGCTGTTAGAATCATTCAAGAGGTTTTTTCCTGCTTCTTGAGCCACTGAGATAAAATTTTCACCCTGTCTTGTCTTTGGTTGTTTTTTATTATGAAAGGTAACCAGAGTAGTTTGGATACCTCTCAGGAAGTTAGTTTACAGGTTTATGAGAGCTCAGGTAGAGCTGAGGATCTCTTCTCAGGAAATAATGTAACTGTGCACAGCTGTAGAGAAGAGGAAGGCACATGGGCTTGAATCAAACAATATTGTCTCTGTGAGCTCTGAAACTAGCAGTGGCATTCGTCCTGCTTAACTCCAGACATAGCATTTGCCATCTAAGCTAGTCATGCTAAACTCAGTTTCTAGTCAAGGAAAACAATTAGGCACAACTGGGCCATGTTTCAGCTGAAATCTTCTGGCGCCTACTGTGAGATGAGAAAAGCTGAGCCTTCCACTCTGGTGAGGAGGTTGCAGTCTGCACTCGGCTTCCTGGTGTCTGTTGGCCATTTGGCGCAGATGTGTGTAATCCCATGAATCACAGCCTCATTTGTGCCACCAAGTACAGTTAGGCCCGTCCTCATGTCCAAGGTAAAGCTCTAACTAATGAGTCATTGAAATAGCTGACTCGCCTGCCTCAGTCTGGTGCCCTCCGTAGCCCTGTAAGACTATGCCTGAAAAACCTGACGTCTTGAGGACAGGATATAAGCAAAGAGCCTACCCTGCTGCGAGAGGGAGAGGGAGAGAGACAGTCTGGATCTCCCTGGTGTTTGCTGTGAGACTGATGAGCTACACACAAATAGCACTCGGCCGGCTTTCTGAGACATATGCGCAGGTCACAGTCTGAGCACGTCAAGAGGATGTCAGGAGGTTCATTGGACCAAGGATGAAGGCTCTGACAACAGTCAAATGCACACTATAAGTGTACTTCTGTGCCCTTGACTGAAAAGTTTAAGCTCTGAAATGCTCTCTCCCACCTTCCCTGAGACATCTTAGGCAGCTTTGACACATGTTGATTCTTATTTAATTCAGTTTTATTTTACTTTGCTGCCTATTTAGGCCTCAGTTTATTCCATAGCTGTTCTTGGGGTATTGTTGTGGCTCCTTTGTCATCACCTGTATCTGCAAGAACTAATTCATCTGTTTTTCATTAAGAGGACAGTTTTTGCTCGTTTTAAATATACAAATGTTGGGCATTTGATAAGACAATGAAGAAAATTTAGAATAGAACATGATGAGTTGCATGATGGTCTTTATTTTGTCTGGCAATCTTGGTATGTCACTTTAAAGCTTTGTTTTATTATAAGATCACAGCAGAACACTGCAACCTTCTGTGTAACGTCAGTCACAGGACTAATCAGCATTAACTCATTATACTAGCACATCTGCTGGAAAAATGTCTGACAGAATTGATCTTGTTTAAGATTGAATGATGTTCCCAGGCAACTTGGGACCATTACAGACTTTTCATTCCCTTCTCTATCAAAATAAAAACGTGAATAATTAGTTGAGAAGAAGAAAGAAAATGAAGGCTTGTCACTCTGAGGAGAGAATGAAAAGGCAAACACCTGATATAGGCTGATTTAAGTACTGCAGGATGTCAAGACATATTGATATGAGTGCATAAGAACCTAGATGGAATGTAAAAAAAGAAAAAATGTTTGTTTATCAGAGTGTAAATTTTGTTACTTGAAAGAGAAAACCCCTGTAAGGATTAAAGAAGGATGGGAAGACAATGCAGCTCTGGTTGCCTTATGTCAAAGAACTTAAAGGATGCGCAGAGGACAGGTCTTTAAAAAATGATTTCAAGAGACTTTTTAAGCATTCATTTAGGAATAAGCTAAGAGAAGTACCTGCCATACTGTATCAGATTAGTAGCTTAAGTCACTTCTCATCTTTAGAGAGTACGGTTTCTGGGTTATTGATAATACTGAGTTTAAGGTATGCTTCAGTCAAAAGCAGGACATGTTTTCAGAATTTCTGTTATATGTGTCAGTGCTTGCTGGGCAGAAACATTTCTGTTCAGGAAAACTGTGGGCAGACTTATTGCAAAGGTTTGAATTAAAAGGCAAAGTAACTAGGGAAGCAAGTGCTATGTATTCTCAGATTACCAACCATTCACGCTCTGATTGCTGGGAAGAACCACACCTTTGGTTGTGTAAACTCTACTTTGAAGGCAGAAGTCATAGATGATAACTCTTCAGTTTAATCAAAGAGTTGGAAGTCATGAAGGACCTTAGAAGTCTGTAAGCAGGTTTGTTTCACTGCAGTGACAAATGCCTTTTGGTTCCTATTGTGTCATATTCACAACTGAATGTACTTTGATTTCTCTTTGTAAATTCCCATAGCACATTTTTTGTATACATTTGTCACTGTCAATGCTTGAGCTGATTATATTGCAGTCCAAGCCAAGTATATTCTCGGTCTGGGAGATCTAATTCTTCCATGCGTGGACAGTTCTGATAACTGGGGTTGCCTTGGGAAGAACTAACAGTTTTCTCTTCCATTTATTTCCATCTCTGATAGCCCTGACATTGGTCTCCTGCTTATTATTTTATATTTCTCTAGAGAAAAAAGTCTCATATATTCCACCTTGAATAGCACACTTTTCTCAAATAAACCCACATTTATTGCTAGTCTTTACAGTTCTCCCGTTGCCAATGTGTTGAGTAGTCTTTTCCCTTGCATTTTCCTTCTTTTTGCTTTCATCTTCTGCTGGGAATTTTTAAATAGCTTATCACTAGTATTCTCTTTATTGCTGAGCTTTGGATTTGTGTCTTGAGTGACTTGAAAATAGCCTCATCTTCTAGAATTTATACTATATAAGAACTCTAAATGGGGATTTTCCCAGCTGTAGCAGATCTGTGTTTTCCTGACTGCTGCTCTACCTGTTCATTTTTTATTATGGGAAAAAAAAAAACCAAACAAAAACCCAAACAGTGTCCCTGTAGGTAATTTCTTTCACTTTCTTTAATAATTAAACCTTGTGCTGAAAATGATGTGATTTCTCCATCAGGCTGCTAGCTTTACGATGGAGCCCAAGATGTGAGAAATGGGGACATAACACATTACATTTCACGCTGGCTGCATCACTTGAACGTGTGAAGTGTCTCTTGCAGACAGCTCAACTTCAACAATTTTGCAGTAACGCTTTTAATGCCAGGCTGGATTTCCTCTTTTGGCTTTTCTAGGAAGTCTTTCCATTCTGAAGTTGTACTCCTTGCTTTATTTTTTCTGACATCTGATTTTAAGCTGAATGGCCCTTTGTGCTCTGGCTGTGACTGGAGCTCTCTACCTGTCTGTTTCTCATTCCCTCACTTCTCCACTGATAGCTTCAGGCACAGTAGTTAAGTCTTGCAGGTCAGTAACTTTACTTCTTACTACAAGAATCCTGAATGTCAGATTGTTCCTCAAATAATAAATAACAGCTGGTCCCTAGTGGTCTCCTAGGTGAGATTTTGAGAATCAGTATTTACCTTTTAATTTGAGAGCTGTTCTTCATTAACACAGTGTTCTGCTTTTTTTTTTGTTTGTTTGTTTTGTGGCGTGTCATAGGGTCAGAGCTAGTGGGCTTTTGCTGTCTCTTCAGAGCTCAATGTAAATATCCATCTTAGTCCCCAATTCTACAGTTCCTGCAGTGGCAGAATCCACAAGGGGTATTACATACATGAAGATGTTCATATATTTTATGCATTCCATTATGTTGACTTTTTAATGGCAAATTACTGATGGAGTGAGGATGCATGTCACGTGCATGTTTTTTAGGATGTTATTCATACCTATAACACCTATTGTAGGTAATTTACATATATTGCAGGTAATGTAAATATAGGTAATACCGAGGGCATTATTGATGCCTAATACCTATTACTGAACCCTTTGAGCATGATTGCTAAAGAAAAAGATGAGAGAACAGTAGTGCCCAGGTGAGGGAGGGAAGCATCTTCAGGAGGGTGCCTCTCCATGTACCCTGGCTGCTGGGCATTAAAAACTAGGACGGCTCTACTGTGCATCTGACCAGGGCAGTCTGTGGGGCCATAGAAAGGGAATGGGTGGTGGGCCTAGACCCTTCCCTTTCCCTGCTCACAAGCTTCCCTGGCCCACAGTGCAGTGGCACAGAGCACCCATATAGTACGTGATCACTGCACTGGGTCAAGCCTGAGGTACAACTAGGCGTCCTCTTTTTACTGCATCTGACAAGTCCACATCCAGCCTAAGGTAAGCAACATATGGCAGATAGCTGTTCAATGTGTACATGTTATACGGCTTCCTTCTCTGCAGATGAGTCCATGAGCAGATGCAGTGCTGTTCTGATGGGCAGAGAGTATTGCCCACGGTGGTACTAGCATGGGAAGGAAAGGTCTTCTTAGCAGGTGTCCTTTCCAGTAACACCCCTGGGGTCATGCAAGCCAGATTTATTGACAGCATCGTAGCCCTTATAAGAACTCACTAATACAAAGCACCCTAGGACAGAGATGGTAGTCTTTACTACTTGCTGAACACAGCAGGGCCATGATTTTACAGCTCATAGGTGTTAGCTTAATGTAAGGAATAAATCAACCAGTTTCTTTTTTCTATGATATCATTCAGCAGCCTCTCATTACAGAAGGTTCATAGTGCTATTTGCACGGGTTGTCATCTCTAATCTTCGCCTCTGTGTGATGATTCATTGTCTAGCATTTTTTTTGTCTTTTGTCACTAAATAAATTTTAGGCATGAGTGAAAAATTCAGTGATGAATTAAGAAAAAGGCTTATTCTACAACAGTTCTCAAAAAGCAGGTAAAAAGCAGACATAAAGTATCTCATAGCATTCTCAGATCATCTTATAAAGACTTCTTTATCATTAGGAAAGCCCTATACATCACCTACGTAGAACATTTGGATTCCTCAGCATGGAGAAATGTTACTTTCTGTTTCTCCTTGGGCCCACTGATTTTTTATTGTTGGTCTCTAGAGCAGATGAGATGTAACAGAGGTAGATTTGATTATAGTCTTGCCCTAAGCTCAGTCTGCTTCTGTAGTACTCATAAAAACAAACAATTTATGCAGAAATGTGCATGAATATTCAGATTTTGAAAAAGAAAGCCTATCCTAGAAGTTTGGTGAACTTTGGATTTTCATCTGATAAGTCATAAAAAGACTGTAGAAAATGCTTTATATTCCCATTTACACAATAACTATCCTCCAGTTTATTCAGGTTTGTAGTCCCGTCAGAAGATAAACTATGCCATGCTCATAGAAATAACAGGTGGGTGAGGTTCAAGAGCCACCCAGTGGTTTAAATTGCCTGCATATGTCATTCAGAGACCTGTTACAGGTTGGGAATAATCTGGATCTATCCATCAATGGGAAAAGGACCAAAAATGAGTGTAGAAAATATCTATAGCTAATAATTAATTAGACCCTACTCTTAATAACTTGAGAAAAAAAATTATACTTTCCTTGTTTCTTAGTTAAAATGCAAGAAGCAAGTCTATTTTTCATACAAAGATATGTAATGTATTAAGATGCAATGTCAAGGACCTACCTACTTACATAGTTTTGAGCTTGTTGGTTTTGTCTGGTTTTTGTACTCTGTTTTATCTGTGGGTGGCTGACTACAACCATCCTTCGAATGAGTTTTACCATTTTTAAGTCTAGCAAGCCGTCTGTGAGGCAAGTGGCAGGGCTGCAGACTCTGCCCCGAGTTCTCCATAGGGAATTCCTGTTACCAAGAATTCTGCTTCTCTTCTCAGTGATCCATTTCTCCTCAGCTTCCTCTGAGGTGCTCAACCTGGCAGAAGGAAACAGACCCAATCATGATTTAGTAGGTAAGACGCAACAATTAAGCTGTAACTGCATAGAGAGACACCAAAGAAGCCCATCAATCATTTATCCTGGTGGGGTAACATCAAATAGTATTAATCATGGTGCAAGAGATTTCTAACCAAAATCAATTATGACAGGTTTGTTAATATTTGAAGTTTTTAAGCTCTTATTTTCTGTGGGTTTTATTTTGCTCAGACATCACAATTTGTAACCATACATTATAACATCTCTTGATCCTGCTATGATGTTGTTTTAATTTTTTCCTTTAAATGAACAATATTTCACTGTACCACTAAGCTAAACCAGTGTCCCTAGAAAAGCTTTTCTCATTCCTCCTAAAACTAGGGGGAGAGGTAGAGGTAGATTGCTTCCCCACTCAGTTTCTTATAATCTTTTGTGTTAGTTATGCAAAGATGAACATTCTGAATATTTAAATAGTCAAAACTGATATCTATCTTTCCATGGAAAGACTTTATTCTTTCACAAATCAACTTCTTTTTTCCTTTAAAAAAACAAGAAGAAAAAGTATCAGATGGTAATTCTAGAACCAGGCACTTAATTATCATTGAGACCTCTACCCTTCTGACTAAAACTGGCCAACAAGCTCCACAAAATATTTATCTATTTTTTAAAAAGATGCTACAGAATATTAAGATTCTGGTTTTTAGCTAGCTACACTAGAATAAAGTAAATATGGTCTGTACTCTCTCTTCAGCTTCTGCATACCTGACCATGACAGATAGTCTTATCAGCATGTTCACTGTATATTTACTGATCATGTTTCACTGGTGCCTGAAGGCAGTCTCACTTTTCCATTATAACAGATTATGTAACTTCAATTTTCACTGGACATGCCCAAACATATTTCTCTTTTTCGAGAATAAATCGTTTTCTATTTATTTATTTATTTATTTTATTTCTTCCATAACAATGAGTGCAAATATGATTATAGAAGTGCTGATATGGTTCTGAGAGCTACCAAGAGTAATAGCCTCCTGGGATAGGAGGAGTTCTTTGCTAAATGACTAGATAAATACTGGGTTTTGGACAGATAGGTAGCTATACACTAATCAATATAGGTACATATATCTCCAGGAGCTAGGATTTAGTGCTCCCTTGAAATTCATTTTGCACAACACCTTGAATGAAAAACCTCACTACTTTTTCTTTCTGCATCACAGGTTGCTCTTGGAGATGACGTGTGTTCAGATCTGAGGTGAAAATAAATACCATTTGCACATATGCCTTGCCCTGTCCGTTGGGGACAGCAGGTTGTACAGTTATAGGCCCGTTGTCAGCACAGCAGAGTGGCCAGTCTTGCAGACATCAGTGGGACTGGCTGACTCTCCAACAGTGAGAGACAAGTTTGTATTGGGAGCTCTGCTGCTCATTAAGCCTATGGCTGTACTGCAAGGACAGAAATGGAACACCCGTCCTTCCGTACAAGGACTGGGAATGACAAAGACTTCAGGTATAAATAACATCAACAAACAGTACTAAAAATACAGGGGCTTATTTGATGAATAATTGCAAAAGAAGGACAAGAGACAAGATGCAGCAGAGAGTAAAAGTAAAGCTTTTGCCAAGAAAGGTCATTGTCATCATGATGACCAGGCTCTTTCAGCACTCTGATATGCCTGTAAAGCCAGCTGTCTTCTGACTCCTATTACTCTGCTACTACCTGGTTTTGCTTTTTTTCTCCTTAATGCAAATATTTATGCATCTCTTACTCTCTTTTAGTCTGAAAAGAAAAAATGACAGCATGTCAGTGTATTAAGAGAGGGTCCATATGATCACCAGCATGGATGGAAAAAGTTCTGTGAAAGTCTCAAGCACTCTTAGGAAAGATGATTTTACTTCCTTTTATTTTGATCAGGACAGACTCTTCATATCTGTTAGACTGTAGCAACAGTTCTATTAATTTCAGTGGGGCAAGATTAGCTCTTAGCTGTGCTGAACAATAAAATACTTCATCTCATTTTGCTTAGCGTCCTTCTTCCTTTGTGTGCTTCACTATGTACAATCTCTCACGCAGAAAACCATGCTAGTAATACTGCAACACAATTAAATTTGTCATCTGACATCTCTGATTACCAGAGCTTAACAATCAATCTGAGGGGTTTAGTTTTGGGGTTTTTTTTGGAGATAGACTGCACAAGGTCACATACCAGCAGGAATGAAAGTGCAGAAAAAAAAAGCTGTTGTGAAGAAACAGTTCCTGGGAATGCTTTTGTTGAAAATAAATATAGTCTCATACAAAAGTTAAGACCTAGGGAGCTGATCTAATCTAAAATGAACCTGAGATCCGGAAAGGACTTTCTGATGATACTACACAATTATGTAAGCTTCTGAAACTTTGATAGCAGGAAAACCTCAGAGAATCTTTAAAAATATTTAACATCAAATTTCTTATATATTGTCTGGGTAAGAAATTCCTTTTAATGAAAAACATCAAGATTTAAAACACACAAACCCAAATTCTCTTCACATTAGATTTCAAATTGGATCTTTCAGAAATTGCAAGATTTGGAGCAAGCCTATCCGAGTCAGCAGTGGTCGGTGTGCTTGTTTGGAAGGAGCCCCATTTCAAATTGCTTCTTTGGACCAGAGTGTGTGTCATGGGCAGAGGAGCCTCAACTTCCTGCCTATTTTTAGGTGTATGTATCTGACTTATACCACAAACCTTATCCTACAACTGAGAAACCTTTGTAAGGTAAATTAAAAGCTGTTACTAAAACTATATTAAAAGGTAAATTAAAGCTGGGCACAAGCCAGCAATGTGTGCTCACAGCCCGGAAGACCAATCGTGTCCTGGGCTGCATCAAAAGAAGTGTGGTCAGCAGGTCAAGGGAGGTGATTCTCCCCCTCTACTCCACTCTGGTGAGACCCCACCAGGAGTACTGCGTCCAGCTCCAAAGCCCCCAACATAAGAAGAAGATGGACCTGTTGGAGCGGGTCCAGAGGAGGGCCACAAAAATGATCAGAGGGATGGAACACCTCTCCTGTGAAGACAGGCTAAGAGATTTGGGGTTGTTCAGCCCGGAGGAGAGAGGGTTCTGGGAAGACCTTATTGCAGCCTTTCAGTACTTAAAGGGGTCTTATAAGAAAGATGGGGACAAACTTTTTAGCAGGGCCTTGATACGACAGGAGAAGGGGTAATGATTTTAAATTAAAAGAGGGTTGATTTAGACTAGATATAAGGAAAAAAAATTTATGCTGAGGGTGGTGAAACACTGGAACAGGTTGCCCAGAGAGGTGGTAGATGCCCTGTCCCTGAAAACATTCAAGGTCATGTTGGACGGGGCTCTGAGCAACCAGGTCTAGTGGAAAGTGTCCCTGCCCATGGCAGGGGGTTTGGACTAGATGATCTTTAAAGGTCCCTTCCAAGCCAAACTATTCTATGATTCTATGAAATGTCAGTGAACTAAATCTATTTTTATAACAAAAAAATTGTTTACAAAAAATTGTCATCTTCTGCCAAAATTCTCACAGCTCTAATTAATTTCACTTTCGGAAGAGCTGAGTGCAGTTCCCATTTACATTATCAATTAGTATTTCTTCCTTACAGCTTTCATTGTTCCAGCCTACCACGTGCAACCAGCTATCATCACAGCGCAGTGAATGCACAGCCAGCCTAGCTTCTATGGAGCAGCAGTGAGTAACATAATTATTATTCTGAATGACAAAATAACTACCTTCCTATCTCTATATTTAATGACACTGGGTTAGCTATGGGTCCTTGTCACCCGTAAAGAGAGGCAAATATAAGAAGTGCCTGTATTTCATAGATAAGATTATTTGAGACTTTTCAAAGCTTCATTAGCACTGACATATTGTCTATGGGGCATAACAGCGTAGAGGTGCCTAATCTGCTTTTAAGTGAGACACCTTAAGTACTACAAGGAGTATGGTGCTGTGCTCAATATTTGGCTAACATACACAGCTAAGTTGACTTTAATGCTTGTAATACTCAAGCTGACAGCTCATTTAGGGGATGCCATGTGGTTCAGCACAACAGGTAGGCATACCTTTACTTCAAAGAGAAGATGAACATTCAACAAAAATCAGCAATGTATGAAAGATGTTATACCCACAATTCTTTTTAGCAGGCACTATATAAACAACTGGAAAACTCTTTAAGGAAACTTTTAAAAACTCAGATATCATCTCCAACAGTTAAAAAGTGCCCAAGATGGCAGATGTCATGTCTGTAGTAGAAATCTGGTGAAAGAATCAGTGGTGGTGCTGCGCTGCCTGCTGCGGGCTTTGCCAAATGCAGACCTGGGGCCAAGGGCACGTGATGCATGCAACACGCTGTCCTGAACCCATGGTAAACTACTGTCCCAGGGGTACCCAGCTCCTTCCCCACATGGATCCTGCCACTCCTGGCATAGGAGCAAACCCAAGAGATGGCAAAGCTGCTGCTACCTCTGTCACTATTCAGCTGCCTCCTTGCAGCACAGGCACAGGAGGTAGCCTGTTGGTGCACTGCTGTGCCTACAGCTTGATGCTTGCTTTCTCTGTCCAGACCCTGCACCATGGTGCTTACTGGTTTTGCCTTTTAGAACTTAACTTTTCAAGCCCCCAGCACATTGTAGAGCTGAGTCTCAGGGAATGTGCTCAGACTTCCTTTTCTATGGATGATGCTGTGCAGGCTTGTTGGTCTTAGTGAAATACTGGAATACTCAGCTGATCTGGAACTGCAGCATCTGACAAAAGTTTCATATTCTTCATTCATATATGCTTTGCCAGCAGGTTGTTAATGGCACTCACACCCGTCAACAGCAACTGAACAAGAACAAGGGGAGACAACCCCTGGTTGCATCAGAAGGACCTGAATTTTGGAGGGTTGCATTGCAATTATGGACAGGATGGCTGGAGAAAAGAAAGCAATGTAAACAATAAATAAATATTTCTTTGTCTTCATTGATACCCATAGCACACTAATGTAGCTTTTAAACATTCAGGAGGCTGTGATGACAACTGTTAAACAGAATGCTTTATTCAGCAGTGGAGAATTTCCCTTCTTGTCATATCAGATTATTATTACTATTAAGAAGAAGATTTTTCACCATATGAATTCAATTTGGAGTAGTAATGGAGGCTTTTAATTCAGTTTTTCATTTGTGGAATTACAATTCCTTTGTATTCCATAGCTTTCTTCCTATTACATTTCTTCTATTTTTTTCTAGTACCCTTAGCTTCTGAATCTAAAGCTAAAACGAGTGAACTTCAAACATTAATTTCTTCTTGAATTTTTCCTTTTCTCACAGCCTCCTTGTTGGGTCACAGCCCTTTAGGGTCTGAGTCCAGCAAAAGAACTGCTCAGAGAAAGGAAAAACACATTATAGTTTGTGTGAAGAAAAAACCAACTTTCCATTCCACATCTTCCTGTCATAGCCAGGTCACCAGGTGACATTGGTGTAGTTCAGTTTCAGTTCTGACCAGTGTCCTGGGGCAAAGTTGCTAGTATTAGCCCACTCGTCACAACCACCTAGCACAGGAAAGATCTCTTATTTAGCTTGTTTAAAACAAAAAAATAAATAAAGGCTTTGGGGTTCGGTGCACCTTAAAATAATCAAAACACAGACTTGCAGGGAACAGGTTGGCTGTAATGCTTGGCTGTGAGCTGGGTGGGGAGAAACCTCACCAGTGTGTTGCTTGTTGAAGCCCCAGCAGCCAGGAGCAGGGGAACAGTAATAAGATCCTCAGCAAACAGGGCTTCAGGGAAACCGAGTTTCCTGCACCTCAAAGTGCTACCTGCACCTCAAAGTGCTACCTGCACCTTAGTGCCAAGAATGTGCTCTCAAGATGCTGAATATCACCATCATGGTAGAAGTCTTGCCTTTCATTCAGCTACAGGATTTTTTGGAGAAGCTTCTGGGAAAAACGCCAAAATGCAAATATTTGTACCCTTCCTCGCTGCCCTTCAGTGTAACAGCTGCAAAGCACAGCATTTTCTAAGACACGCATGCCTGTTTCCTAAGCTATAATCCTGACTGACTCTTTCTTCTTTTCCTTAGTAACCACTGCTAGCGCCGGGGGGTTTAGCTGGGCAGAAAATGGAGTGGGCTGAGAAAATTTTGGTGCTGGCTAAACACAGTCTCACGGGTAGGTTCTCAATATTAGAAGTGAAAGGGAAGAGGTAGAAAGGACAGCAAAATGAGCCACAGCATCCCCAGAGCAAGGCCATGCACCAGTCTCTAACTTGCAGCATGGAGGAGGCTAAAGAGGTGAGAAGCGCCTTTGGCGGAGTCCCAAAGCCCAGGGACACCACAAGGCGAGCTGGAAGGGACCATGGGAGCAGGGGCCAAACCCAGAGAGCTGGCCCAGCCTACTGCTGAAGCATTTTTCTGGGACTGAAGTTGGATGCTGTAGAACAGATTTGTTAGAGAACAATAATTTATACCTCCTTTCACGTTTTGAGAAGTTTGTTGTCCTTTACTATCTCTGCTAATCCAATCTATCTCATTTGGTCCTTACAATATCACCTGTGAATGTGTTTATATGCTGCCTCTATTTCATTCTCATTTATCACTAAAAATCCACCTCCTCAGTATTCAGTTCAGCCAACATGAATCACACCATATCCTCTGGCAGATATTATTTGGTCTGCTATAGCAAAATAATGTTTTTGGATGAATACAGAGGATTCAATTTATAAAGCATTTCTGTGGTGTATCTGTGTTGATACAAGATGACTGAGGGCTCAGTATAAGAAATCGCAGCAGTCACTTAACCTGAAAACACCTCTGCCTTCCCTCTACATTTAAAGTACTGATTTTTAGCTATACTGATACATTTTGACATCAGAATCCCAGAAAAGATCTTTTTAAACAAAGAAAAAGAATAAAATAAATTCTCTAAGATGCCTAATATGAATGATGTTAAGTTTCAGAACAGCAGCCCAAAAACTTGAACAAGTACATTGCAAAGGAGATAGCTTGCGAAATTTTCTGCCATCAAAGTAGGCAAAGCACTATTTTAATAGTATAATGAAAAGGGATGTCTGTGGCAGCTTAGATGTAGCCCCAAGAGAGGGCTATTGTTACATGCAGCTGCCTTGTCAACACAACCCTAAGTCAGCCATGAAATGTCCAGGACCTTAAACAATGACATTACAAGATACAGGGAATTAGATACAGGGCAGCCGGGCTGGGTTTTCCACATTTCCACCTGGGATCTTGAAGCAAAAATGGAGATCTTCCACAGAATGGCAACAATGCTGGTTAAATTTTAAGTGTTTCATCTCAAGAACAACTGAAAAGAGACTTCAGCTCTGGTTTTCTACTTAGGTAACAAAATTGCCAGATTGTCCATATTCATCTAGTTGTTAAAAAATATTTCTGTTAACAAAGGAGCTGGGGACATACTGAACATCACAACAATACAATGTGTATATAGTTTTAAATCTGGCTTATTCTAAGTGTTTTGTTTTCATACGCATTGAGTTTTTCACTAGCTGCTTAGATCTATAGGTACAAGAGCCTGTTTCAAAGTGAAAAAGAATGTTTAAAAGACTGCTAAAACACAGGCAGGATCTAGTCTTGGAATTGGAAACTCAGCATCTGAATGAGGCTCTTCAGCTCCTTCATAGGCTGTCTCATACAAAATCAGCATACTGTAAATTTCTAAGAGATGGTGGTCTTAGCACATGAATCCTAATAAAACTGTCTTATTAGGACAGACAAATCAATGTGCAGAAAAAACTTGAATAAGATATTCATTATGAAGTGAATGTTGCTTTTAAAAAAAACCTTTCTAAATATTCAGCTTTAGTGACAATGTGCACTGACATTTTGAAGAATAAGTTATTTTTAAGCAAGTTCATACTTATTAACAGTTACAATAGCTTTTGGGGTTCCCTTCATTATATGCGACCTCGTAACTTTTGTCACATAGAGACAAGAATCTCTGGCTTCTATATATTACACAGATGTGGGAATGAAAAAGCTGTGCTGAAACTTTTGAAATTGTTTTAGACTTCCAGTGCTGTAAATTAGAGAAGAATTAAGGAAAGAAAAAAAATGAAAGCTTTAAGCTTCTAAACTTTTGCATGGTGTATGATTTGGCCATTGATTAAAGCAACAGAGGTAAAAGGAGGAACTACAAGAATGCTGGTGGGTGGGTTAAACTGGGTTTATGCACTCTGAACACGCTTACCAATATAACCTCCTGTCTGCAATATTACTTAGGGATTCGACTGACAAGGTCTGGCTGGAGCACATATAAGGAAAACAAGCTTCAAACCTATAAACATTCATACCGGAAACTTGACATACATCCAAAAAAAAATAGAAGCTTGAATGCCTTGTAGCTTAGACTCAAACCAGCATTTTGGCTATCTGATAGAGACCCAGAATATATACATTCATATCAACTACCACATGGCTGCTTTTGAAAGGGAATGCTTGAGAAAATTGCAGCCTACTACCCCTTTGTATAGAAGGTGATTAAATTCAACAATAAATGACTTATTGGGTATTATTCACCTAGATCTAAACAGTGGTTTAGAACTGCTTATAAAAGGAAATTCACACAAAAATACTTGAATAATCTATTGAAATCTCGTGAGAGTGTTAGGAAATGCAAGAGTTAAATGGCGAATTGTGCTGTGTGGTGGGGAGTTGGGGAGTGTTTGCAAGATTTAGAAGTCGAGGCCTTGGTGACTAGACATGGTGGGGCCCATGGTGATTAATGGTGACGAAAAAGAATATGTTTTGTAGTTTCAAGTACTTAAGAAANATTGTATATTCATTAAATGGAAAGACAGGGCTGACAGCCCAAGAGAGAGAGATATTTGCAATGAATAATTCTTTCAGAATTAAATGTGCAAATTAGGGCAATTAAACTATAAGCCACTCAGACACATTTCAAGGCTAAATGTTAACACCCTGTAGGAATAAGAACAGACTGGCTTGCTGAGAGTGCAACAAGTTTTACTTCAGAGTTTCCCAGTTTGTACATCACACAGGCAACAGCCTTAAGCTGATTGTTCTATGTGTAACATCCTCTCCTGTGTGACTAGGGGCCTTTTCTGTCTAGGGGCCTTTCCTGTGTGACTAGGGGCCCTGTTAAATCTATAGTAGTTCTACATAAGGCTAGATAACTTTAAGACAGGACTAAGACATTTCTTAAAGCTAGATATAAAGAGATATCATTTCCTTTCTTCCTCATCCATCCTTGCAGCCTATTGGATTACTCCTTGTTGCCCTAGATGTTTCTCAAAGTAATTCAGTCAGCTCTGCTTTTCAGTCAGCCTCTGCCCTGCTTACCTGCTTTCCAGTCTGCCTTCGACACTCACCTCTTATAGCCTCCAGACTCTGGAGGCACCTCTTTTCCTTTACTGTCTATATAGCCAAAGTCATAGAGTGCAGTAGCAGTTAAGAGGGCTCAGTTTCACAACTCCAGTGCTCAGATTGCTCACTGCAATGAAGAGCCTGATCTGCTGTGGAAGAAGTTGGAAATAAGAAAAGATACGTATAGCATCTAATCCATTTTTCAAAAGCAAATACCAATAGCTTAAAAATGGTGAGATGCATATAAAAATAGCAAAAAGAGGAAATGAAATGTATGGTGATATTCACTCTGATATTTCTCTTTAATGAAGCTATGGTTGCTACTTAGCATCACTGGCTGAAACTTACACTGAAAAACAAGTTATTCAGATAAAAGTCATGATGACCTTAGACACCTAGAAAATAATTAAAAGTTTTAGGGGTACTAGTAGCTATTAATTAGCATGAGTGAAATAATGAACTTTCTGACTTTCTGATTTTTCTGATTTTTTACTTTCTGCTTTATATCTTTGTAGAGAGCAAGTAGAGCATAGCAATATGGAATAATGATTATGAATTTCTTTACACTTTCATAGATCACTCCATTACTCATTGCTTGAAAAGAATGTGTTGTGCTTTGTTCTGGCCCAGGAAAATAAGACTGCCAATGATTTTCTATTTCATCCAAGCGACTGTTTACCTGACCAATACATCAATATGTAGCAAAATAAAAACCACACAACAACCAAACAACTTCTACATTTACAAATGGGAAATTGCTAGGTAAATTGTAAGTTGAAGAGCTAAGGTGAGATTCAACAGAATTGCATTTTTTAAAAGGGTTTTCCTAAAAATCAGTTTTCCTGCCTACTTTTGTTCTGCATACTTCACCGCCAATATAAATAGCAAAAGTAGGCATAAAGGTCAGTCAATATGCTGGGGAAGTATCAGTGATCTTTTGTTCTACACTTTTCCATTGGTTGACGAATTACAGGTGCTGAAACAAAAAACAGGGACCATTATAAATAGTAGTAAGAGTAAGTGAACAATCTATATATCCTATTGGAATACTGGGACTTAAGTGGCCTTTGGATTAAAATAACACAAAGATGTGGTTTTGATTAAAACACATGAGATGAAGATTTTTCTTTCCAGGCCACATCCATGAGTCTGGAGATCCACTCATCCTCCACTAAATTCAGTAGAAGACTCCTGTCTACATCTGTGGGTTTTGACTCTACATTCTTTGCAGACCTGATTTCATTCATGTGAGCTTATAATTTTCAATACTCGCATTTTCTCTGCCTTTTTTGCCATCCAGCTTTCTGCTTTTGAAATTGAGTGTGCCATCACTTCTCTGGTTCTCCTAGAAAGCCCTTTCTTCATACATCCTCAGTCATGTTTGCTTTTTTCATACCACATCACATTTATGACTGTTGATTATCTTGTGATAAACTCATGTATCTTGATCTTTTTCTGTTTGCTGTTTCCAGCTAATGAGCTTCTCCCACTTACAGCAAAAAAGTTTACTCTTCAATTCATGGCATTGCATGTAGCATTGTTACATTTCATTTCATTTCTATTATTTTTGCCCTCTGGGTCATCTAGTTCTTGCAGCAGGATACTCTGATGTTCATCTATATTCCCAGTATCTTCCACCTTGTGTCATCTGCCAATTTTATTCCCTCATTTCTAATGGGGCCAGGGTCATTAATAAAAACAGCAAATGTGCTGGGTCACTACAGGATTCTGTATCACAAGGATGCTCTAGATGAGCTCTTTTTTTTTGCTAGTCTTGATTTTTCTCCTGCTATTCTCTCAGCCTTAATTCGTTGAGAAATACTACCAGCTGCTTCCTCCAGTCCACCAGCTGCATTTTCTGTTTTGAGTGGAACTGGCCAGAAGGTACCACAGTCTTGGTTGGGGTGCCTTACCAAAATTAGATATCACAGAGACAGAAGAGAGAGTCTGATTTGACTCTCACAAGTTCTGCATTTTTAATTCAAGTGAAAGAAAGAGTTTATGTTCCTAGCATACCTGTTTATTTGCCATCCCTTACTTTTGATGTGAAATGATACAAGCCTTTTTTCTTTCTGACAGTCACAAGCACTGCCTCATATAAAGATTGACCTTTACTTCATTACTGACGATAAGCAAGCTCTGAATGTGTATTTGCTTAGCTCACAGATACCCACAGGGACTTCATACAAAAATAGACTGTGGCTCTGGAAATTGCACAGGAAGAAATGAAAAGTCTAACTCAAGGTCTTTTGACTTCACTTGCTAATCTCCAGTGGGAGGAACCCCTATCATCTCTTCTGGATAGAGAATCAAAGACAATTCTTCATTTTGTATGTGAGAAGGTCATAAAAGCTGATTAACCCATTCTGAAAGCTGTAAAATATTCCAAAAAAAAAGAAGTCTGGGTGGGAGACTTAACAAAGGACTTCAAAATGGAAAATGTATTTTGAAACATGTCAGTTTTGACAAAATGATTTTCTGGTTGAAACAAGAAAAAATACTCTTGAAATGTTCTGGGTTTTACCATTCCAGAATGGAATATCTTGATCTTTCCACTTTAAAACAGCTTTTAAAGGTTTTTAAAAAACATGTATATTGTAAAATATTGACTACTTATTCTGACTGGTTTTACAGCTTGTCTCAATTTAGGAAGAACTAAATTATGACAGAGTAAGAATTCACTGATAGATCTTGTTTATCTATAGACATGTACCAAACCTCTCTTTCCTGTGTACAGGAGGAACTGATAGAGTCTTTTCTTCTGCTCACACCAGCAAATGCCTTTCGGTCATCATTCCACCCAAAAGCCATTTCCTGAAGCGTTTCTGATTTCTGAACACCAAGGCTGCCTCAGGCAGTCACCTGAGGCTGGGGCTGGAGGTAGTTCTGGCTGCTGCTGAGCTTTGGAGCTTGTGGTCTCCCACTGGCTTGTCATCTGCTACCCAAGGAACCAACCCTTCAGATTTTCTATTAATTATAACTGTATCCATAAGCACTCCTAACCTGTTTCCATGAGAAGTGTTTGTTGGAGAGTAGCAGTAAAGACAGAAAGATCTGAATTTATCACAAAACTGAAGAGGGTTTAGCACGCACCTTTCCCTCTTGTAACGTAGTCCAGGCCCTGTTACCAAACAACGATTGATAAAAGCATATACTCAACTTCATCTGCTCTTTAGTATGAAGCTCAGAGCTCTCAGTGGAAAGCACAAAGTCACTGCCTGATGCCACTGTGAACAGTGGAAATTGTATACAGTCACACTTGGAGGAATTAAATTAAAAAACTGACATGCTGCAACCTTCTACATAGCCTGTACAAAATAGGTTCTTAGCAGAAAGGGAAGGCTGGAGATGATAAAGTCAGTCAAAAGTAAAAGTGGTTTAAATGTAATTGAAGTGTAGGGGCATCAGAGTACCAGCATTCATAAAAGGCAAAAGCTTCTTTCTGAAACTGTTGCTGCCATAAGGAGACACTTAATGAGAATTCACTGTCACGCTGAATTTAGTGCTGGTCTGGTTTACTGCCACGTTAGGAACATGCATCCATTTGCTTACTCTGATTTAAACAGGTATTTTATCTTAGTTATGTTTGAATGGTCCAAATTATTTATCAGAGAGATTAAGATCTGGGACACAAACTGGTTTATGTTATCAGAAAGGGAAAATGGGGACTTGCGCTATTCTATGTTTTTTAAAATTTTCCTTGAGGTCAAAACCCATACCGAAAAATATGGTTTTGTTGATGCACAGTTTTGGAGTGAGGCATCAACTCCTTGTTGGATTTCTATAGCCTACAGTATGTAGGAAGTCAGATTAGATAATCAAAAAGGTCGCTTTTGAGCTGTAGGAAAACTGTCAGAGTTGCTCTGCAGTGCCACCTAACGACACAGAGAGGTTCACATGAGATCCATTCTCAAGACTGTCAGCATGAAGGTCTGCAATATGCGACAGTCAGTACTTTATGGATTCTACAAATATCTTTAAAATGTGTTTCTCCTTTAAAACGTACAAAAACATGTCATTTTTATTCAAATAGCATTCAGAAATATAAACAAAACATATGTGCAAAAGGAAACCTTAGGTATCTACTACGTGCATGCTAAACAGGCTATTAGTACTTTACCTTTCTGTTGCATACCTGCAAAGCTATATAAGTTCTTTGGCAGCAGGGAAAACAGAAAATCGTCTTTAAGACATGGATCATATTTCAGCATATAGGAAGGAAGGCTTCTAATAAAGTACTAGTAAGAATACTCTGCAGGAAAAAAAAGGCAGATGTTTTGTAACATTTCTCTGGGATGCTGAAATTAACTGTATTCAGAGACAGCTGCTTTCCATTAAAAAATCTGTCAGTCCTGGGGATTATCCTTGTTAACCTTGCTGGGAAATGTGTCACGGTGCCTAAGAGACTACTTTCAGGCCATAGCAGATAACCAGGGTAATTTTCAGATGTTTGTGTCTGGTGTGGTACATCATCAGCTATCAGTACTACCATCACCAAAGAAGAATGAACAACTTGAAAATGTTTTGGAGTTAATTTGGTTATTTATCTTGTTTCCTCTGGGTTCTATAGATTTCTGGACCACAAGAGAATGTTTTTGTCACCAAAGTGGTCTTCCTGCATAGTGTATGGTGTGCTGGAAACTGTGCTGAAATGTGAGTCCATCATTTAGAAAAAAGTCTAGGAGTGGATTCAATCTTTCTGTGCTGCCCAGCTGTTTGAAACTATTTCTGCTCACAAAGACCATGTCTAAGGAGCAGCTGCTGTGACTGCTCTTGCATTGGCTGGTTCCTGTCACTACACTATTCTATTGTATTTTTCATTTTCTGATTTGTGTGTGTTTCTTGACGTGGCCTTCTTGTGTGGTCAGGGCTGTGGACCAGTGCTCTTGCTGAACTTGGGGGCAGATTCTCCAGTGACAACAGTTTGGAGATCCCTGAACTAGTAGTTTCCAGAAAACATGTATATCTCCATGATGCAGCAGGTCGTGGGTCAGAGCCATCAGCAGCTGCCCTGAGGTCAGAACTGCCATGTTATTGTGTAGCTCTGTATTGGGGCCACTTCTAGAGCAGCTTACTCAGTAGTAGTTGGTCTAGTTCCAGCATGACCAGGGGACCCCTGTGTTTCAACCCATGCAGACAGTGATGTACTTATGATAGCATTTTGTTGGCATAATTAGATGCCACCTTGGAAACCTCTGAGAGCAAAATATTCTCTGCCAGCTAGTCATCTGATTAAATGGAATTGTTAAACAATCAAGTTACGAGCACTTACAGGGTAATAAGGTGGTAAATCAAGAGCTTAAATGTGTTTGTCAAACACAATCTCTTTCTTTACAGGGTAAATAGCTTAGCAGGAAAGGTGGCAGTAACAGACATACATTTGGATGTAAGAAGAGGTGCTGGTGATGCAGTAAAGGGGTCTGAACTGAACAGTCATAAAACAGATGCACAGAGAGCAGTTTGTAGCAGAGTTTGGTGTCAAACTGGAAAGGCTGTCTCATGTGAGACTCCACAAAGGTCGCAACTGGAGTCACAACTGGTTGATATTTTCATCAGCAACTTGGATAACAGAATGCAGAGTATGATTTATAAAGGTTTTACCTGCCACTAAGCCCTGAGAAAGGCTTGAAAGAACAGGCTCAAAATTCACATGATGAGATGTGACTCAAAAGCAGCTAGATGAAATTCAATAAAGATACATGTGAAGTACTGCACTGAGAAACAAAAAGCTAATGAAAATCAGCAAATGTTAGAACCAGATGCATGGATCTATGCTGATCCTCTGAAATTGGGAAAATTCTGCCCAAGTAACCTGCTCAGCTGGCTACACAGACTGGCTAAGGGCTGGTCAGTGTTAAAAAGAGGCTGATTCATTGGACACACGTGTGCATGGCATTTGGTATACCTCCAGATGAAGGAAGCAACAATAAAACGCTCATTCCCTGTGAAGAATGAGGTCTTAGCCTGTGTTTAGATATCCTTCCAATATTTCGCTAGTTCAGTTTTGACAGAAACTGTGTGAGAATCTAAGTCAAACATGTCATCTGGTGCTAATTTCTTTTTACTATAGTTGTTGGAATGGCAATTCTTATTCACTTTATCAGCCTGATAATTGCTGTGAAGAAACAAAAAAGGAAGAAAAAGAATGGAAAAAAAATTTCACAGTCCTCTTTCCAGTGATGTTTTCTATTGCTGTTCTTCAGTTCAAGGTCTCATGGAAAGTGATTATGTAAATGCTAAAAACTTTTACTCAACAGATTTGATCATTAGTAAGTTCAAAGTTACTTCCATATTAGTCACTTCTTACGACAGTGGATGAGCAGAACGTGTTACTTCTATATATCAACAGAAGTGTTTCCCAAGTGCAGAGCATTTCCATAGGCACAGTACCTACTGGGAGCATTAGGATTACACAAGCTCAACTATGTATAAGTAGAATCAAAGGTTTCAGAGCCTGAATTAATTTTACCTTCTTTTGGGGCTGACCATGTGCATGCTTCTAGCTGAACTAGAAAAGAGATGAGGATTTGATTCGCCTGACCTAATTTGGATATGCACTCTAGCATGCGGAGCACTGTATGCTTGACTCCAATGAGACCCATTTGGTCTGTGTTGGCTTTAGAGGGATTCCAAGGTGGCTAGTTCAGATATAGATACTTAAGGCTAGGTGGAGATGAGTCCTACCTAGGCAGATCTGGGTTATCTGTGAAAGAATCAGAGCTCAACTGGAATTATCAGGATTAACCAGTAGAATATTTAGTTATAAATGGAGAAAGTTTCTAACGAAAATAATTTAGAATCACTAAATACAGTTCCTACACATAAAATTACAAGCCAACACATATAAATCACTATAAGATGCTATCAAGAAGGGCACTGCATTATTTTGGTAGGTGATATCTAAATCTACATTTTCATACATGCTGTGCTGTCTAGAATTGCCAGGAAACTCTAGTCTCTATTGCAGTAACATGCAATATCTAGCTGTAGTGAAATTTTGAAATTTTAACACATGCTACAGTTCTATCTCAAAGCTATTTGAAATAGTAACTATCTAAGGGAGTGATTAAGATTAGTATAACAAATCATTATACATGAAAGATGTTTGTTGTCAAGCATTCCCTTTTCAACAGCGAGTGCTCTTTTCCAGGTCACCATTAAGATAATGGTGACTGTACTGGAAATGTTTCCTGGTAGTCTCAGACATTTGGTTAAATGTACTGATGACCTGTTACAATGAAATTGAATGAAAGAGTAAGTACCTGGGAACAGAAAGATAAAGATACAGACGTCAACATGGTGGAAGGAACAACATTTCTGCACTCAGATAATTATTGTGTTGTCCATCTAAGCAGCCCTCTCCTAAAAGCTGTATTAAATGCCAGAAGTTGCCTCCCCATTGTAATTGATCACCCGTTGATGCATTGATGAAAAGTGAATGGTCTTTCTGGTGTTTATTCTAGCCAAAATATCTTGAGTCATCACCTTGATTTATAAACACTGAGTCTTTAAAAAGCCCTTAGTATTAGTAAACCTGAAGACTTAGAGGATATGAAAACTCACAAAACTTCAATGTTCACTGAATGGGAAGTGATGGGAAGGAAATATTTAATTTGACTTCTCAGAAACTTTTAAAGTGCTGTAGTTTTTGATGATCTCTGGGATTCAGTGATGCTGTTAAGGAAACCCACCATATTCTACACTAACCTGTTCTCATTTTGTATGGTAAATTGCTAGCTATTATATTGATTTTCATTTTGACATAGCCAAATTCTTTTATGCTATAAGCTAAATAATAGTTTTGTTGATTAACTAAAAGCTGGTGTAAGTGTTTTCCATTGTTTTGTCTCACCTTCCCCTCCTTCTGTCCTTGCTTTTGAATAGGTAACTCCTATAAAACCTTTTTATCCCCTCATTCCTCATTTTTCTTTGAACAGCAGCCAGTTATCATGAAGATTGACACTGTTTCATGAAATTGTCAGTGGTTATTAATTTGCAGATGATTTGTAAGACAAGTGGAAAGGCCAGACAAGCTTCATTTTCTTTGGCATATTGTGTTTTTTCACTAGCGTATAAATGCTGCTAATCACCCTTTAAAATGTTTCATGCTTTTTTATTCATCTGAATTACCATTTTAAAAATTATATGCTATATCAATAAGATGCAATAAAAGGTTATTGCAACCTTTGTTTATGCATTAGGACCTAAGCTCAAGGAGAGGGAAGTCTAGTGTGGCTGTGTCATTTCATACATTAAAAGGAACAAGGGCAAGTTCTTTTAGGAACTTTTCTGGAAAAAAAGATTATTCTGAAAGGAATAGAAGTCTTTTACTTCATATAAACAAACTATTGTTTCAACCAAGCCATCCAGCATCATTACTACAAATACAATGCCATAGAGTGGCATCTAATTAAACCAAGTAATCCCACTAAATTGTGTTCATTTTGGAAATTGTATTGCTGCAGCACAACTTCCTAATTCAAGTTAAATTACTTTAATTAATGGATTTAATTTTGGAAACATTCCAAGTGAGTGCTGAATCCTTTGAGATTTATGCCAGTTTACTTTATGAACTTTGGTTATTCAAAGCTCATTGAGCTCAAACTTTAGTTATTTGTAATTGCCTTTTCCATGTTCTGGAAGCTATGGAAATATTCACTGTAATTACAGTGGGCTCAAAAAAGAAGAACAGAAGGATAAGACGAAGCTACCTTGGTCCTGGAAAAGGAAATGATTTCTCAGTAGACGGAAGCTGTTTTCTTACCTGTGACCATTTGATGTAGAATCAGCTATTCTCCCACCTCCTTCTGGGGTCTGATCAACATCATTAGAAGCACCATGAAATAAATGTACTGAAACAAATTGCAAAGAGACATTTTTAATGGGAAAGCAAGAGGTCTAAAATAATAGCAATAAGATCACCACTGTTACATACTTATTAATCAGGCTTCACACAGCAAAAATAATTAAAATGGTCTTTCCTGGAGTCCTACCATTTGTATTTCCTTTGGGTAAAGACAGGATGCAATATCAAGGCTCAAATGTTTCTGCAATATTTTTGTCTTCACCCAGAAGGTATAAAAAGTCCATTATATGTTCAGATATATAGGAAACGGATTAGCTAAAAGAAATTGTGGACATCTTCACATGTAGTAAATGGCTCTGAACACTGCAGTCTTTGAAAAGTTCAAAAAGAGTGAAAAAACAACAGCAGAATTTCTCCAACTACAAAGGGGAAAATGAGTGTAGACATCATTAAAAAATTTTGTCTGCACAGTTTGAGACTGGGAGGAAGCCACCAGAAAGGTTATTTCTGTTGCTTTTCTGACACAGACAGAAACAGGGAAGATCTCTCAAGAAGCATATTTCCTGGATATTTTCCCTCAGCATAGGGGAAAGAATGCAGTCTGATAAATCAATTATTTTTGGACTGTGAGTTGTCAGGCTTTTTTAGTCCAACTTCATAAGTCTGTTTCATATCCTATTTCCTTTCTAATTTCAGATTAATTAACAGGTTGTTGATTTACATGTTTAAAGTTTATTCTCCACAAAGCCAAGTGTTTAGAGTACACAAACATAAAATGGTACCTTACCACAGCAACACATGGTCATGGCTGTCCTTGCAAAACTTTATCTTTGTCATGAAAGCCACTTGCATTACATAAGTTAAATTACAGCAGGTAGATAAGCCAGATTCCTAGCTTTCCTATCATGGACCAGGAGAAGTTGTCATCCACCTTGTGATGCGTAGTGGCTGCTATGCCTACAGGAATGTCATGATTTTTCTGCACAGTCAGACACCGTTTGTCGTGTTCTCAACCTCAGAACAGGAGATTGTGGTCATCAAAATGGAGCAAACTCCTAGAGTAATGCATCTCACCAGCAACAACCTCATAAATAGCACACAGAAGAAACAGGCAAAAAAAAGCCTCACTGACAAGAGACGTCACTCAAACACCAGATCACAAAGCAAAAACTGTAGGAAAAAGACACAGGTAGAATTTGAAGCTGTTTGTGTATCTCGCCTAGCTTTAAAACTTATTGTCAAAACTAAAATACTGCCAGTCCTAGGTATAAGAACAATTGATGTCTGCATTATCCCTTTCTGCATGCAACTTGTTGGCCGTCTAGAAAAAGTAAGTAGATTTATAACTAGTAGGTTGTTTTCCCAGTTTTGGACTTCCTTTTTGGCTGACTGAGCTCAGAATATTTTAGAGAAATAGGAATCAATGGACCAGAGACTTGAATAATGCCCAAAAAAGCACAAGTTTGTAAAACTGCAGCAAGTGGATATGTCAGAAATAAGGTGACTTCTGTACTGTGGAAAGCACAACAAATACTGACTAAAGGGCCCTGGTGCTTATTGCTGTCAAATGTAAGAACTAACCGACACCACAACCCTTCCATTTGTTGGGTTGCCAAGTGCATCATCAGGAACATAAAAGTATGCACAAGCATAGACATTTCCAATGCAGTGTGTGCAGCACATCTCAAAAAATTACAGACAGCAGGTATTATTCTTATGCCACTGCAGTTTGTCTTCTCCAGAACACCATATATTTGTGTTAAAACTCCCAGTGTGCAATGATTTCTGAATTTTGAGGTTTGACCTTCAAGTTGTTATGGTATTTGGTCATCAAGCAAATTTCATCCAAAAAGACTGAAAAGGGAAAAAAAGTTGACACAGAGAATTAATAATAAGAAACCTAGCTAGTGAGGTCTACAGCCAAAACTGACCCCTAACTTTTCTATAGATTACAATTGTGCCTCAAATTAATCTGTTAGCATAAAATGGAAAAATAAGAACAGTGGATAAATGTAGAGCATGAGGATTTAATAAACTGATCAGAAAGGCTTTCTTGGTAAAGTGATAGTGTAGTTACACATTTACATAGTTGTAACCCCATGAGTTTCCATGGCATTTCTCCTATTCCTCTCTGCTCCTTCCCAAACTCCAAGCATTATGAAATCCTCACAGAAACACATATTTGATGTCTGTGTGTAAGAATCACATTATTTTGTACTGTATCTCAGCAGAAGAACAAGAAAGGTTTAACTACATTTCCATATAATGCATCAAACAAAAAGGAATACTAATTCAGTCCTGTTCTTCTGTCTAGTCAGTATAAATTCCAGGCAAAGATCTCATACAAATGTCCAGGGCACAAAAGATCTGGAAGTAATAGAAACTTGAAAGCACAGTAGAGACTTGGATCCGTCTTCATATCCTTTTTCTTTCCACAATTGAGCAAAAATTTGATATTTCCACATGAGTTGAAAAATAATTCCTTCAGCATCACATGTTGTCTTTCATAGGGTCAGTCATTTATGCATTATGCAAGACTACAAAACATGCATTTATTAGCTTTTTGCAATGTTTTCGTATAACATGTGAAGGACTTAAACTTCATGAGTGTTTCAACATGTTTAAAGGCATTAAGTTTGGAAACATGAAAATAAAAGCCATTTAAGATGTACATTCTGAGCCAAAACTCTGCTGAAGATGTCTGGCACTCAGACTACTTCAAGAGCAGCTCCCAGCCCCTTCTGCAGAAGAGTCCCAAAGACAAGCCCAAACAAGGCCCAGTTTTATATAAGGACAATCACCAAATGTCATTCAGACAGATGGAGTTAGGACAAGCTGGAGTGGAATGGTCATGGTAACCAATATGGTACCATGTGCCAGCTGCCTGCCAAGGTCTGGAATTATCAAGGAACTGAATTGAGATACCACTTTTATTGCCCTAGGCTCATGTTATTATTGCTTATGGCAGTATTAAAGCAAATCCCCTTCGATGGTGATCATTATTTCTCTTCACTGACAGATAAAGACAACCCTGTGTGACTAATCTTCTAATTTAAAAAGTAATTATCCAAAGGTAGGCAGGATGAATTGAGGCTGAAATATCTTTTTTTTTTTTTCTTCGGGCATTTTGTTAGAAATTTAAAGGTAAAAAAATGAAGTGTTCACAAAATTTTTTGGAAGAGCCTTCCTGTACATAAAAGACAACACAGAAAAAAGCTCAAAGTTTTTTGTGGTAAAACTTGAATGCAAGACAATTAAGTTCAGAATCTTTGGCAAAAGAAGGTGGAAGTGGTTTGGGGAGGAGATTATTTACTCAGTTTCTAAGAGATGACAGGCAAGTTGGGACTAAATCTCCAAGAGAGGAATGGAAAACAGGAGACCACTGCAGGAAGTCAAATAGGTAGCCATGTAATTCGAGCAATCAGTTTGATTTTTACAGCAACAGTTTGAGAGTTTTCACATGAGAAAGAGTTGTTTTATGCCAAGGCCAAAAAGAAGACTGTGGGACTGCAAAATTTGAGATACAGCTGTTTGGGCAAAAAAGAAGCACTGACCATACGTTTTGAATAGGGAAAAAGATCTTTTCAATAGGACTACAGTTCTGAAAGATCTCTACATGCTTTTTACATAGAAAAGGAAACAAAAAGTGATCTGTAAGAAGCCTTCTACACAGATAGACATCTGGACAGGTACTAGACAACCTGACAGGTCTCAATTATAATCTTACAATTATAATCTTTTATTCAGACAAGTCTTTATTGTCTTTATCCAAGCATAAAAGCAGGAGTGCCTCAAACTCATGTACAGCTCTTACCAAAGAAGCAAATCTGTTCCTATTCCAATGTAAAATATATGAATACAGTGTTTTGATTTGTAATGCACCATCATTAATTATCTTCTGTCTTTCACTGATGTAGATCAAGATTAACCACATTATAAAATCAATATCATCAAATGTAGAACTATTCAGAGTATATCTAATAGTATTCTTTTTTGAAGACCGCATATTTCAAGGTAGAAGCTCTTCTGGCTAAACTTTTGAAGTCTGAGATGGAAAGTACCAGCATTTGCTGAATAAGCGCTCTCCAGTCTCATATTCTTATGGCTTAGTGAAGCTAGAAATACTGGCTACCGTATTCAAAGCAGTTTAGCCTTGGACATGGAATCATGTCTGAGTTATTTTTTCCTGAAAGAGCTTTCTGGTTCTGCCATGAACACTTTCAAAATTAGATCATATGCCTGTGGCCTGTTCTACAGCATAGACGTGTCTTCACATCCTGGCATCTAAGGTGTTTTTTTTATTTATTCATATCTAATGCAGAGATGTATAGTCATTATCCTAGTTTTCTAACAAAATAGATTAAATTGCGAAAATGCAAAGGAGTAAAATGAAGGATGGCACAACCATGAGATAAAATACCTCCTAGCTATAATGTAAAGAGAACTGTTGGCTTCACAAAGCACATGAAATCAATTCTTTAAGATTGAAGCAAATATTTTCATGTAAGTAAGTGAATCAGAGGAAATTAATATGATCCTCTTCATCACCATAAAGAGGAAATTCTCACACTAGTATGGTCTTAACCCCTTCCCACAATAGTTTGCATTTCTGCTGACTTTTATTAGGTATTAAGTGCCAAGTATTGCTTAAGTTCTGTCACATTTTAGAAGATCTGACATCTTCACAGTAATTTTATCCCCCTCTGTCAAATTAATGAGATTTCTGGGGAAGTCCAGACTCTAAAGTGGTATTTACAGCAGAAGAGTCAAAAGTTAAGCATTAACTATTAGTCATGAATATTTAATAAAAGTGCTTTTTAAACAATTTATAATAATTGAATTCTTTAAGGTGTGTGGATGGATGACATTTTACCAATTGAAGGCCACAATTTAACTATTGCCTTTTTTTTTTAGATAATAAAAGCATAGTCAACTGGCAGAAACCTTTTCTGTATTCTATAGCTGCCTAGGGTCAGAAGAAGGAAGCTCAGAATAGTATATGTGCCCACTGCTTACCAAAGATTTGACTTGGGTGTTTTTACTGCTGTAAAGCAAAACCACCAAATAGTTAGCAGTGCTATTTCCAGAGGTACCTCTGAGGTTTTGTTTTTGAAGACTGACTATGCCTGAATATGCTTATGCTGGAAGAACTAATGAAGAAGTATGCAAATAGCAGATGAGCTTTAATCAAAACAGAATAATAGGGAAAAGTAAAATTTCAATCAGTGTTCTCATGGCACGGTAGCAAAAAAAATTGATTATGTGAACTGCAAAGCAGTTGTTAAAAATCCCTTAAATTTAAATGCTTTCCCAATTCTTTTTCAGTTAGGAAGGGACTGAATGTATTTTGGTCTGTCTGGAGTTTTTAAATACCCTTATTCTTCTTTTTTCAGTGGTCCAAAGTGTAAAAAATGGAACATAAAAAAAAAAATACATGAAGGAGATAGATAGAAAAGACTTTTTACTTAATTTTTCCTAAAAATGATTTTTATTTCATGGAAATGCATTTCAATAAAACAATTTTTGGTTCCGTTTGGTTTGGTTTGGTTTGATTCTTTGGGGTTTTTTCTTCTTTTTTTTCCTTGGGAGAGGGGAGTTTCAGTCAGGAAACAGTTATGAAAAGATTTGATTAGGTGAAATAATGTTTTTTTCAGTCCATGGATTTTTCTCTGTAAATAAAAGACATTATAGGTCCACTGCTGTGCAAACACTTCATGGGTTTTGAGTTAATGCATTTCCTCAGAGATGTTTAGCAGGCATGTCTCTGCTTCATGGGATACCTGGTAATTTTGAAAGTTTACCTTTTATACCCAGTGATACCAATGATAATTTAAGGTGTCGATTAGAGGAGGTAGTGAAGAATAACTGCATATTGCATGACTGCCTAGGCAAGGTTGTAACAAGCAAGTTGAAGGGAGTTGCTTTTCCCATTTGTTCAGCACAGGTGACACAACATCTGGAGTGTTGTATCCAGTTTTGGACTCCCCAATACAAGACAGACATGGACATATTTTAGCAAGTCCAAGGGAGGGCCACTAAGATTATTAGCAGGAGCATATGACATATGAGAAGAGGCTGAGAAAACTAGTTTCCGCCAGCCTTAAAAGGAGAAGACTACAAGAGGATCTTATTGATGTCCTCAACTACTTACTGGGAAATTATAGAGGAGCTGAAGCCAGACTCCCCTGGCAAGTGCCCAGCAAGAGGATAAGGAGCAACAGACACCAGGGTTATGTATGTCACTGTCACTGGGCTTTGCACTGAAACTTGGATTTGAAGATCCTCAAAGGAGAAAGTCTAGTGGCTTTTTATAAAGGCTGCTATACAAAAAGCAGAGTTGACCTGTAAGGGGCAGGTACAAAATCTGCGTTGTCAACCTCAGTTAGTGTCTTTGGGTCTCAAGAATTACAAAGTGGATACTAGAGTATTTTTTCTTTTTAAACACTCCAGGTTTCCCCTTTTCCCAGTTTCTATGATGCCAGGAGATTCTAACCATTTTGGACCAGTGGATGGCTGTTAACCCTCCAAATTTGCTCACTAACCTCTATGAACCCTTTTCAGCCCTTTTGACTGAAGTCACTACAATGCAATGATGATTTCACAATTCACTGTTTACCTTCACTATGGTCTACCAGCAAACCATGAATCAGAATATGCAAATCCCTACCTACACAGTATTTAGGCAATAGGGCCCTACTCAGTCCAAGTTTGTCAAATTGACTGAATACTCAGAAAAAAAATCCACACCTATTTATTGAAACCAAAATGCAAATTTGCTTTTGCACTTAGAACTCTTTGTTCTGGTTTTCAAAAGCATTCATACCAGTGGATATCTCTTTGCATAAATGTTTCCCAAAGGGGTCATGAATATTCATGTGTGTATATGCCTCTGTCTTGGAAGTTCTTAGGAGGCTGAGGGAGGAGGAAAAATTATTCAGCCTGAGACAAATTAAAATCCTGTGGCTCTGGTAATGAGTCACAAACTTACCAACTACAAACAGCCAAAATAGTGGTGGGAGCTTGTTTGAGAAGCTGAAACGTCTCCTACACATCTTTCAACAGCTTCAGAAAAGTGAAGTTTATCTGTAATCATAAACAAAGGTAACAGCTAAGTTAAAGCAATAAGCTCCCACTTATGACAATTTTCTTGCCTCATTCTCTATTAATCGGAAGGAGAGTGCTGAATACTCACAGAAGGTTTAAAGCTGACCTTCCTCACCTGCAACTTTCAGCATGGCCACTCCAGAAGCCAAAGGAACACCCCTGTGGCCAGTCACCAGTTGTGGGTCTATTCACATGCTCAGGCATGGGCAGTCATGGGCCATGAGCAAGTCTTGGTCTGGAAAGCATGTGGCCATATACGTGTCAGACTGTGTCTGTATGATCAAGTCCATCTGAAAGATAGAACTTAGTACGTGACTACAATCAGACGCACACATGTCCAGCTAGCTCTGAGATCTGTGTCTGGATGATTCTTAAGCATCTGGGCATGCATGCAGAGTCAAGACATGACCATCTGCAGCAGATAGTCTCAACCTCCTATATCTGTAATACAATCGTTTTTATAATAGAGGTTAATTTGCTAATGAGGTTGTAGTATTCTGCTGCAATTGGTCAGGCTGAGCTCAACAAAGAAGAACTAAGTGTGTATATACTTAAAAGAAATATATGAGAAAAATAGTGAGGAAATGGCTGCTTGTTGTTTATTGCTGCCAGTGCTCTCTGAGTTTTGAATTTTTCTTCAATTCATCATCCTGGATAAAATTATGCCCGGAGCATTCAACTCTAGTCTCATTAAGCTGACAGCAAATCTGCCATTAAGTACAGAGCTGGATGAAAATCCTTAATGGAGAGAATTTTATATGGGAAAAATGTCATTCTGATGCAATCCGTTTGCCATCTGAAAGCTCCTAGTAAGCCAGTTCCTTCCCATCTCCCATTTCTTGTACTAACACCAATATTCTCCAGTTTACCCAAGAAGGTGTTCCACTTGAATACCTTAGCAAAAACTTCCCTCAGACAGATAAGATGACAATATGTATCTACAATGTAAGTTACCATATCAGTGACATCATTATCTTGGATTTTAATGCTTTTTCACTTTAACTCCATACCTTCAGTTAACCTTGCTTCCAAACTGTGTTTTAAAGCAATGTATGATATTGGAACTAGATAAAGGGGCCTAAATCACTTTACCCTCTTCTTAAAAACAGCTACTGCATTTGTTCTTCACCAGATATGTGCTACAGCTCTGACTTGGTAGATTTCTTTAAAATTGTTGCTGTCAAAGCTATGTTTTTACTGTAGTCTTCCAAATTCTGCGCTGGAGTTCATCCCGTCATACCGGCATAGGCACAGCGGACAGCAGGATTTGTTCTTCCATCCTGTAAGTGCTCATTCTCATTCCTACTCCAAGTCTGCATCCCATCCTTTGCCCTTCTGCCCACTGAAACTGAGGCAAAGCATTCACTTGTTCTGGGTTCGTGTTTAGACTGTTTGTCCTATACCATCCTAGATGCAGAGCATTCCTCTTTTCTTTCACTCCTTTTTAATCTAGATTGCTAAAGAACCTCTTGCTGCTTATTCTAATTCCATTCACAAATCTAGTATAGCCTGATGTTTGGCAACTTTCCCTGTATCCATATACTTCTATGATTATTTATTACATTCCTCAATTAATAAAACATAGTTTAAAATAGTACCACTAAACATTGACTCAGTATCTGAAAATTAAATCAGTCAGCTATAATGTCCAGGATATATCTGGAGCATAGCGTTGTTAGTACCACTTTTTTCTCCAATTTGTGTCTGAAAGTTTGGAGTTTCCTATAATGAAATACTTTGCAATGACAGTTCTTTCCATTAGCATTATAGCTGGATCTATCTATATTCAGAACCAGACACCTCACATGTCCTTAGGAGAGATCCTTTCTTGATAAACCTTCTCTAAACTGATTTTTGCACACAACACAAAAAAAATAAATTATCTATGTAATACCTTTTTCTAAATATGGTCTGTCACAGCAGTAATATACAATGCTAATCCACCTTTACCTTTATTTTCTGAAGTTTGCTCTCTGTAATAACTATTCCTTTCACTGTTCTTCTTCCATGTCTCTTTTATCCTTTACAATATCCATTTTTGTGTTTTTCAATCCTCCAGCTCTTATCTATGTTCTTCAAATTTATGTATGAATTTCTCAGCTGATTCTTACTGCTCTCATTCATCTTCCTGGCCAGGTTGTGGTACAGTTCCATCTCTGTAAATATAGTTTACCTGACTGTTTCTTCTGCTATTAGTTTCTTTCTTATCCTTTCATCTTGTAGAGTTCCTTTATCTATTTTTCTTTTATGTCCTTTCACTGGAGATTTTTACTGTATTATGAAAATAGGCTCAGAGATCATCTGTCTTACATATTCCTCTTGTTCTAGTTTAAAACTTATTAGGTGTCTTGTGTCAGTCTTGAGTTCAGAAAAATATTCTTCCTAATCAGGTGGAGTCAACCCACTGAGCTCTTCTTGTGAATGCCTCCGCATGTGCAAGTATCCACAGAACTTTTGTAGCATTAATTCATGAGCTGAGTGTCCATATTTGTGCCAAAACGCATAATTACCCTTGATGTACTCAAGTGGGTATTTAGTGGTTAATGTCATTTGTCTTGATGTGTGTAACATTAGTTCACAACATTTTAGTCTTTAAGATTGTGAATAATAGCATGCCATAGCTAGAACAGAATAGCATAGAGATTTCACGTTAGGTTGCACTGTTCCTACTGGTAGGTTGTAAGAATAGATATGCTATGAACAAGAAAATTGATAAAACCCTTATGTCTCCTCCACTTTGTGGAATAACTGTGGTTCTTCCCACATGACGGCCCTTTGCGCCAGTCCCAGTGTTTCCTATATCTGTCTCTTCTGTACCACTGCTTCTTCCCCAGTTCCCTCAGTTCTTTGGTCTATAACACCTGCTGATGCTCTGGCTCCTTTTGTGTTGTCTGGCTGCCTTTGCTAGCCTGCTGGCTGGCCAAGAGCCAGGCCAGTCCACAGAGAGTCTGGAAGCACCTTTATGCTGTTTGTACATAGTAACTGACTGTGGGTTAGTGCCCGGCAGAAGGGATAACAGAGCGTTCCTCTTCCTGGTCCCTTAGGGAAGGCGTCAATTAATTCTTCTTTACAAAGCCATTGATTCCAGTGAAACTTTTCAGATGTCATGGAAATTTTACTTATTTGACAACTGGGGAATCCATATAATTGTACAATCCTCGCTTCCTAAGGAAATCAGATTAAAAATAATAAAGCAAAAATCAGAAGAAAAGTAAAGAATGCAGAGTACACACAAGAACAATTTTGAAAATAAATGTTGAGGTTTTATAACTTTCAATTACTTTTTTCCCAAAATCTACGCTCTTCAGTTTATTTTTATTTATTTTTATTTATTTTTTCCAAATGCCAAAGAACTCATGGAGAGGCAGTTCTGGGTTTAGTTAAGTTCCATGTTCAAGCATGGTCTCCCATGTTCCTTGGCCATCAGCAGGCAGAATTTGAGATAATGGAAAGGAGAGAAACAGGATAGGAATCACTTATTTATACAAAGGGAGGTGTTTAGACACATTTGAAATGCTCCCAGTTTCCAGAGTTAACAGACCCCTAAGGTACACAGAAATTCTTAGAGTTATTTCAGGCCTTCTGTTTGCACACTGACAAAGAAAAGACTGAATCAGCTTATCATTGATTAAAATTGGGAAGCCTTAATTTTGAAACACATTTGAGCTAATAATGGCCAAAGAACTACCAAAAATATGGAACACCAATTATCCCTCTACAGTTTATCAGGCACATGTTAAAGTACTCTGCATATGCTTCTAAGGCATATAATCTGTAAAATAGATGAGTTTCAGTCCATTCATCCAATTCAATTTTCTTCACCAATTTATTTTCCGCTAGATTAGTTAGAATGTTAGAAAACTAATGCTATAAATACAAAAAGGGGTTTTTAACCAACTGAATACTTCCATATTCTAATGTTTTCCTAGCAAACATATTAGAATTGGAAATAAGCAACTTCCAAAATAGACTATTTTCTTCCCTTGCCATGAATTAAAAAAAAAAAAGAGATTTACATATTAACGTTTTATCTTTTTAAAAAAATGGAGCTGAGTGTCGTTATATGAACTTTCCCTAACTCATCAGGAAAATTTAAAACGTACTTCTATGTAAACCTTTTCTCTTGGGAGAGTTTTTTACACTTTGAAGCTTATTAATCTTAGATATCATGGGGGGGGGGAAGAAAAAGGGATACAACAGCCCTTCATGCCTTAGCTGTGTTTGGCTTTCACCTGTTCACAAGCTGAGCCTCAAACTGAAAAAGGAAGGAAATTGTGTACAAAAGTTTCATTTTACTTCTTCCCACCCAAACAGCTCTGAAGAGAAGGTTTCTGTCAACAAAGCCTGTTAGTTCATTCCTGAACATTTATTGATCATAGGAGATAGATAGTCTACTATCAGCATTCACCCTTTGGATACAAGAACGGTCATATTCCAGAATATTTGGCTATGTAGTCCCTTCTATTGCTTTGGGTGGTTTTTTCTTCTTAATTCTCTCCATGATTGACTTAAAGAAACATAATTGAAAATTTATCTTAATTCATCCTAAGTCATTATTCTTTCCCTCTTCCAGCCTGATGAAAAAGAACACGCTTTCTCTTTTTAAGCACATTTGTCTTAGTTTATAGCAGGGGTCCTGCTATAATTCTGTGAGTTTTAGGAGAGAAGAAAGAGATTACCAAGAAGGACTGTTGGTGAGGTTGGCGTATCACCATTTATAAATAGATAGTTTATATTATAAATTATATATTTGTATATAGATTTTTATATAATATAAATATATATTACAGTTTATATTATAAAGAGATGATTTATAAATAAAGTTGGTTAAGGAACACTTTGTTTCCTTCTTTGTTATGTAAAAAGTAGAAGGATACTTTTCTCATTCTTCTGTATTTTACAGAGCACAAAGGAAATTTCTCAATAGCTTTAAAGACTCCAGGAGTCTGGAAATACCTGAGGAGGAGAGAAAAGAACTGTGTAAGGCTTGGCTAGGTGGAAATGTGCTCTGGAAGTGCACATTTGAGATGTGCACATTTGAGATGCTAGTACTAAACTCTTACATAGCCCTATGCTTTTACACAACCTAATATGCTTTACAAATGAGGTTTGTAGAAGTATCTTACTTTTATATGGCAGAAATGAGATGCTGAAGCAGCAGGCCCTGGAACAGCACGACGGTTTCCTGGTTCCTAGCATTTTGATCCCAGCTTGTGATTAAGGGCTTAGAAAATGCAGCTAAAGCAGAGAGAAACTGCTAAAATTGCCCAGATTTGCTGTAGATGAGCAGAATTTATGAACCTGACAGAGAAATCCCTATCTCCTTTGTGGAATGCTAGAGGAAAAGCCCATGACTGGATCCTTGGGGTCATGCTTACATCTTATTATTGTAAGGCTACCAAGTCTCACACACCGACTATTTTTCTTTCCACATACATTTATACTTGTTCCTTTGAGTGTATATGTCAGGGGACTGCATGGGCTGATGGCTACATGGGGCTTCCCTGGGAGGACAGAGCAGGACCTCACAGCTAGACCCCATCCCACTGCCCCAGCTGAGGAGGAGGGAGGCAGGAAGGCAGCCAGGGCTGCCACAGCGCTGGGCATGGGGCATCTCCCTGGGGATGGCCCGAAGCCAGGCCAGGCCATCAGCCCGCAGGTATGCCTGGGTCTGGCTCAGCAGGGGCCATGGCGGACCCAGGCCTGACTGATGCGGTGGGGCTGGAGCTCAGGGATGCCACCAGTGTGGCCTCAGCTAAGAGCACCTCCCACGGGCTGGGGGTTGGCCCTGACCGAAACCTCCCCACCACACGTCCAGGAACCTCTCCCCAGGTCACAGAAGAACAGGGACACCCTGGGCTGCCACAGCACTGACCAAGCCCTGCCCTGTAGCCAGCCCCAGTAGGGGGTGCACTCAGGGCCCTGACAGCGCATTGCCAAAAAATTCCTCACAGCAAGCTCACTTTTGACTCCACAAAACGATTTTGTAACAAAACTGAGGCAGGGCTGAAATGTCTCCAGGGCAGCAAGGGCCCTGCAAGCTGTGTGGGACTGACAGCTGGGCAGGGCAGGGAGCCCCTGTGCCCTGAGGACAGGGCCCTCGGAGGGCCAGAGCCCACCAGGCCCATGGCTGTCGCCTGTAAAGAAAAACCTCATCAACCTTGGAAATACACTACAAAACTATGAATTAAACCTGATAAAAATACATCTCAGGCACTACTTTTATCGGTGTCCTACCCTAGGTGACACTGAAATTATAAAAGCGTAGTGACAGTAAAGCCTGCATATGATTAGCTCAAGAAGAGCTTCGTCACAGAAACATATGGTTAAGCATTTGCAAAATATTGTGGTCCCTACAGTAGGGGACAGTATAAAATATGGCATTGATTTGTGTGAATTTTCATTGAACGCAGTAAAAAAACCCCTAAATTACTTGTCTTACAGATTTCTGTTGTGCTTTGGGGAGAGCGTAGGCAGTTGTACACAAATGAAGAGGGGCGCTCTGTGCTTGATGGAAGACTGACATTTATACCTTCAGCAGCTTTAAAACACTGTACTGATGCATTAGAAGCGTGTACATACCCGATGAAACCTGTTTCTACGTTAGTACAGATTAATAGCCAGGGCCCAGGCACTGCCTGAAAGGAGAAAGCTCACACAAGGGCGAGGAAATTATTCATGTTTCCTGTACAAGCTTCATCCTGAATTTTTTCCAGAATCCTACAAAACTTCTGTTGGTGTTATCATGACAAGGGACAGGATTTATGCCCACATACACACAGGGGAAACAACAATCTGTTTTCTTCATACCCTACAATCCTGCCAAGGCACCTAAGGAGCCTGGTAAACAAAAAAGCTAGTGGAAGAAAGACTAGCTCCTTGCTTTGACTCTGAGGTACCCTGCCATCTCCTTCTGTTTCCTGACAGCATGTGTCCAACAAAGATCTGCTGCCAGAGTTTTCTTCAGTTACGTGATTTCTGGTGTCCTTCAGAAGCTAGCTGCTGCAGTGAGGTGGGCTTTTAAAATTAACCAAACCTGAAGATAAGAACTTTACTGGAGATTTGCTTTTTGGCTGGTAAAGAACAGGTTCATGAAGCCAGAAAAAGAGTAAGGACCTTAACTCTTGTTAGAGCACAAAGTCAAGAACAGAGGGGCTTAGATTTTTCTCTGTGCTTTCAGGATAGTTTTGAATTTTGTCCAAAGATTTTTAAAGCTGAAATCAGTGGTTTGCAAGTTTTACAAGCTTGTACAACTGGTAGTTCACAAGGCCCATTTTGCCTTTGGAAGGCAGGTCACTGACAATATCCAAGGAATATTATAGTGATTAATTAGTTATTATGAAGAATGTAGTCCCTTGAGTAAACTGCATCAATAGGCAAAAGGAAGCAGTCCATTAGATGTGCTTGTGTTGCAGCATTTAGAAAATTCTGCTCCTTTTCCAAATAAAAAGTTAAATCTAGATGTATGTTCATTGCCATGCATGTAGACTAGCCACTTCTTGCTCTCAGAAATACTTTGGGATTTAGCTCAGTTAATTATTTTTTTTCTTGTTTCTGCAGGCTGCTTAAGTATAAACCACTGCTTTTAAAATATAATTAATCAGCAGTAGGAGTTGATGATGACCTATGGGTGTATGAACACGAGGGGAAAAGATTTTGAGTCTCTACCACAGATACAATGTGAGGTCTTGGATACCGCGTTTCAGTTTTCTGTCCTCAATGCTGGGAAAATGCTTATCTCCTTACAAGAATATCATTTAGCAAAAATTAATTTCTTTTGAAATGTTTATGCGACGTTAGGCTTGCTTTCAGACATTATGACTTGATAATGTTCTATCAAAAGTGTCTTTAAACAATTGCAGTGAAAAATCAATTTATTCTGGTTTGGGGTGGGATAGCTGGCTAGCTAGCAAATAATGTAAGATAACGAAGTAATCAAGGCAAAACATTTGTGAAAGAGATGAAAAGTTCTATAGAAAAAATTAATTTTAAAATTTCAATAATACAGGGAGGGTTTTTCCATTATAAAGTTCTATGGATACATCAGTGAAGATGCTAGTGCTTTTGGTAAGAATGTTACTTTGGTCATAAAGGAAAGCTGTTGTGTGTATATTGGGTTAAGATTAGAGGAAAAGGAGGTGCGGAAAAAGGAGGCGCAGAAACCAAATCTCCCAGTTGAACAGCCAAAGCAGAACATACCAAAAGAAAGAAATAAGACTTCAAGCAAAGCCAAGCAGGCCATATGGTGCTGTAATTTAAAACAAAACTAAAAAGGGCAAAAACACTTTTTCAACAGGTATTTATAAAGGCAGAAAGGATCCACTGGCAGGACAACCGTGGAAATACTGCTGGAAGTTTTTGGCTGTAGGAGAGCAGAGAGGAGATCAGCAAAGGGAAGAGCTTAGGGTGGAGCTATTCCTGGTTTGGTCAGGTTTCTGCTCAATATAAACAGCAGGCTAATTGCAACTGTCATTCCTAGTTTAAATGAGCCTCTCTAAGCTTTCTCACAGAAAAGTGATAATGGTATTCATGACACAGACAGGAGGAATCAATAGCAGAACTGGCAGTAAAAACAACAGAAAATCCTTATTTCCAGGTTTTTTTGTTCAGTGCCATGTAAATAACAACTATATCTGTATACCATTGCCCACTTTGTGGGTTGAGAATGTTTGGCTATTCCAGAGAATTTATCTTACTTCTTATAGGTAATATGTGAAAAGGTCTGCAGATCCAGGTAACAATATTAGAAGGAGTTGCTGAAGGTTTTAGATGACTGATTTCATATCCATTTGAGACCATCAGATCAACCAATTAGTCTTGGTCCTGCAAATGTAGTTAAATCATTCAGTAATCATTAGAACAATCACCTGATACATTCTAAAAATATCACCACCTATTTCATTATAAATTTCAACTTTATCTACATCAACTGCATCCTAAATTGGAAGAAAATGAAGCAGCTTAGCTCTCAAGACTTAATCAATATCTAACCTTAGAGCTATCTGACCTTAGAACTATCTAACCTAGAGCTTCCTCCTTGAAGCTAAATTTCAAAATGAAGACTTTTAAAATGACTTCTCATCAAAGCATCTGTTTACACGTCTGGCTGGAGCTGTGCGGACGGTAAGGGGCTGCAGCAGAGACACGTCCCAAAGAGCTCCTCTGGGTAAGGGTACCATGTGAGGCCAACTAGCTGCTTGTGCCATGTGGGTCTCTGCCAAGTCACACATCTTCAGTGTAATCCTGCCTGTAGGAAAATGACTCGTGTGCTCCATGTAATAAACCTCCATTGGCCCCCAACAAAGCAATTAAGCCATGGGTAGGAATAGAAAGCTAGTTTTAAGTTTCTGCTTCTCTGCATTTATGAACCAGGAACTGCAGGTGAAAATCTAAGGTTTGTCAACATCCTAGTATAAAATACAAACAAAACATCTTCCTGGGTTGAAAGGAACATAAGGTGATCACATATATTTTGAGATAACCTGACCGTTTATTAAAGATGGAATTTCTGCTGCTGAAGCTACTTTACAACAATGTGTGTAGCCTCACTCCTGATCTTTCCTCCCACCTTTTCCCTGTTGCAATCTTTCCATGTTACTCTTCCCTCCACGGATTTAAAACTTTTTCTTTGTAAGACAGATTTTAGGTGCATTTAAAACTGAAGATCATTTCCTTCAGGCACATTTCTTAAAGGAATTTTATAGATGTTTTTACAGAATCACATTACTCAGCATGCTCTAAAAATAAAGTTTAGTTTTCTGTTCAGCGCAATGGTTTCCCCAGTCACATATTCTTTGGATGCAATGAGAGATTAATCAAAACTAGACTGATTCCTCTGTTGTTGTTATTTCTTCCTCTTGATGAGAGTTAGCTTGACAAATTCTAGAAGGGTTACTTTCCTATAGATGGTTTGTTGAACACTTCTTACTCTTACACTAGATTCATATAGGGTTTGTAAGCAGTTTTACTGTTCAGTTCTTCCTTACAAAGCCTTGAGTGAAACCAGTCTTTCTCAAAGGCATTCACCATGATCTGTTAATGGTCAAGAGTGCAAGTATCAATTTGGGAAATCTGCATTTAAATATTAAAAAAAAAACCCCAAACTTAAGAAAGTTTATACATTTTTGAAGTCTATAAATATGTAAGCTTAATAAAATTTTTAAATACGCAGTGATTTAGGCACTGCAGAGCCTACGGTGTATCAGTCTCAGATATTCTATACACCCAATCTGAACAGATGGGAAAGGTCTGAAAGTCTTAAGTTGGCATCGTAACTCTGGCTGTGGAAAGTTCAAAATAAAAACACTGTAACTATTTGGGGAAAAAAAAAAAAAGGAACAACATCAGACACTTGGCATTTTTTACTATTAAAAATAAAGATTAGATTTATTCTGTTTCAGCATCTCCAGATATCTAGCCTTCTGGGAAATGAGGCAAGTACTATGACCTTTCTACTTTGGAACTGTGTCAGAGAATTTCTTTTCCAAAGTCTTCATCTTGATTAGAGCCGGAGAGCAACCTCCTGGGAACAATTTTCCCTTGGGGTATGCTGAGATGCCGCATTCAAAACTGTCAGCTGAGAGCTCAGCTGGTAGAGGCTGATCCAGGAATGTGCCAGGGAAGGAGGATTTGGAGGCACCCACCATATGGATGCAGAAGGCTGAGGCCACAGAGATCTGTGTACTGGTGGAGGAGACCTACAGCTGACAAAGATGCTTTCCCTCACTGCATGAAAAATGCCAAGAGGGAAAATTGCTTCATATGAGGGGGTTTGGATGTGGAACAGAAGATCTGAGTGGGATTGTTTAGATGGAAAAGTTGAGAGCAAATTCAGAGTTCAGTAAAACATCCAAGGGTCGATGAAGCATCTGCTGTCTGTGGCTACTCTCCTCAGAGACAGAAAAAATTTGTAGGCCAGAAGGGGAGGGATCCATGTCCCTTGAGGCCTGAGTCTGGGTGCTTGGGTATCCATTGCACCCGTGTGCTTTGTTTCTGTCACACAACGGCACCCTTCCCTAATCTTTGCTGCTTACAGGGGCTGTGAATGGACTTTGCTACCCATGAGCTCAGTCTCACCTTCAGAGGCGAAGTTAATTTTATGCCAGGGTATGAGCGACTGATAGGATGCTTTCATGAATCCTGTCAAGTTAATATGATCTAGAAGCCATCTCAAAGGCCTGCAAACTGGTGCCTTCCAGATGGTTTGAATTTTTCGTATGACCAAACAGATGGCTCTGAAAAGGTCTTTTAGACAGGATATCATGGAAGGAACAATATTCAGGACTGTTTTTCCGACTAGTTTAACACAGTTTCAGTCAGCAAGACGGAGGATCAAAATTCAGAATTTTTCATTTAAAAAAGGAAATCCAGATGCAGACACAGATGTGTAGGTGCACATGGACAGATTCATTTAGCAGCTTTGCAAGTCTTTACTGTTCTAAGGCATAAGTATTCTAAAGATATTAATTCCAGTAAAGCTATTTGACATTTTGGGGGCTCTTTTTCATCACTTTGTCATTAAGATATGAAAATACGTGTCAGAAAATTCATTGGTTTATGGCAGCTAAAGTGTATGATGTATAGAGTGCCATTACAAATTAATAAACAGCAGTGTAAATAATTGTTTTTTTTCATGAAAGAGTCCTTCTTTTCTTACGGCAACGTTAGGGATCCTGGATAATTTTATTAGATTTTTTTCATTATTTATTACTTTTTAATTAGGACATTATGAAAGAACAATATCAATATTTGTTTAAACGAAAAGAATAAGGCATTGAAAAGATTTTTTTAAATTTAAAAACTTAGACTTGGATAGTAACTTGTTAGACAACAGTACCAAATGCTTCATAATAGAAGCAGTTTCTACCATGAAGACTGTATCCTTTTTGACGCCATAAAAGTGATTCAGGGGACCTACGAACATTGCAGACCCATTGTTCTTTCTTCATAATCCAAATACAGAAAAGCAGTTCCAAATCTACCCTTGTGAAACTCTGTGAGAAAGGTAATTTATACTAGAAATCACAAACTGCTCCTACATCATAAAAATTAGGTAAAAAATCTGCAAAGAATCTTTAAAAAAAATTTATCCGTTATATTTGTTATATGATCGATTATATTCAGTATTTGCCTGTTACTGCAATTTTAGATTACATTTAGATTCAGCTGATATATTTAAAGAAGGTATTAGCATTGATTTTTCTTAATTGCTTAGAAGTATTTGCCAAAGCAAATATGGTTATTTTGAATGTACTTTTGTGCTTGCTGCACAAAAGCAACATCTCAGCATTTCTCTCACATTTCTTCAAAACTCTAATTAGAGTCATTTCCTACAGACTTCTCAGCATGCTGAGCTTTCCTTGTAGCAAATTAGGCACAGAGGTTTTAGGGTGTATAAATGGGAAATCAATGGAAGCTCCTGACCTAATTATCTTTTAAGATATGGACCTGTGAGTTTTCTGGTGGGTCTGTGACAGGATGTTCATTCTCAGTTCTCTCTGTTGTGGATGCTGGTTTGAGGCAACACTTCCATTTACAAGTTGCAAGTACCACAGAATGGTGATCTTTTACCCTTGTTTCATCCTTATCAGACTTTCCACTGTTACCTTGTCTGTCTCCCTTACTGTTTTTCTAACTTTTTCACTGTGTTGTTGAAGTGTTTCCAACCTCAAAAAGTCACAACTATAAGTAACTTTCCTCCTTACCCCAACACGGCAGAGATAAGCTTTGTGAAAAAATGTGTAAAGCAAAAATATTAAATTATTTTAAAAGTATCATGTCGTACTTACATTTTTTTTACCTTGACATCTGTTATTTTTATTTAAAATATGTGTTTTGGGTAGGATACCTGATTCGCCTGTTTAATGCTTGCTGTGACCCTCTTGAAACCTCTTCCAGGCTGCATGACCTGCAGGGAAAGTTGAGATAAGCCAACCACCACTAGTGCTCCTACAGACCAGGCAAGCAGCTGTTTGGGAAATGAGATCATTTCAGGCATGTGGGGACCACTACAGGCACACTACACAGGTGTGCTCACCAAATCTCTCTGGGATTGCAAATGTACTACCTATGTGGCTGCATGCCATGGTCCATCCCAAACTATCTGTCACCACACCATAGGACCTTGTTGGAAACTATTGCTAAAATCCGAGAGGCAAAAGAGGAGTGATAATACTAGGGCACAAAGAAGAGATGGAGGCTAAGCATGCTGCAAAGCCACAGTGCTTGTGTGAGAGACGGAATGAGGCAATGGAGGGTAAGAATGTTACAAAATGAAACCTTAACCTCAAATAAACACAAGTCATGGTGCACATATATCTTCTGCTCTGCCTTGTACCCACTTCCCAAGGACCAAGTGTCCTTGTCCACTTTGCCAAAAATTCCCCATAGGTTTACCTAAACTGAGTTCATTTTATTCCTTTTTCTACCCTTCCAGTCCACAAACTACAAAGGAAGTACTAACAATGAATCAAAAACAAAACAAAGGAGGAGACAGAGGAAAAGATCTTGAAAGGTCATCTCATGGCATTTTTTTCCCAAATAAAAGACTCCTCTATCAAAACTCAGTAGATTTTTGTGAAAAGAGATTTGATTGCTCTCCAGTGAGGCTTTGGGTTAATTAAACTGCTCTTACTCCATGACTATGTGTAGATCCCAATACATCCCAATTCATCAGGCTAATGAAAGGAACTATGTAAAAATAGAGAGACCTTTAAATATAGCCAAACTATTACATTATATCAAATCAATAAAGTCCTCAGGTTTATTTATCCTGGACAGTTTAACCAACTTTCTGTCAATTGACTCTTAAAGCTGATTTGCCTTGAAAAGCTTGAGATGCTTCCCATGCATGGCTATGCACAGTACAAACTGGCATTTGGCCATATGGAAATAAAAATGTAGCCCCTGAAATTTATTGCATTAAAAGCAAATGACAGTGTGTAGACTAATGACAAGTTTTTAGTGATCAGGTCACCTCCAGAATAAATTGGACACGGAAATGATTTCTGTGCTGTTCTCTTGACAAGAGGTGTATAACAGAAAATGTGACATAAAAATATATTTGGAGGACTAATTTCAATAAAAATGATGGATACAGATAAGGCTCGTTGGTAGTTTGCTTTGGGCTTTAACTTCATTCACCTATTAATGAGAAATTATCTGGGTAGATGTTACAATCTATTGGATTATAACAGATTTCAAAAGCTATCAGGGAGGGAATCCAACTGTTTTTCTAAAGCTGACTTGTTCCATCTTAGTTGCTGCAGCTTTGTACATCCGTGGAGAGGAAGCAGAGGGCAAAAGTCAATCCAGTTACCTACAATTTAGAAATGCCTCCTCAGCAGGTGCATCACCAATTGTAATAAAAAAGAAATTTTACATAAGCATTTTAATTTCAAATATTAACAGCCAGCAGTAATTGCAAAAAAGACACAGAAGCTCTAAAAGCTTTGCTGCTCCTGATGTTCTTGCTTCCATGAGCATGTATTCAAGAAGTTCACATCCTCTGCTAATATTGCAACACTGGGACAAAGCAGTAGGCAGTAGGCTGAGGAGTAGAGCTACACTATTTTTTCCACTGATACCATGAATAGGAAACCAAGCTCTTGCAGTTGGATGATGAAAAAACTGCAAAAGGCTAAGAGAGCCTACTTTAACATCTCTTATCTATGGAAAATCCTGGTTATATATGTGTGAAATACCTAGGAGATGTGGATGCACAGGAATGCAAACAACCTGTATGTAAGACATAGCATTCCCTGAGTAGAAAAAAAAAAAGATTAAACAGCTCTTACGGAAATACACGGGCAGATAATAGCCTAACATCATGGGAAGATGAAGGCATGCTTGAAGGTTGCTCTGTCATCAGAGCTGAAAGCAGTATGGTGATGGGCACGACATTATCCCTGTCCTCAAACTTCAGGCAAGTCTTTGTTGCCTCTAGAGAAGGGACAGGAGGGCAGCTTGGAACTAGTACAGTCTTGAGAATAGTACTTGCGCTCTGCAGTCCTAACAATTGTTTCGACAAAGAAATTATTAAAAAAGAAAATATATCTTCATTTTGGCAAAAGAAAAATCCAAGTATTTCCATTTAGAAATATGGCTACAGTGTCTTTGGAGCGCCGTATTTTGTATATCTTCTGACCTCCTTCTCACATTTACACTGTGGGTGAATATCTTCCCCACAGAATTGTTTTAAAAAGAGTGAGAAATAACTGTATCTTACCATTCCGTGTATTCAGATTCTGTAAGCCTAGACTTCAAATCCAGTTGCATTTCCTTCCCATCCTTCAAACTGTAATATATTTTGGGGGGTTGAAAGGAAAGATTTATTTTACAACATAGAGATCATTCTTGGCAAGTTTCAGTATGGTCAGAGGCCAAAATATTCAAACTTAATTCAGGCTGAGTCTAAATTATTTTGATTTCAGCTGCTCTGAACTGAAAAAGCAATTATCGGATTGGTCCTGTTATAGATAGCTAATCTTTTAAGATCATAGCATTACAATCTTGACATGATAAAATGACTCTATTGAGGTAACAGTAACAATCTTTGACTTCAAATCTCCTGCTTTTCAAGGAAAACCCCAATATATAATCACTCACTGAAAAATGTTTCTGTAAATTTTCTTTTCTTTTTTGTCGTCGTATATCTGTTGTTGCTTCCTTGCATGTTTGTCATGTGTTGTAAGCAAAGGGTTGCAATGTCACAAACTTGAAATGTCAATATCTCTTGCAAAGCTATCACTCGTCTTTCAAGTATGTTGTTTCCATGGTGAACGACAAATAAAGAGGCCCAAAGACAACAGCTAAAGACAAAAATACAATTGGATGTGATTCTAATTAAAAAATATTTGTGTATGAGTTGTAAGCAGATGATGGCAAAAGTAGGTCTTTATGTGCTAAGCTCAGGCTATGTTCTGTTACAGTATCTGTGCAGTGCAAGTCTCTCGGCACTCAAAATGTACGTCTACAATAAAACACAGAAAGCAGAAATATCTGACCTAACAGATCTGAGCTGATTTTTTAAATACTAAAAACAACTTGTCCGTGCTTTTTTGTATTGTAGCTATACCATGGCAGAGACGCTTGTTTCCTAAGGCAGAAGCTCTAGCACCTAGCTATGAGGGCAACCACCTAATTTAATCAAACCACACCAACAAGGTGAAATTAGCACATAGGCACAAGGGAATATTATTACTAAGTTTGCATTTCACTTCATCTTTTGAAGTTGACCGTGTTGATCACTACACCCAGAAAGGCACAGGAGGCAGGAAATACTTTGGCAGATTGTGAAGCGGTTTCTAAGAGAGCTTTGGTGAGGGCGTTTTTCATCAAGTATTGCCATTTTCTGCAATCATGTTATGTCAGTCACACCAGTCTTCACTTAGAGCTGTGTGTGTAACTACATACAGACCACAAACATTTGTTTCTTCAGGCACTACATATTCTTATTCCTGAACAGACCACACCAGGTATGTTTTGGGGAGTCTTTCTTTTCCGTTTTCTTTTCCTACCTGTACCAATATTTTCCTGCTTGCAGGTAGCTTTCAGATGAGTTACAGCTATGAACACACCACTGTGACCTTCTTCCTGGCCAAATGCTAATCTGATTTTCTCAGTGACCACAAAGACACTGTGACATTGTTGCTGGAAAAGTTTACAGATGGCACAGATGGGTAGAGTGGTAAATAATGCTGTGGGTCATTTGGTAAACGGGGCACTGTCAAATGTGTTTTATTATAGTCAAAGTCACACCGCTAAAATGAAATCATGTAGATTACAGTTGCAGAGAGTAGTGGCTGTAAAAAGGGCATTGTGGTCACGGTGTACAAATGTATGTAGTGTGAGCAGTTTGCTTAGCACTGTGAGTACGAGAGCTGAGTCACCAGGATGCACAAACAACTGAAATCTTAGAAGTGGTACTACTGACAAGAGTCTGCGAAGTGCCATCTCTGTGAAATATACCATATCCAGAGCACCGCTATTATCAGCAACTGCCCAAAAAGTTTGATGTGGGATCCTGTTCTCTAGCAGCTGGAGATTTACAGAAGAATTTGCTATTTTGACTGCAGAAGAGTGAAGATCTTTTTGCAGTAGCATCGACTAAATATTCAGCCTCTTTAAGGTGCATAACAGTGCAGTAGTTCAGGAATATACATGGTGCTAAAGAGACTATCCTTTAGGTCACATCTTAAATGGAGGTTAAGGCTAACCCAGTTAGAAGATAATAGCCATCCATAAAATGGGTTGGTGGCTTTATTTAGCTTCAAAACCAAACTTTTTGCTATCTGACATATTGCCAGTTTGAACAGAGAGACTATGGACTGTTTGGTCATGATTGACTTTCAGAAGCTGTTGAAGCATCTTGTGTCACCAATTCCAAACTAAATTAATGATATAAAATTGAAAAGTGCAGCAGAGATTGAAATGAATTGAAAACTATTCTATGCCTAGAGTTTTGGCCTTATAAGTGATATCGATTACTTACAAAGTGTCTCATTATATGCATTAAATTTCCTACAGAATTTCATAGAATATACCGAGTACAGTGTTTACAAGCAACAATAAGTTTATTGACTATTTTTTGCTTGGTGATGGATGAAACCAAATGCTTAACTGAAGTCTTTTAGTTCATAGTGATTAAATAGAAAATATAAAAAAAAGAATGTTCTTGAAGAGCCAGGAACAAAGGCCGGTGACAGCAGTAAAAAGTTTTCTCATCTGAGTGGGCTTTCATTCAGGTTATGTATAGAAGTTTGGGGTGGGGGGGGTGAGGGGGGGGGGATAGCCAAAACATGACACATCATCTGGCAAACCTCCTATTAGCATTAGTGAGAGCTTGCTTGAAGAAAAACTGATGTATTTGCCTCTTGGTATTTTGCCATGGAGATATAATCACTAATCAAGCAGAAACCATCTGGCTCATTTCAGTGATATGGTTGTCTGGCCTCTGCTCTAGGAGGAAAAGAAATACAAATCCTTGATAAATCATAAACATACTGTATAAAGCAATTTTTTACCAGTTTGAGTAATTACCTCTTTTCCTGCAGGCAAATGCAGTTTGAACTGACTCATTTCATCATAGCACATGAAAAACAAAGCTTTATCTTTTAGAAAAGGAAGAAGTTTTCATTTTTTCATTGCTGTTGTCCTTAAAGCATTTAATATCACTGCACACAGGGTTGTTCTGATCTAAACTACATTAGAGGTTTTGCACCTGAAGCACAAGATGGGTTCTTTGGAGGCCTGGCTTTGCCAGAGGTTTTTGTGACCATAGCAGACAAATGAGAGCCAAAGTCCATTGAAGACGGACAAAGAAAAAAGTCCATTTCAATGATCTAGGAAGTACAAAGACCTTCTAGCTTTCTTTTACTGGGAGAATCTGATTGTCATAGTCTTACCTTCTAGTATTTTGGCACAGTTCTGTAAATTTCCTGTACTGTGGTTGATGAGAGAAAGCAGTACTATGACATATTGCTGTATTTCTGTTTAACCTTGGAATAGCAACACAAGGAAAGATTTCTGTTCCTTTGTGATCCAGAAGGCCTGTTGACCATGAGACCTCCAGAGCACAAGCAAATACTGGAGGTAAATATCTTTTTAACTCTTAATTACTGTCTTTTAGTAAAGCTTGCAGTACATACCTTAAAGTCAGTTATCAGTGAAATCAGTAATAAACCGTTTCAGTCATAACTCAAGAGATTCATGGGATAAGCGGGCTGTCTTTAGTAGGTAGGCAGTAGAGGCATTTATCTCTGTTCTTGCTGGGCCAAATAGCTATCTCGTGAAGGATGCAGTCCCTGACAGAAAAAACTGTTCCTAAGTGCTGAGAGACTTCAGGATTAAATAGTGCCAATTATTGGTAAAATTGCTGTAACAGATGGAAGGCAGATAGCTAAAACCTTAACAAGTAGATGGCAAAAGAAGAGAAACCTAGAATAAAAATACTGTAAGGAGACTAGATAAAGATATTTATTTCAGGTACCGCCAAAGGGCACTTTATTATCTATCCATTCTAAAATGTAGCTTCATTCAGTCAAAAGAATTACCTTAAAATGCATTCCACTGCCTGGAATGGAGTTTCAGCTCATTTGGAAGAAATGGCCTGAAGCTTTCTTTCACACAGCAGAGTGACAACAATTACCAACAGAGAAATTGAAATAGGGATAACACAAATTATAGAAATGTTATTTTCTTACGTTTTCTGTAATTATTTTTATTCGCAGCTTAACCAGCTACATTTCACATCAGTACCAGGAGGTGTACAGTGACTTAGAACAGAAGTCTACCCTCGTTCCCACTTCACCTGAAAGTAGCTAGGGTCAAATCACAGAACATATGCCTGAAGCCGGATTATAAACAGCATGTTCTCCACATATAAAAGGAGCAAATATTAAGCACAGACCTTGGTGCAGTGTGTTTGCACCACATGATGATGTAACTATTTTGTTTTATGCCAGTGCTCCACAGTGATTCGAACCTCAGCACAGGAGCTGGGAGATGACCATCCTCAAAGCAAGGGAAGCTTTTGAAGTTGCTGTAGCAGCCTGTTAGGTTACTGATGGTGAACACTTGGGGAGTTCACCCTCTCATTATCCAGTAATTTCAGTGGAAAGACCACAAAATCACAGAATCACAGAACCACAGATCGGTTGAGGTTGGAAGGGACTTGTGGAGGTCATCTGGTCCAACCCTCTGGCTCAAGCAACATCACCTAGAGCCAGTTGCCCAGGACCATGTCCAGACAGTTTTTTAGTATCTCCAATGATGGAGATTACACAACTTCTCTGGGCAACCTGTGCCAGTGTTTGGTCACCCTCACAGGGAAAATGTGTTTCCTGATGTTCAGAGGGAACCTCCTGTGCTTCCGTTTGTGCCCATTGCCTCTGTTTCTGTCACTGGGCACCGCTGAAAAACGCGTGGCTCTGTCTTCTTTGCACCCTCCCTTCAGGTATTTATATACATTAATACAATCCCCCCTGAGCCTCCTCTTCTCTAGGCTAAAGAGTCCCAGCTCTCTCAGCCTTTCCTCATTGGAGAGTTGCTCCAGTCCCATAATCATCTTCGTAGGCCTTTGTTGGACTCTCTCTAGTAAGTCCATGTCTCTCTTGTACTGGAGAGCACAGAACAGGAACCAGTACTCCAGGTGTCGCCTCACCAGTGCTGAATAGAGAGGAAGGATCACCTCCTTCGACCTGCTGGCAACACTCCTCCTAACACAGCCCACATCCTCCCATGCTAGGAGGGCACATTGCTGGCTCATGTTCAATTTGATATTCACCAAGACTCCTAGATCCTCTTTTGCAAAGCCACGTTCCAGACAGGCAGCCCCTAACATATACTGATGTATGGGTTTTTTTCTCCCCAGGTGCAGGCTGACCAGCCTGTAGTTCCCTGGGTCCTCCTTCTTGCCCTTTTTGAAAATGAGTGACGTTTGCTTTCCTCTAGTCTTCAGGCACTTCTTCCAGTCCTCATGATCAATCAAAGATTATCAAGAGTAGACTTGCAATGACACCTGCCAGCTTTCTCAGCACTCATGGGTGCATCCCGTCAGGGCCCATGGACTTACGGATCTCTCATTTGCTTAAGTATTCCCTGACCTGATCATAAAGCTTAACACCTAAGTGAGTCAGGATTTCTACAACACCGCTTCATTTTTCACAATTGTGTGGTCTTGTTAGGAGCAAGATGGAAACAGAAAATAGAATAGGAACTGAATTGAACAGAGTAGGAAACAGAATAGAGTTGAGCATGCCCAACTTTATCTAGACTATGTAAAAACACTGGCTCCTTGTAGTTGAAAGACAGTACCCGTTGGTTGCTACTGGCCATGTCTATTCTTTGGGTAAGTCAATCCCTCTAAAAAGTGAGTTGAGAGACAAAATCTTTCTGTGTCCTCTCAATTTTGTATACATACTACCAAAATTCACAAATAGATTCTTACTTGTTTGAGACTTCGTCTTTGTTCCCAAGGTTTTTATGTAAGTGTAGAATATCTCCGTGCATCTTTCAGGTGACGTGTGAGTGGGGCTGTCTAACGAAAACAGGAAAGGTGTCCCTGTGCAGTCACCGCAGAGCTCCACCAAAAAGCTTGAGCAAGCCAAGCCTTCCCATTGGTGATAGGACAGCCCTGCACACACTCTACCACAAAGATGCGCATAGCCGTTTCCCTCTGAAAATATCAGTCCTTGAGACAGGAATCAAGTGAAAGCCAAACTGTTGTCAAATGTAATATAGCTGTTAGCTGATATTCTAAATGTCAGTGAGAACTAAAAACAATTTTGTAATTACAGTTTGTTTTGCTTCATTTTGTTGCTATTAAATTAACTATAAATTTCTTCAGAGACTTCTCATAAATTTCCTCTGATGTGAAATAAAAATATATCTGATTTTCTCTCCCTAGGGATGAGATTTGCTATCAATATTTAAAACACCACCTGTTTTAATACTTTTACTTTCTTTTATCAGCCAGGATTACTCTGAGCAGCATCTAGACATTCGACTTTAAATCTACTACAACATCTCTAGTTCAGATCTGAAACAGATTTTTTTATGCATTTGCACAAAGAGTAATTATCATTACAAAGTAGCTCTATAATATTAAATTCCAGCAGAGCCATCTGAAATGATCAAAGATTTATTCAATCTTGTGGTAACAATAATGTTGTTGTGTTTGGTTTGAATATTGTCAGTAGCATAATTTATTTGTAAATAGCTTTTACATTTTACAGTGCATTGAATATAGTAAACAGAAAGGGTCCATAAAGAGCACAAAGAAAAGATCAAGTGATTATACTACTGCAAAATCTTGTTACAATTCTGAATAAGGTGATTTAATTCTTCCCTTTTCAGAAAGTCCCATGTTCTCTTTCATACATAATAGCTTCAAACATTTCAAACACTTTGTAGCGTTTATTAGGCAATGCGCTGGGAAAACTATGCCTTGGAGTCTGACGCTCTTGAAGCAATGAGAAAACAGAGATAAAGAAATGGAGGGAGGAGCAGCATAAGCAAACCCTGCGCTCACAGGGGATGCTGCTGCAACCCCAGTGAGCGCAAATTGGGCCAGTGAGGAGCCCATCTGACAGCTGTGCTCAGTGCTAGACGCTCAAAGAGGGTAAGCATGAAGAGAAAGCCTCCAGCAAAATTTTGAGACCTCCTGGGAGAAATGCCGAAAGTCAGTGTCCCAGCCCACCCCACTCACACATGTGGGAGGTGATGGGGAGTGAGGGGGACTCCTGAGTAAGTAAGGAGCTGAGGTCTCACTGTGCAGGTCTGTGCTCCACACAGGTTGTTGAGGACAGGGATTGTTTTTCTCCCTTTTTTTTTTAAGTCTATTCAGTGCACTGGAACACACTAAAATTGCATAGGTATATTAGGAAGAAAGGTGAAAAAAAATCATGAAACCATTAATTTCACGGAAAAAAAATAATCCTTTCAGAATATTATTAAGATTTGGTGACAAGTTTAGTCCCTGCCATCATCAGAAAACCCACTGGCTATTTGGTGTGGGCTTCATGGCTCCGTGCTCTGGAGCCACAGGCCATTGCTGAGAAGGATGGGGTAAAGAGAGCAGGGAGAGGGACACAGTGCCCTCCTGACACTTGCCTTATGGGAAGGAAAGAAGGATAAAACCCAAACAAGATAAATCCAAATTTTCCAGTTCTGGCAGTTAGCATGAAAATGGAAGAATGACTCAGTGATTACAAACTCATTAATTTCTCAACCTGTGCTGTCCAGCAAAAACTTTCATTAATGATTGCTTTAAGGAACTTATCTTTTCTTTATATATCCAAGTGATTTATGATGAGCTTTTCTTTAGCTGTGGAGTCTTGGATAAAGGTTATGCAGACAAATTGTGAAGCATATATGATTTTCAGAAGATGCTAGTAGCAGAAAACACTTTCAAAATTACCGAGATTAATGACTCCAAGTGGACCTTCGTACACAAAGATACAGCAGAAAAACAGAGAGAATGGTGTAGACAAACAAGATGAGATTTAAAAAAAAATTAAGAGCATTATGAGGCCAGCCTATAGGCAGAGACCCAGCATTCTCAATGCCTTGGCAGCACCACTGGAAAAGTGGTTTTGTTAGGTTGGCTGCTTCCTGCAGTTTTCTTCCAGTTCCTCGTACCAAAATATGCTTTAAATAAACAGTTTGTTTTCCCTCGTATCTTCTTTGGTTTCTTCACGCACAACTTTTGTGGTGATTACAAAACAAACGCCATCAAGTTATTTAAATCCAAAGTCACTAAATGCAAGATCTTGGTCTTCCCTTGCAGAAATACTGGATACAGGTATTTAAATATTAGGGCCTCAAGAAAAAAATGACACACACATGACTGTACATATATGGTACAGAGAGGATAAAATGTCACTGAAGGATGTCATATTGAGGATACCTATGAACAAGTTGTGAAGTGAGAGCAATAAAAAGGAATTTACAATAACAGACATTAACATATTTACAACAGAATATTTACAACAGTATATCCCAGTTATTGTCTACCACCGGCGTAATGATGAAGATGTGGTAATGCAGACCTACACAGTAATTAGCACGCCAGATCAGCCTAGAGAATATTCACACTTATCACACACGCTCTGCTGTAAGTGTATGACTGCTCTAAACACCCATTCAGCAAAATGATGGAGCTTGATAGTGGTCTGTGGTAGTTACAGTCTGTGCATGTTTATGACATTTTTTAAGTAGGTTTAAGGTACAAATTTAAAGTGAAAAGGAAAAAAAAATTGGCATGGTATAAAAAAGAAAATATGACTGTAAAGCTACATTCTTGTAAAAAACAGACTAATTTATGACATCTGAGCCAGATATTTAATAGGATTCTTCTAATTTACCTGGAGTTCATAAGTGAAATCCTGCTGCTTTTCTGCATGCTGAACTACCATTCTTCCATTCCATTGCCGAGGAAAGACAGAAGGCAAAAGACCATTTTACTCCATTATTATAATTGACTAGCCCTTCTCATTATCACTCCCTTCCATTTTTTCTAAATAGAAACAATGAAAGATTTATATTATGGAGAAATTTAGCAAGTATCAGATTAAAGATCAAATTAGCAAATATTTCTTGACATTTCTAAAGCAGGGAACAGCTCCCAAGACATCTGAATTAGATCAATAGAGTACTATTGAATTGAATCAACAAGCTAGTACACGCTCATTAGCAAATTCTGAATGACTAACAGAGTGGATGATTGTAGCTCTAATGTACAGTGATTTCAGAACACGAAATATTTAACAAATTACATCTTAATCCGCCTTGCTATAAGCAGTGATTTGGTTCAGAAAGAGTATAAATATTAGCATGGCTAGTCTGCAGTGAACTATTTGCAGTCAACTTGTCTACAGGCTTTTCTGCAGGCTTTGGTATCAGAGAATAATTTGTATGCTAAACTGCAATTTTATTTGCCACCTCCTAATATCAAGCTAACCTTCACTAATCCATAAAGAGTAAAATTACTGTTATCCTGAAAAATTAGTAAAGTCTCAAATCCATCACAAAGAAAAGTCTGGCTAGCTACTCACCAAGAAAATTAGGGAGAATATGCAACATATTAATAGGTATGTGAATTGAGAAATGACAACACCAACTATTATGAGTAATTTGATTTGACATTTTGAACCTCTGTAGTTTAGAATTTCCTTTGGAAAATTATTCCCATGTGCCATATTTAGCTGTATGGGGCAGAACATGTACTAAAAACATGAAATATCTTGTCATAGTTTGAAATGAAAGTTAATTTAGAAAACAATTTACTGTAGACAGATATGTGCAGCACATGTCTGCGCACTGGAGAATCTAATGCCATTTGTGCTTTTAAATCTAATCCGATGTTTTTTTACCAAAGGCAGGTCAAAACTCAGACCACTAACATCTACACCAACCTTGTGTTACTTTTGCATGCCCAGGGAAGGAGGAATGCCTTAACAAAGTCACAATTTACTTTTAAAAAGGTGTTGAATTTTGCTGCCTCACACAAAGTACAACCTCAGTGTATTTTTCTTTTTACAATGTATTTTAAGGTAGGTTCTGAAATATTTAGCATCATTACAGTCAGTTTCTCCCAAATTGTTAAGAAGTTTGTTTAAAAAGAGGCATTTGTCTTTAAGTCTAGAAAAGAAGATTAGGCTGCTTTATTTTGCTTATTAGTACAGATAAAAGAATAGTACCGGCACATCCATAGTGACAAGGTTCCTATCATTGTGCTAAGTCATTCACTGGGACTTCTTTGTGCTCAATACCTCTGCAAAACTGCCTCTTACACAATAAAAAAAAAGATGTAGACACCAGGTTGTGGAAGGCAATTTTAAAATGCAAACCTATGGCTATAACATTATGAGGGCCCTAAAGGAAACACGGTTATTTTCCAAACTGTTAGTTCGCTACCTGTTAGAGAAATGGAAAAGGCAGTTTTAAAACCTGGCAGCTTTTGACATTTCAAGGCTAGGAGACGGTGCCGTGCCCTCTGCCGAGCCGGGGAAGTCTCTCTGCAGGGGTATGTAATGTTCCCGTTACTGACGCAGCAGGGCCTGCGCAGCTCAGCCGGCCACGATCCAGCAACAAATTGTCCTTGTAAAAATGTCAGAGAGAACCTATGCTGGGAGGGGAAGCTACAGCAACTTTACCCTCCCACATATTAATACTGCTACATGTGGTACGTGCTTTTGTCACCCTACAAGAAGAGGCTGCCCAGACGCTTCCCTTCACCCCCAGACAATGTGGAAGGTCCATATGTGTCTCCAGGCAACCATTTCCATTACCCCACATATCCCTTGTGCAGGGCTTTGTAAAGCTATCCAGGAACATCTTAGAATTAGCTGGGATGTATAGTTTGTGAAGACTCTACAGATGAGTGGATAGGCAAATCTCTTAAACATTTGTGCTGCATATGATTGCATATATATTAAGGGAAACACTGTTGTTCTTTAACTCAAAATAAGTAAATGTAACTAGAATATGTAATTAATCTTATCTGTAAGCTATAGAGTTGCTAAATGCATCTGGGTATTTTTTTCCTTTGTCTCCTTGGTAAACAATTGAAACAGGAATTAGTTTTTATATATAACAAAACCGTCAAGTGTTAAAAGTATCAGACAGGACTTGAAGCTTCTGAGCTCTGAAGAGGTAAGAGATTGTGATGGAAGATGAAGATCAAAATAATGTTCAGGAAGAGCCTTACTTGACAATTCAGTGGATTTTCATCCATTGAGGGGGCCACTCTGTGACAGGGAGTGAATCATTCTCTTCTATCTTTAGTGTTCTGTGGCACATTTAGGGAGATCTGTATGAATTTACAGATTTCCTTTTGATCACATACGATTTCCAAAAATGGTGCTGAATTAAATTGAACATAGATTTGATATTATTGTAAGTTTCTTATCACTGATTTCTGACTAACTGATTTGACCCCATGTGAACCTCACTTTATTAATAGAACACTCGCATTGGAAGCAGCAAATATGAAGAAGGTTCTTTGTGCATGTGTGTAGAATGAGGGGGGAAAACTGTGGGATTTGGAAATGCATGGCCTATTAAAATGTCTCCTGCTGGTGTCTCATCATTTGTGACATACATGACATCACTGAACAACTTCCATATGCAATATTGAGTTTTAATGGCCTTTCAGGGAAAGTCATGCACGGGTTATGTAAGGATAATGAACAAACACTGCAGGAATGGATCTTTTACTATTAGTATCGTTATGCCAGTGACTTAATAAATTTTTTACTACCTGTACTGTGAAGCCTAATGTTTTTGGAGAACACCTTGGCTCCTGGCATTGAAAAGCAAGCACCTTTGTAACCTGGTCACAAATTTAAGATAGGCACCGTACTAATTAATGATACTATTCTATAAACACTTATCTTGTTTTCTGGATGATTAGAATTTATCAGATTTCTGTATACGGCATATGAATGGATATTATCTCTTCAGAGGACTCTTGTGATGTACTTCTCTTGCTTTTTTGAGCAAAACCTTCTTTTATTTATGGCAAAATTATGCTTAATGCATGTTTCACTAGATGTATAAAATGAAACCTTTCGAAGATTTTTTTTCCACTTTCACACAATTCAAGTCGTTAAGAAACATATTACAATGAAGACTAGAAAAGAGGTCCCAATACTTAAGAAGGTATCTGAACAGTACAACTTAAAAAGACATATCTCAGTTTCTTGGAGATACTAGTAAGACCACAGCAGTATTCCTTCAGTTTAAATCAAACTGTGTTTTATAAAAACCCTATATAAAATAGCAAACAGTATGCTGCTCTTATACTGACAGAACCTGTAGGTGTTTTTTTCTTTAGAAAATCAACAAATACCAACAACTTTGAGGTCAAGGGGTTTTTGTTAAGTTCATGAGAAACCAATAGTTGGAATTATGCTGGAGAGTCTTACACCTTATGGAAAAAAATAGCTGTAAAAAAGGGAGATCCAAATAGAAGTAAATGAGTATTTGATTGCAAAAATATGCCCTTGCTCTCTTTTCTTCTTTTAATCATTTAATTTCAAACTTATTCTTAGTCATGCATTCAGGGAAGTTAGATAAAATTCAGATACAACTCATAAATCTTCAAGAGTGAAAAATAAGGTTATATCAAAATTTGAAACCTGGAACCTGTCATTTCTTTCAGCCAAGTTCGATACCGTGTTCAAAAGTATTGTTACTCTGGCTCAAACCTATTTACTTACTTCAATAACATACATGATAATTGCCTTCTGACAACTGTTTCAAGTATATCCAGTAGTATTTTGACAAATCCTTTTCTTCTTTTGTATCTGGTTTCAGTTTGTAGTTTGTTTGGGTTTGGTTTTTTTTTTCCCAGGGTTACTACTCTGACTTTGTGAGAATTATATGTTTTATATGAATGTGAGAGCAGAAGTCAGTCCTTTAAATTTAATTTACTTACTAAAGACAAGTAAATTACTAAAGGTAATTTATATCTAAATTTAATATACTCACTAAAGGTGTGCTGTTTCACCTGAGGTATGGAATGATCAGTCAAGCTTCATGTACCATGATACAGAAAGAAACAGCTGAATACAGCAGGTAAGGCTTATCTTTTTGAAACTCTCTTCTCAAAGTGCTCTAAATTATTCCAGAGACCAATGTGCCACCAATATCCATCAATCACGGAAGATATACAAATGGCTTACAGCCTTTGTCATGCATCCTTCCCTTTGAATCACACAGAGAGAAACGGGAACATTGCCCAGTGCCTGGAGCAACAACATTTTGTTTTTGTGCTCTGATATTTATCACAGCCATTCCTTCTGGCCTGTTTTTCTTCACAAGAAGTAGTAGGAAGGCAACGAATATTTTGTAAGGAAGTAGGCCTGTGTCCTTCAAACTTACAAGGAAAAGACCGGCTTTTAGTCATTGGCCGGCTTGTAAGTGGTGAGCCACACCAGGTCATGGCTTTGAGTTCTTCAAGCACACTGGGCTTTGCTGGTTTTGATTTGGCTCTGAGAAAGCGAGTGCTAGCTCATCACCACATGCAGGGGGTGGGGAGTGTCACGGCACAGCTGTCTAGGTGCTATATAGCATCCAGGATATATTGGTCACCATTAATCATCTATTCAAATATGAGCAGCTCTTTGGAAAGAACAGTGCCTCTGAAGTATAACAGCAATGACACTTTTGAAATTACTCTGCCAGTTGGTGCTGAAGCCATGAAATTCATGCGCGATTGAATGACAGAGAGTCCACAGTGAAGATAAACAAGAAAGGCTACACAGTTTAACCTCTTTTTTATTGGCTTCTTGTATTGGGAAAATAACAAGAAGAATAGTTTTATAGTTGACCGCAAGATTCCCTACTCTGCCAACTACAGCTTTGCTTATCCAGCATTAAAAGGCATTCCTCTCAGAAGGTAGACTTTGATGCTGAAAATTGGCTAATGTGGTTTCCATGTTTCTGTTCTACATAATGATACCATTAATGCCTACGTTTTGTCTTTTCACAGTTATGCCCTGATAGAGATATAAGAAAGCTATTTTCATTGCTGTTTTAGTGCAGATAAGGGAAAAAGAATGTCAGTTTCTGCTCTGCTTAATGCAAATGAAATGCTCATTTTGAGCATAATGTCAACTATGGATCAAGTGTTTGCTGGCAGCACTAAAAAAGAGCAGCCAGTGTAGGAAAACCATCAGATTTAATCCATCAGATTTCAGGGATGTAATGAATATTCAGACAGGACTTGGTGAGCAGACAATGCATAACCCTCCATCCAAGCGTGCCTAAGAAAAACAGATCCAATATCCAGGTGGTGAGAAAAAAGTCACCTCTTGACAGTGGAGGCAACAGAGATCAGTAAAACTGCCATTTGTGGAGAATTTTGAGGAAAGGATTTCTAGGAACAAGAAGAATTGGACAGTGGTGGTTTTTCAAGCAACAGGAAAGGAGACCAAAACTAGAGACGCTGAAGACAACTGGATGCAGCAGCTGCAGGAGGCATTGTCTATGGGTAGAATCTGATGGAAGGGATTTCTACAGCAAAGCGACATCTACCAGCAGGTGGAGATGCAACTGGAGATTGTGGTAGAGCTCAGATAAGGCTTTTAGAGGGATGGAATAGAGGAGAGGGTGCATGGACAATCCCAAATTTGCTGACCCCCAAAATGGGTTTTCTGAACATTACTGTGAGAGGTGATCTATAGAAATGTTTAACATCTACAAAAAGATGTTAGTATAATTAATTGGCATTCAGCAAATAAAATACCATATCATATTGCTGTACTGCAGAAATAGTATTTAAGGAAATATTATTAATGAAAAATAGCTTGCATTTTTTACTTTTTTAACGACATGACTTCCGTATAAAGTTTAACCCAACTGGTTGTCTAACTAGACAACCTAGTGTCACTAAAACATTATTAAAGACAGAAAGAATGAAACTGAGATGTCTTCCGAGAATTCAAATCTTTTTATTAAAGGTCCAGTCCTTTTGCCTTTGTCCATTTTAGATGGTGCTTTTGGAGCAAGCAAGTCCAGCCATTACTGGAAATGCTTACAAAGAAAGATTCTCCTAAAGGTGAATGAATGTACAGTTCAATTCAAATTAGCATATAAGGGTAACTTGAGAAGAAAACTCCCACCCTTCAGAAGGACATTAATTCAGTCTACATTATTTTAACATGTAAAAAAAGGGCCTTTACCGTTTGTCTTCAGCAAAAGCTAACAGCTGCTTATAACATTGGCACTCTGGAATCATTCAATCAAAAAAAAAGCTGGGTTTTGATCTTTGCATTGTGTTTAGTAATATGACCAAAATAATAAAATAGAGGGTAATTTCTGACTTCCATTGTCTGATTGTAAACCATGAGTAACAGATCAGAATTGAAAAGGTGATTTTGTGCCGCAAGGTAAATGATGATAATCATTACAGGAAAAAGCTGATTTTTTTATTATTACATCCTTCAAAGAAGCCAAGACATTACCATTAATAAAGAGATAACTGCTCATTTACAATAAAAAACCCTCATTTTTTTTGTTCAAAGGAGTAATAATAATTTTCATTTGGAGTTAATAATTTTTATATTCCTTGAACATTATTTAAAAATAACATTGTTTGCTAAAAAAACCCATTGCCATTGACATGATAATTGATCATTTTTTCAATCTAAAAGATGCATTACTTCACAAACTCTTTGTATAAATTCAATAATGAAAGAAAAGATGACTGAAGAACTTACTTGAAGGGTGCTCTGCAACCTTAATTCTCATTAATAATTATAATAAAGTTAAAGGCACTGATAATGACTTCTTTAAAACTTATTTTTAGAAACATTTCCATATAGAAATGAAAACAGATGAAAGTAATAAAAACTTGTTATGTGGCCAAATTTGACATCCAGGAAAGACAGTAAAACTGAAGCAGCCGTATAGTGATACTTTACTGATACAGTTTCCTAGCATCTATGGATTCTAAAGTAGAAATTATATCATTCTATTTAATAGTTCTAGACGGATTGCTCTTCCATCAATATGTCTTGTTTTTAATTCAGTCAATGTCTGGAATTCACAAAGTGATCCACATCTTATATCTTCTGTGAAAAAGACTGTGTTTTGAGCCTTTTCATTTGAGGCTACTTACCTCATGTATTATGATGGACAGAAACCAACTGTTCCCTAGTCATGCTCATCACACTACACATAGCTTGTAGACCTGTATCGTGTGTCTCCTCTCAAGTGTTTCTTAACAGGGCTGAGGAATTCTCGTCTCTAATCTTCCCTTGTGCACAGCAAATACTGTAATACAGACATGACAGTTGGTTGGTGGTGGTCTGAGATTGAGCCCGTATAAATTCAGATTAGTCAGCGCTATTCACCATCAGCCATCCCTCATAGTCGCTGAGGATAAGTAGGAAAATTATTAGTTGAGGAGCTGTTCCACTGCCAGAGCCTAATTTTCAACCCCCAAATCTTCACAAGAAGTGATCAATAACAGGAAAAGTGGGAAAGAAAGGAACTGTAGCGTTAATTGCTAAACAGAGGAATGGCCAGACAGAGGCAGCCATGTAAGATGGACAAAACCTCCTTCCACTGCCTGTTCTCATCTTAGATACTAATAAAATAGGGGTTTGCAGGACTTATTTGTTTATCTGGCAGATTGAAGGACAGGTTGCCTATCACAGAACACCAGTAGTCAAGTTTCATCAGTTTTACATCACACCCCAAAATATAGCTCGGGAGCTTCAAGTACTACCAAACTTGGTATCTCACTTACTTCTGTGCTGCAGTATATTCCCTGTGTGACTCCAGACACTCATTTTCACCTATAAGCCTCTTGAGGCAAGATTCAAAATAAACCTTAAGGCAGATACCATCTACACTCAAGTAATATCCACATTTTTTTCCCAGAGTTTGCCAATAAAAATTAGAGTAGGGCACATTATGTGGATCTCAGCTACTGAGAATGTGCTGCTCGTTTTCAGATGGGTAATTGTTCTGCCATGTAGCTCTCCCCAGTGCAGTTATTGTACCTTTCTCACCAGTCATTAAGAAGGCCAAAATGTAGTGTCTCAGAATATCCTCCCTTACACAGTGAAGGCAAAGTGTTCTCAGAAGCATGTTCGTTCCTCCAAGAGAGTTCATCAAAGTCTACATTTATAAGACTGAAGGAAACGAAACCCGCACCCCTTCAATTAAGACTTAAGGCTTTTATTGCTTGACTACCAAGATATGATTGCACTGGGATGATGGGGGCATCCTGGGGAAAGACTCCCAGTGCGCCAGTCCAATAAGCTTGCTCTGTATCTCCAATATTACCTTAAATATTGCTACTGCTGCCATTTAATCTAAAGGTCATCTAATACCCAAGGTATTCCAAATGTAAAATTGCTGTTTACTATCTTTCAATATAAATTTAACAAGATACAGTACAACAGACATGACAGTTGTTTGGCAGTGGTCTGAAAATAAGTCTGGAAATGGTCACATTAGTTTTTGGTAAGGATCCAAGCATTGCAGTTTCCCTTTCAACACTCAGTATATTTATTTGGGAGAATACTGTGAGATATTTGTATCTGCCATCTGAAAGTCATGTCTTTGCACTGCTAATAACTTGTAGTATTTCTGGCATCTTCCTATCAGGAGACTTTTACAAAGTAGATGGAATAAAGTTTCCAGGAAGGAGGCAGAAGTTTGTTTATTTTCCATTTCCTTTATAATAAATTAGCAAGGTCTAGTCATTAAAAAGGAAAATAAATAAACAAATAGATATGAAAAACCAAAACCAAGCTGTCGTAATTTAGCCTCAATGATTACTGAAAAAATAAGGAAACTCGTAGACCACAAGAACAAAGGAAGGAATGCGTAATTTGTTTTGGGAAGTATGCAAGAGCTTATGTAAGCTGGATGAAGCATGTGGATTCAAGAAGACATTTAAACAGGAAGATACATGGTGCAGAAGGTTGCCATCTATTGATAAGTAATTACAGTTTTGGCTGCTTGACAGGTTGTGTATTGGGAAGAAGTTCACTAGGAACATTCAAAGCTGGAAGTGATAATGTAGCAGAGATATGTGTAAAGAAAAGTATTAGCCTCATCTATTTTTCAAATATGTAGTATATTCATTATGGACACATTTCTGAATTATTTGCAATATTGGTATCTTGGTGTCAGATACCTGATTTTAGAAAAATCTAAGTTCTTGTAATTTCATCTGACAAAGCTACTTTGTCCTCCCGTGTTGTGGTGACACAACTGGCGCCTGCCACGGGGACAAGGCTGTAGCTTGCATCTGCTGGAAGATGGAGAGATGAAGATTTAGCTGATCCCAACATAGGTTGCAAATGATCTGGGTGCCGTTTTTCAGGGGACTTTTTACCTCCTTATGGCAAAATGGAGAAAATAATAGTGTTTGTTCTATCTATCTTACCTATTTTGATTGTAAACTCTTCATATCAAGGAGCAGCCATTCAGTGTTAGCATCCTGAGTATGCGGAAAAACCACAGCCATCACTTCCATAATGGCTTTGAAGTACAACCGCAGGACATAAGTTAACAGGTAAAGGGCTGCCTTGTTTAGCCTTGTCTCTAACATAAAAATGGTGCGGTTCCCACCCTCAATTTTTTTAGGAGTATGCCAGTTCCTAGCAGAGTAGAAAGGACGAGGGAGGAAAGAGTCCATTCACAGAGCCAGGCTGTGGCACAGATGATGCTGGGTATGAGTCTTCCTAAAAGACTTAATACTTATCCGGCAATTAAAGTCGACTAAAGGGCTGTAGTGTTGTGCATGTGGGCTGTTTCATTCCTCAGCTAAGCTGAACCCTGGCAAGCTCATATCCCAGAACAGCAGCCTGCACAGCTTCTTGTATTTTTCCTGCTTGCTGAGCAGAGAAATTGAGAGAGAAAAGGTTTTAGTCCCGTTTTGAATTCAAAGAAAGGGAATTGGTGGAAGGGTAGGAAAAGTGATTATCTACAAAAGCCACAAGAGCATTCATCAAAGCAAGGCATCATTCTCATTCTATTCTTAATGCTTTAATGCTTCATTTATGGATATAATTCTTATTTCCCAGGACTGTCCTCTCTCTACCCATCAGAATTCAATCTTGTGTCCAAAGAAATTATTTTTCTCCAGAAAAAATTGCCTCTATATAGTATAGTAAGCACTTTTGAGACTTTTTTGAATTAAAAAGGTAATAAATTCTAATAATGCAACTTGCCACTATTTGAAACTTCTTAGCATCAGCATTTTGGGGAAAATTTGTCGATGAACACTGCATATATACATTCAGTCAAACTCATTACTGGCCAAGCAATAAATGCACTTTAAGTTTGTATGGAGTTGTAATGTTTGTAGAGAAACGGCTTCAAAGTGATTTGGCCCCTTTAGAGAACAAATGTTGAGTGAGGACCCCTGGTGCTGGCTGAGGTGGTACAGAGGAGGAGATTTGGGCCTTTCCAGGTTGGAAAACTTGGCTTGGCTACCTGCCAGATTTATGTTAGCCTCTTTTCCCTAGGAAAACATTATTTTTTAAATCTCTGCCACCTGGAAGAGTCTGGTTCTTTCCAAAGATAAGCCATTAACTCCTTAAAAGTATTGTAGAAGCCTCACAGACCAACTTTCTCAGGGGAATGCTCCCAACCCTATCTTTACTTCAGAAGAGGAACCATCCATAACTTTGCCTCAGTGCACTGTTAGTAAGCTCTGATTTAAGACATCAAGGGCTGACCTGCCCAGTGTTCAGTATGGACACATTACTGCCATGAATTTATGGCTCTGTTGTCAAAATTCCTATTTTGGTTTCATTGATTCTTTCACAAAAGCCACAAGACTTCAGACTAGGATGCTGTTCTTTGGGATTCCTGCCAAAGGACTTTGGGTGAATGTGACAGATCTTTCAGCCGTGCAAACTAGGAGAGTAAAAAGGTTGGTAATATTTCACTTAGCCTTTTAAAATTACTCATATTTTTTGTTATTGCCCTTTTGATATTTTCAAAGATTCAGAGTAGGCTTGGAGAAATCTTGTCTCATACAAGTGCTGTATAATTGAAGGTGGTTTTATGGGCACATGAAAAAACAGGGAAATGGTCTTGGGCACAGCAACACTAAGCTGAGTAGAAAGTGGCTAGTGGGGCTAAGGAAGAGGAAAACAAAACTCTTTTAGGACAGAAAAGGGAAAAACTGAGCAGAACAACGTCGTTGACCCAACAGAGCAAGAAGGGTAAAATGGGAAGGACTGAACAGAGGAACTCAGCTGAGCTCTTCCCTATAGATGGAAATGGACTGGCTTACTGAAAATTTTGCAGAAAACTAGCACTTTTTGGGAGAAAGGAGAACGACTAAGGAGAAGGAAATTTACATTTCTTCCCCAGCTCTCCAGCTAAACTGTGCCTCAGTATTCATTGAATAACAACTTCAGGAGGACAAATCAGCTAAATCTCACACAGGTTTGTGAAGACAAGCGCTTCTTGATATTGATAAAGCCCATTCCTAGAATTAGCTTCTCAGGGGGAGCCTGCTTGCTTTGCCTGGTTTCACACTCATGGGGGCTATCTCTATGTTGCAGTCTCACACTTACCGATGTTTTATGGTGATACCATGTAAAAGCTCCTGCTCTAATTTCCAAGACGTCCCATCTAAATGCTGACCTCTTTTTCAGTTACCAGCTGTGAAGTTTCCCAGCCATTGCTGTTACATTCCATTCAAAAAATACATTTTGTGAGCATTTTTGTGCACTTAGTGTTGCTGTCTACACTGTCCCCTTTTAGGCTAGTGCATCCTCCACTCTGTTTTCATGGCAGCATGAGAACACTGGTTGCTCTCATTCATCCTTTCTTAAGGCCTGGCATTTCTTTTTTGCCTTCTCACCAAAACTGTGGCTGTTGCAAATTTTTGAACTAGTTTCAAAACATAAACACAAGAAGGAACTTTGCTACTCTAAAACTGACTTCTATTCCAATGTCCTATGTCTAGGAAAAATAGTGTTTTATACTTTCTGAAGCTGAAGTTACAGCAATGTAGAGCTCCTGACGGAACAGATTCTTCCCCTAGGACATAATTTAAACTGTGGTGGCTGAATTGAATTCTTGTCAGTTTATTTATTTCTGCTTGTTTCACTTATAGGCTGAGTATAGGAAAGATCTGATTTTGGGACACCCTCTTTATTTTATTACCTTTTGATCTGAAGAGACAAAATGGCTCATCAATCATCTCATAGTCAGTGACTGTAGCTAACCAAATCTTTTTAACATTAATGTTGTTAATAAGGGATTGTCTTTAAATAATCTGTGTTTGACTACCAAATGGATCTAAAGAACTATGGCAAACAAAATAAAAATAGAATTCTATAAATGAAAGAAAATGAGGGTTATCTCATATGAATCCTTTCTCTTTCTAATCTGCTCAGCAGGCATTAGTTATTTAGGCTGACATATGGACAAGGAAGATGCCATGAGATCACTGTCTGCATCACCTGAAGCCTTCCGAATCAGGCCACGTTAATGGGATGCTTTCACCCTAGTCTACCAGGAAACATGCCAAAAAGTAAGGTCTGACTAATTATGGCTCTTTTCATCTAAGCACGTAAAATCAGCACAGTGTGATACGAATAGTGTGTAGCTTATTGTCAGAAGCGACCGCTTTTCTGTGTGATGTTAGTACTCATTTAAAATAAAAACAAAAGACAAAACAGAAACAAAAAAAGAAGAGAACAATTGCAAAACAAGTGATAAATACAAATACCTTCTCAGTCACCTCAGCAATAGCAATATGTTTTAACACATGTTCCCAGGTCTGAAAACTGAGTGTTTTTAAAGTGGGGTTTGTTATACCCAATACCTGGATGGAAAGACAGAACGGTGTTTTGACCTGTCCTCCATCACTTGACAGGGATGATGTGCCATAGCAGCAGTGGCAATAGCCTGATGGCTTTCTTTAGTATTTTCCTACAGAAATGTAATGTGACTTTTGTTGATGGTTTCCTCCCCTGAAGTTTAGGCACACCCTGAGACAGCCAATATTTTTGCTGAAGGAACTGAAAGTTGCAGGTACCGAAGAGGGCAAATACAGAGTATTGATCCCACGTGAGTCAGGACATCATTGTTTGTGCTTCTGCTTCAACATATAAACTACACAACTGCATCTATTGGAAAACACCTAGTAACAAGCAAACATCAACTACTGAAAAAGTTTATTTAGAGAGTTTAGATATTACTGTTCTACTGTTCTACTGTTCTCTGTTGTGTAATACAAGAAAAAAATATTCTTCAGCATGAGAACAATTAAACATTGGAAGATGTTGCCTAGAGAAGTGGTGAAATCTCCCTCACTAGAAATGTAAAATACTTGGATTGACAGGGCTCTAGATAACCTAATCTAAGGGCTCCAAGTTCACCTAAAAGGAGCAGTGGGCAGAAAGTGTGGGTGGATGTCCCTGGTGAGGCCAGTCAAGGGCATTAAGGCCTATTGGTGCCCTCAGGGTCTTGACAGATTCTGTGATGTGTGACATTTCTAATAAAAATCCTTATTTTCAACTGTGTATAACATATCATTAAAGATGCTGTTCTTAAACTGGTTATGGCTTTTGGTTTAAGCGTAAAATAGGTTTGGTTTAAGCGTAAAAATAAGCGTAAAATTTGGTTTAAGCGTAAAATTAGACAAAAGTTATGCAGACGTGCATGAACAGTACTTACAGTTTTGGTGGTGTTTGAGATTGATTGAGTTATGACTATATTCCTCTAGTTAAGCCCTGTGCAGTGATGCCGGTGAATCCTCTGCATGTGGAAGGGGAACACCACCTAAGTTTTGCCTTGATTCATCCCTCACAACTTTATGTGTTACAACCCTATCCACCTCTATTGTTGATGGAGAAAAAGATGCATGTCTAAAGGGTATTTCAGCCCACCCAAGCTCTGGATGTCCCAAGGCAAGTTTGGAACACATCCAAACCATGTGTTCCACGTGGATTTCTTCATGTTTTGTGTATGACCCTTAGCTGTCATTTTGTGTATGACATATTAGCTTTCAAATGGAGAAACTGGAGCACCTCTCCTATGAGGAGAGGCTGAAGGAGTTGGGGCTGTTCAGCCTGGAGAAGAGAAGGCTCCGCGGAGATCTTATTGCGGCCTTTCAGTATCTAAAGGGGGCCTACAGGAGAGCTGGGGAAGGACTTTTTACTAGGGCATGTAGTGACAGGACAAGGGGGAATGGCTTCAAACTGGAAGAGGGCAGGTTTAGATTGAACATTAGGAAGAAGTTTTTCNATGTGTTACAACCCTATCCACCTCTATTGTTGATGGAGAAAAAGATGCATGTCTAAAGGGTATTTCAGCCCACCCAAGATCTGGATGTCCCAAGGCAAGTTTGGAACACATCCAAACCATGTGTTCCACGTGGATTTCTTCATGTTTTGTGTATGACCCTTAGCTGTCATTTTGTGTATGACATATTAGCTTTCAAACGGAGAAATTCATGAAGTTAGCAAAACTATTGCTGACGTATCAATCAATGTATTTGATAAATAAGCCAGGATGGACACCAACTGTGTCATCTAGGCATTCTTTCTGCTACCCAACTGAGTTAGAGGGCCACAGACTAAGACAGTAATGTTCTAATTATATCACCAGTACAGCTAAGGAATTGCAACTAGCAAGCAATCCCTTCTTGGTGTTCCTTAACATTTTCCCCTTTGTATAACCTTAAGGGAACATTTGGTTACTAATTTGTATCTACCTGCTTCCATAGTCATTTAACAACTTCTAAAGCGTACTGGTGACTCTCAGGACTGAATATTGCCCAAGGGAAAGGTGTTTAGTAGAGTATCAAGGAAAGCTCACAGCAAAAGCAGCCCAGAATGCACCAGGAACAATTTTCAGATAGAATAACTTACACTAGTGCAGTTGTTTGTATAAAGTAGCTAAGCACAAGCTGTATTGACTCAGTGCCTGTCCTAAGGTCAATATATGGTCAGGAGAAGGGCATCAAATTTAAGGCTTGTCGGGTTAAGTGCAAGCTGCTTGAGAAGTTAAACCCTAACTTTTGTCCCCCGTGTAACATACATTGTGAATGTGACTTATGATACCTCGTGATAAAAAAAAAAAACCTGGGGTGTCACCATTCCTTAGTTAGATAGAATAAGTCTTGGCCTGTGCAAGCAGATGGCAAGGGCTAATGTCTGGGGCTGCTTGTCCAATGACAACATGGAGCCTAAAGAAGATCATTGGTAGGTACATGCTTGCGAAAATCATCTTTGATACATCAACTATATCTTCAGATATCTAAAAGTTTAAAAATTCATCTTGGGATGGTATTCTGAAACTTATTATTCACAGTCAGTGTTCAGATTTTTAGGATGAGAAAATTATTTGAATCAGTCAATAACCTCAGATAATATGCAATTCAAATTCTTTCTCAAGTCACTTAGCTTTCTTTTCCATGTTTTGAAAGCCCTCAAGCAAGCCTTTCATATTCGGTGTGTGGGTGTGTGCATCGTGTGGGCTGTAACTGTGCCGATTTTTCTTTGGAGTCAGCTGTTACTTAGAAGCAGTAGAGGAGAAAGCATTGGTGGGTAAGCTTGAAGCTGCTTAGCTGGAGAAGATAACCCACACCTTTTAATCTCAGACCAAGAAGGTTCCAGTACTCAGGTAGGTAAAAACAGTTGAGAGAAAACAGGTCCATAAAATCATAATGGACTGCAGGTGCTATTCTCATTTATTTGTTCCAGGAAAAAATATGAAACTTCTATGGGCACATTTAGAAAGCCCCAAACTTAGCAAAAACTTGCAAATTTCAAGCTGTGCCACAGGGACCACCCTAAAGGAGAAAAAAATCCCTTAGCTTTCAGTGCAGGTCAGATATGATTTCTACCCAGCTGCTGTTACAGCCTGAGGATGTCCCTGCACTCAGTTCTGCTCTGGCTAGTTGATGTAGAGTATTTCTAACTAAGGTGTTGTCACTCAGTTGGCAGCAGCTCTCCGACCAGCTTCTACCCAGCCTCCCAAATCTCACAGGCACACAGCAAGGCAAGCTGTGCTCTGCTGCGCTCTACAGCTCTCTACACAGGTCTGCTCTACCACAAAAAGTCCTGAGGCTACCACATAGATCTGCAATGAAACTTAGTCAAGAGGTGACTATCTGAAAGTGGAGAGTAAGTTATTTCAATCAGTATTAAATAACAAAGTCATTAACGGTTTGTATTTGAACTGCATTCATGTATTATCGCGTCATGGAATAAAAACCAAATGGAGCATTCCCAAACAGTTCTGGAGCAAAATTTAGAGTCTTTGAACAAAGTACTTCCAGGGAACAAAACATGAGAAATATTTGGGGCAAGTTCCAAATATCTAAGGCTTATTCCTTTTCCATTTATCCTGAAATTTAAATTCAGATTTAAAAGTTATGGTGATAAACTCTGAGTTTTGTCATCATCCAGTTAGTTTGCGTGACTCATAAAAACAGAATTTCTAAGGCCATCAGAGGTAAAATAGTGGGAAAAAAACATGCTGCCCTAAAGACAGGCTTTGGGTTTCTTTGGTTTTTGTTTTTTTTTTTTTCCTTTTTGCTATCCTAAAATCTCTTTTGTGTTTCAGATCTCCTCCTTTCAGCCTCTACTTTACTTGAAAAATACTGTTCCTGTGAGTCAGCACACTGCTGGTAGACCAAGAGAATGTGACTGACACAGCAAAAAAAATTTCCAAAAATAGAGCATGACAAGCAATTAAAAACTAATCAGTTGTATCTTCTGAGAAAAGGAAACAAATCGCAGTAGTACGTAAACCACAGCTCTCCTACACAGTGGAGCTAATTTGTTAATATAGTTTGATTCATCTAACTATATTAAAAAAGGAGTTGGTTCATACCCTTAACTCTATTTTTAAGATAACAACTGTTTCAGAAGGAACTAATTAGATGCAATACAATTAGATCATGAAGTGTGCAATGCTCCAATGGGCCCAGATTCAACTCTTTTCAAGCTTGAAAAACGAGAAAGGAGCCTGAAACAGAACTTCAGATCCTGTCCTTGAACATAAGGGGTTGTGGACAAGGGGAAAATCCCTGGATGCAAGTGTAACCCCGGGGCTCTAGTTCTAGATCTGATCTCTAATTAGCTTAATCTTAGCTGTGCAAGGAAGAAGCCTTTGAGAGGTGATGACTTTCCGTATATTCTATGCTCTTTGTCCAACAGCTGAGGGGATTTTAGCACCAACCATCATCCAAACTAATCAGGAAGAGCTGAGTTCCCTTAATTTACCACATCATGAAATTCTGGGCAAATGTTTACTATTCTCATGATAACACATGCTTTATAAATAGATAATAGTTACACAATGCATTATCTCTGAAATTGCAGGAGATTTCTATGAAGTCCCCTTGTGTGTTTCTGACTAGCTTTGTTGTTTCACCAAGAAGCCCCTAAACCCAACTTATTTTGATCTTACTTGCTTCTAGCTGTTGTACTTCTACCACATTTCACTCTACTTTTGGATAAATTAATTCAGTGACATTAATCTATACTGAAAAGGGATTTGGAAGAGGCAATAAGAGAAGACAAGAACAACAACTGGGAAGATGAGTTATGTATGTGTTGCAGATATTCAAACATACTTTTCTTACATAGATTATTTTGCATTTTGAAATTCATTTGCATTACTGTGTCTAGAGCAAACCAGGTTTTCTCAGTTGCTGTGGATCTAATAGAACAAAGTCTCCATATGTGACTGTCCTACGTCCTTGCACACCCCCTTACCACCACAACCCTTGCTTTGCCCCCTTCCCACTGTCTCTACACCCTTCACAGCACCTCTCATTCCCCTTGTTGCTTCACTACTGAACTGAGCAAGTGGTGGTGCCCACTGTTGCCTGTCCCAAGTGGTGTGTTTCTGCCTGACCAGCCAGTGCACAGCACGGTGACGGGCCCGCCCCGGGGTAAGTACGGCATAAACCTGGTGAGCTCACATGAATATCACAGTGTAAACACTAGCAATTTTCACAAAACCTTTAAGAACCTGATTATCTTTAATCCTCTTCCCACAACTAGTTGAAATCAGCCATCAGGTGTGGGAGCTAGTGGACACAAGTTAATNGGAATCTGATTATCTTTAATCCTCTTTCCACAACCAGTTGAAATCAGCCATCAGGTTCAAAAGATTCTGCAAAAAGGTGTGGGAGCTAGTGGACACAAGTTAATTAAAGAGCAGTCAGGTTAACTAAGGGGAAATAATGATGCAAATTCAAGTAAGTCAGTAGACAATGAACACTTTCCTTCATTTCCATGATCAAAATCAGAATTATTCAGTTAAGAACTAAAACAACTTAAGGCTATCAGAAGAAATTATCTCACCTGATTTAAAAATGCTATGTCTTTAGTCTTGATTATATGTGCATGACCCAGTTCCCTAAGTAGCATCAACTTTCGATTATGTTTAGTGCAATGTCAGCCATTGTTACCATTAACATTTTCCTGTTCAATCACACTGTCTGTAACCAGCCACTAATAAGAATTAATGAGACAAATCTGCCTTGATTTAGTTTCAATAAACCTGCAGGAGTTCTGTCTCTTGGGAAAGTTTCATTTATTCACCACCTGTATCCTAAATGTGTTCTCCTGATTTTGGAAGACCCAGCAAATCTGCCGGTCTCTTTGCTCTGTTGTTGCTGTTCCTTGAATCAAACTTTGCATTCCTCAGGGGCTTTCCTGTTAAAACCTCCTTCTGTATGCAGCATATTGCTGAAAGGCAAACCCAGCCTCTTAAATCCCAGGGACTCTGGAGGTCACACATGCTGTATGTGTCTTCTGGAGTGAATAATTTTCTGCGTCTGCTGGAACTTGCCAAATGGGTTCAACTGCTTCCAGCAGCTGGTCCAGGCAGAATATGTGGCGAGAGTGAGGAGATGCAGAGCCAAGGCCACTGGAGAAGAATATGAGTAAGACAAGCATTTTTGAATGAGTACAGAGAACGAGGCATTCAAAATAGAAAAAAGCAAGATTGCTTCAAAAGATCATTTTACTTTAGTAGCCTTTCAAATCATTCAGGGAGTCACTTCCTCGGGTTCATTCATTGTTATTACCATCTTAGATCTTTTTTGGTTTTATAGCTGTCTTATTTAATATTTCCTCTTTTTTTCATCCAAGGGTGGAATGATGGGACAATTACAGAGTTCTGTCCTGGTGAGACCATCCCTTCCTTGACTGTGGGAATGATTTCTGCTGCAATTCAGCTATGTAGGCTTCATTGTCCTAATCAGGTCCTGAAAACAGTACAAACACATTTGTTTTGAAGTCAACTGCAAAGATGTCTGTATTGTTTATAGAATCATAGAATCATCTAGGTTGGAAGGGACCTGGACAGGCTGGAGAGTTGGGTAGAGAGAAACCTTATGAAATTCAACAAGGGCAAGTGTAGGGTACTGCATCTGGGCAGGAATAACCCATCAGCACAGGTTGGGGGCTGACATCCTGGAGAGCAGCTCTGGGGAAAGGGACCTGGGAGACCTGGTGGACAACAGGATGACAATGAGCCAGCAATGTGCCCTGATGGCCAAGAAGGCCAATGGCATCCTGGGCTGCATAGGGAAGAGTGTGGCCAGCAGGTCGAGGGAGGTCATCCTTCCCCTCTACTCTGCCCTGGTGAGGCCGCATCTGGAGTATTGTGTCCAGTTCTGGGCTCCCCAGTTCAAGAAGGATAGGGAACTGCTGGAGAGGGTCCAGCAAAGGGCTACAAAGATGATTAGGGGATTAGAACATCTCTCTTATGAGGAAAGACTGAGGGACTTGGGCCTTTTTAGTCTAGAGAAAAGAAGATTGAGGGGGGATCTTATTAATTCTTACAAATACTTAAAGGGAGGGTGCCAGGGGGATGGGAACAGTCTTTTTTCAGTGGTGCCCAGTGATAGGACAAGAGGTAACAGGAACAAACTTGAATATAGGAAGTTCCATCTAAACATGAGGAGGAACTTTACTTTGAGGGTGGCAGAGCACTGGAACAGGCTGCCCAGAGAGGTTGTGGAGCCTCCCACTCTGGAGACATTCAAAACCCACCTGGATGCCGTCCTGTGCAACCTGCTGTAGGTGACCCTGCTCTGGCAGGGGGGGTGGACTAGATGATCTCCAGAGGTCCCTTCCAACCCTGACCATTCTGTGATTCTGTGACCTTTAAGATCATTGAGTCCAACCATTAACCTAACACTGCCAAAATCACCACTAAACCCTGTCCCTCAGCACCATGTCTACCCATCTTTTAAATATCTTCAGGGATGGTGACTCCACCACTGCCCTGGGCAGCCTCTTCCAATGCTTGATAACCCTTTCAGTGAAGAAATTTTTACTAATATCCATCCTAAACCTCCCCTGGCGCGACTGGAGGCCATTTCCTCTTGTCCCATCGCCTGTTATTCGGGAGAAGAGACCGACCCCCATCTCGCTACAACCTCCTTTCAGGTAGTTGTAGAGAGCGATAAGGTCTCCCCTCAGCCTCCTTTTCTCCTTTTCTCTGTCACAAAATTGCTCAACTAGATGACGAAATACTGGAATTTTAAATAGCAAAGCGCTGGTTGGAAGATGGGCTACTACCTCTACTAGGAAAAACTTCTCTCAGTGTCACAACCTCCTGCCTCTCAACACTCCAGAATACATCACACTAATGCTCAGAGGAGAAGAATGCAGGAAAGAATGTATTTTTCCCTGATGTACGTGATAGCTCTTGTAAGTGCTAATGGTATCTACATGCACATTCAGAGACAGCTGCATTCCATGAACTGGAAAACAGATGGTCAAGGGGGTATTTAATAAAAATATCATTCACCTTAAGCGCACTGTTTACAAAATGTCAATTATGTTTTTGTCTTCTTAGACCAGAAGAGATTAAATAAGAAAGGCAGAATGAAGGCAAAAAATGAAGAGAATAAATTATCAATCAATGCATTGGAAAAGCCATAAGCAGGTATTATCAAGTAACAAAGTGATGTTACTAAGGAAGTAACCTTGTGCTATGATAGGGACCTTTCAGTTAAAACTGATAAGAGCAGGAAGGCATTTTCCCAGAACCCTTGGACAGAATTTTATTTCAGAGCCAATGTTTTTAGTGGCAAGAAAACACCCAACATAAGTGAAACATGAAATTCTCTGAAATTGTGAAGGGAAAGATCTGCTTCTGCCCTTCACCTGACTTTCTTCTTTTTCAGTGAGGAGCTGTGTTAATAATTGGAATCCTTATTTTTAGTTTTTAGTTGCCAGGTACTGAAATGCCACAGCAAGTGAATTAAATTGCATATTTGCTCCTTCCAGAAGAAAGTTGATACTCACTGTTAGAGGAGGAAGAAGGTTGAATTTTTGTAATTCATTTTACTTTATATGTGATGGACTTCTCTTTCCATTACAGTAAGTTTTAAGGCTTTCATTTCAGCTCTATGTTTATTTTGAAATAATCTAAATCTCATTGCAAATATGTACTTCTTTGCAGTCAATATTCATTTCAAATATGTGCATCTTCCAATAGACAAATGTAAATATGTAAATATAGCAAGATATAGCATGCATACAGTAAAGTCAACTAACGCAGTGTGTTATCAAATGGATGCAAATCCCTCCTGATCAATGCCCCTGAAAATGTCATTATAGATTATACAATATCCAGATGATCATTTTATTGACAGCTTTGCACCCTTGATCTCTATTCTCAAAATTGTAAATCTGATCCCATCAGACTCAGGGTTGGTAGGAAGCTGTGACATTTAACTTCATACATTCTCTTCTTCCAGTTCACCAGTTCTGTTCACCTGCTAACCCTTTGCACTGCAGCTTAAATTTAATTAGCCATGAAGTCTTTTCTAATACAGGAGTGAATCTTGCATCTGACAGGTTGTCCACATTCCCTTTCTATGGATCTAGTGTATGATTAGCATATGCTGATCTTCATCAATATGCTGAAAAGGGTCCCACGCTGCCTTCTAATGCTAATATTCCTACATTATAATCTGGTACTGTCTGTTTGCCTCTGGCTTTTAATTTCTTTCATAAAATGATAATGTGTCGTGTTTTAATATGGTGGTTGTATAATTGTCTCAGGATGTGACTAGCAATTTCTCAACTATGATTTTTTTCAGAGCAAAATGTACGCTTACTGAAACCTAAACCATTCATGAGAATCCTCCAGCCTAACAAAATGGAGAAAATGTCTGAATAAAATGTATTGACCCTTTTTCAAAGGAAAATTTTCATTTTCCACTTGAGAATGACTTGTTTATGCAGCACAGTTGATTTATACTAAAAAGCTACTGTTTAAAACCTATTAAAACTGAAAGAAGATGTTTTGATATGTTCAAAACAACCATTTGGCTTAAATCCAGTTTTACTCAATTGAAAAACATTCATCTCAAGACTATCTTTGGGATTTTTTATTTTCTTTTGTCAGCTGACGGTGGATGATAAACCTCAAACATGCTGAATGGGAAACCGTCTTTCTTATCAGCCACTGTGTGTCCTTATACTTCAAGTCTCCTTTGGTGTGTTTAATGTCCTCCTTTACCGAAATGTTATCGTTGTGCAAAGGCCGGTGTGGTCCTTAGTGTGACTGCCATATCTGGCCATTGCCATCTTGTGCTTGGATTACTGAATGCTTCTGAATTTGCATTGGCTTGACTTGATGCCCCCCCCCACTTCATTTGACCTCATCAGGGACCGCAGTGTCCTAGGGTCTTCCAGACACTTTTCTGTCTTCAGCTATAGCATCACTGGAAGACACAACTGTGATTTCTTTTCTAAGTAACACTTATGTGCATGTGAACCACAGAGTTAAAAAGCTGTTTTTCCCCCTGGGCTACAAGATGGAGCTGTAGTTCGTGCTCTTCACTGGTGGACATCATGGAGCTGGACTGCAGGTACCTGTAGCCCAGACACTGTCTGGGAAGGTTTCAGGTCAGGAAGGAGGTGAGAATAGTAACAAGAGGACTGGTGGTAGTAGTTGCAACACTGAGCAATAGGTCTGTCAGGGGAAAATGCCCTGATTTCAGTCTACCTCAGTGAACACCTGAAGATCACTGACTGACCTAACCCTTCCCACCTTCCCCAAAATCCACTGTGCCCACTAGCTTATTTTGCCCTACAGAGTCTGACTTTTTCTCCTTGTAGACAGACCCTCACTGTGACTGTTCTTGTTGAACATGTAAGAGTGACCCTGAAAAATATAGAAGAAGGAATTTTGACATTTTGTTAATATTTTAAGGTGGATTGATTCAAAAGAAACTAATGTGCTAGAGAATCAGAGCCATTCACAAGATCCACATTCTACGATGTGAAATACCCGAGCCTTCCCAAAGCTAATAACTGTACTATTAGCTGCTGCGTGTGTATTCAATTTAGCATTTTCAATATGAACTGCTTAAAGCATGACCCCTCTTTCCCTGCAATAAAAAGCTGTGTGCAAAATCTGCAGAAACTTAGGAATCTGAAATTGCTTGCTGTCTCCTCAGGGCACATGCATGAATGTTAGCTGATTTGAAGAATAAGGGACAAAATGCCATTAGGATACAGCCGACTCTGATTCCATAGTCAAAATCCATTGTTTTACAATGTGTTTATATTTCTAAATCAGTATCGCTGCCAGTAAGGAATTGCCATTTCAGCACTTAGTAGCATTTAAAGCTGTTAAAGGACTTTTCTTTGATGCTGTGGCTTCATCATACCATTTTTAGGAAGCAGTTGCATTTCTGATTGGGTTTTTTTTTCTTGATTGGGCAGGACTATTTCTGCTGAAGCCAGAAAACCTGGTATTTTTGCTGATGTTTGGAGCTAGGTTTCTAATGCTTTATAACATAATTTTTATAGAAATCCTGAGCCCGAAGCTTATTCCACCTACAAACTCCCCATCGGAAATTGCAAGTTAGTGAACACATTTTTCTATTTCTAAACTCATTGCAAACTTCTCAAATTTCTATGGGACTGGTGTGAGAGAAGCCCATCCAGTTACACGAACGAGAACACTATGAAGGACTGGGCTGCAGATGGAAAACCAGGAGTCCCCTTTCCATGAGGAGTCTCACCAGGAGACAAGTCACCTTGGGGACGTGTCATGCTATAGGCTGTTGTCTTCTCAAGCGCGACTGGATGATGTTAATTATTTGTGCGATTAAGCATCATCACCACCCTGGTTGTGAAGGTAATACCTTCATCAGCAAGGAGAGAGGTATTCACGTGACCACAATGTTAGGCACAAAAAGGTTGTTGCCTTAGTGTCTCTGCTTACCCTGTATAGTCTATGGCTAGAAACTCCTTGGCACATTCAACACTCACAAAAAATCCCAAAACCTCAGTTGCTGCAGTTCCCTGGGGCTTGGGACCAAGTCCCAGTGAGAGTCACAACCCTGGCAGGATGTGCCGATGTGGTCTCAACATCTGCTTCCCTTTATAAATAACCGAAAGTCCCACCATTACTTACAGAGGCTTTTCTGATTCTCTGAAACGTTCTCTTTTTCCCTTGCAGTTAAAATATTTTGCAAAGGCATCTCCTCCTCCATAAAACATATCCTAACAACTTCAACCAAGAGTGCTAAAGACAAAAAGCCTCAAGAAAGATAAGCGTACAAAGAAGTGCCCCTACTTTGTCAAAGTACAGCAAAACGTGATAGGAACAAAACATGGCTTCAGTGTGAGTGTAAGGAACTGGTGTATTTATGGTGGAATCACTATGAAACTGAAAATGTTGGGCTCGAGGGTGGTGAGTAGTGTTGGATGGAGATTAACAAAATGAAACACTCTAGAGCAATCGCTCTAAGGCTTAGAAGGTGAATAATACATCAGGAAATTCAATATAAAAGTCATCTCACACATGAAACAAGGAAAAGTAGGAGCCACTGCATAATATTGAAAGTTAATCACAAAGTCTTCCTAAGTAGCTACATGAGTTGGTCAGAAAAGGTGATAAATAGCCATGGGAACTGTCTTCCCACTTCACAGGAGGGCTTCAGGTGGTCTGGTTTTCCTAAAGCACTGTCCATCAGTGATGTTGGTGATGTGAACTAAAAACTAAACATTGACAAAAAGGGCTGTAGTGTGGATGGGCTGACCACACAGCAAGTTGCCTGGGCAACAACCAGCCTCTGGAGCTGCAGAGCCACAGGGTCCATGAGGGACAGACGGGAAGGGCAAAACACCCCCACAGCCATCTGCAGGATGCTCCTGCATCTTGCTCCTGATGGGCCAGCTCCTGCTCTGGTGCACTTTGCAGTTTCACAGCCAGTGTAAGACCCTTCCCGCTTTTTTTGAAGCCACTTGTTCCTGGACGCTTGCTGCCTCCTCAGTCATATCCACTCACCTCTCTCTGTGACCACCTTTCTGAATCAGACTTTCACATGATGCTGTTTAAATAGAAGGAAAACATACAGATGGTATTTCAGAGAGCCAGGCAGGGGTACAAGCAAGTAGTTATACACAGCAGAGGAGAAGACAACCTGCAGCAGGGGAAAAATGCCTGGAGGAGGCAGGAGGTGACTAGGGGGACCTCTTACATTCTGCACTTCCAAGGCACCAACACAAGTAGATGACTAAAATGCACACTGAGCCTCACCCAGGGGGCTCCCGCTGGGCTGGTGCTGTACAAATTAAAACCAACAGATAGTCCTGCTCCTGAAGTACTGCCAATTGAAAAAAAAAAAATCTCCAAAGCTCCAAAGCAAAGCTGATTTTTTTAATATTTGAGTCAGAAAGACAGGGCATTAATTGTGGTCATGATTTAATGGTAATTTTTTGGCATGGCATTTGACTAGACTTTAAAGAGATGTTCATACCACCTATTTGTCCTTGAAGCCCCATTAACAATATCGATGCCTCTCTTTATAGCGAACACATTAACCAAGGACTAAGCAGCTGTCACCCCTCCTGCTTTGAATTTCCCCTATTTTCTTATCCAAAAATTGCAAACTATTGACTGGAGAGGATAACAATGCAGTAACAGAGTGCTGAGGGCCATAGCTTTTTCTGTTCCTGACTTCACTTTCACAAAGTAGTCCTGCAGGCACCGTTCAGTTTTAGAACAAGTATCTGTTATATAAAGAGTGCTTTTTTGTGTATAACTCATCATTTCAGATGCTGACAGTATACAGCCTGACTCGCTGCTTGCTGGATTACCTGTTTTGTTGCTAGGAAACTTTTGAATAGGAGCCAATTTGCCATTCAGCTATTTCCTTCATGTGCGGTTATATGGAAGAGGACCTAAGCCAATCATTATTTTGAATAACACCCTCCAGTTTTTTTACATGGCACTGCTAGAAGCAGGGGATAGGTGCTATGTAATAACATGGGTTATGTGTATGACGATCTCCCAAAGTTCAAGAAGAAAGGCAGGATTCACATCCAGTTTGGATTCTCGCACAGAGAGCTCATTCATCTGGAAAGTGAAAATGCATCTGTATTGTGCTTAGCCTCCCCATTTGGGCGGCACTCTGCGTTTTATATTTTCGTTATTTGTACTACAGCAAGAGTATGGCCCCTGCCAGAATCACCGCTCCATTGTGTGACCGAGCCCTTGCTTTGAAGAGCTTATAGTCCAACGCCGTGCTGCTTGACTTTTATCAAGAAATTGTGGCCTTTCACACTTTTTACAGACCTACTGAACAGAGCCGGACTGGTGAATAGGGAAGGCAATAAACCATCGCTAACAGGGAGATTGCCACACTCGGGGGACTTGAGCCGTCTGGCTGCTAACCCCCAGCTGCAGTTTAGTTTCCCGGTGGTTGTGCTCCAGTGCTTCCCGGCCTGAGTCACCTCAGCTCACGGGGAAATGGGGATGCAGAAGGGCCAGATACCCAAGATTCATGAGGGGGTGACAATCGTGAAGACCCAAGTTCCTGACTGTGGTCACTGAGAAAGACAATAGTTTCATGTTTTGGAGGATCCACACAAATTCATAATTGTAGTTAAAATTAGCTGTACCTTTTTGTACCCAAAATATTACCAATGATTTTTTTTTTTACTCCTTGGGAAAGGGACAGTTCCTGTGAAGCTAATTTTAAGACCATTTGAATACACGTGTCATGCTGTGAGACAGCTAGCTTTCAAAAACAGAGGAATCTTCCCCTAAGTTCACATATGCAGCAATGGCCCAAAAGCCATAGTAGTGACATGGCAACACATGGGTCTATTCTGAGTGTTCACTCCAGAAAAGTGGAGGAGGAGGAATAAATAAAAACAGGCTCATCTGCTCCACAAATGTGTGCAGGCTCTGAAGATTTTACTCCTCTAACACTTGGGTGAGCCTGATAAACTCAGTGCAGCAGGACGGTGCAATGGTTTGGGTAAGGCTTCCTAACACTGCCACCGTGCCCTCCTTTCTAGCACAAGTCTTCAAACAGGTCACTAGACATGGTGACTACTGAAGCTGCATGAGAACGTAGAGAAACCGTGCACAATCTTGGCTGTGAACTACTAGTCTTGGAGCAGATTTAGATTAAAGGAAGATGTTTTCTGTCCCCATCCACCCTTTGCTATATCAGTTCCAGGTCTTTGATTTCATATAGCTGTCTGCCATTTCATCAGATGTCCTTAACCATGCAGTTTAGAAAATCTGAGTTTTTCGGTATCTATCCTGAGGTCCTCATCTATCCACAGAGACTCTTTAAAATGTTGAGGTTCACTGCAGATGCTGGTTATTGATAAATTTATTGAACTGTTTTCTTTTTCACTTTTTTCTTTCACACTGCCATGACCATAACATCAATGTGCATCATACATAAATTTTGAAATAGCATCTACAAGAATACGGATTTTTATGTCCACTGTCTCGCTGTATACATCTAAAATTCTTCTGAAACAGATGCTGCTGGATATTTTGCATGGTTTACACCTGTGTTTAAATATTCATGTTATAATGCACTTCGCATTTGTCAAGATTTGTACGTGTCTTCCACTCAGGGAGTATAATATTCTATTATCTTAATACATAATAAGGTATTACCATTGTAGCAAACATCTCTATAGCAACATAACTTTGCTTCATGCTTTGTAAACCAGTAGTGTTTACCACAAAAACCTTGCATACTAAGTAACATAATGCAAAGAAAAGGGGGAATAAAAGACAAGCACCAGCAGTGCAAGCAAATGCTGAAATCCAGTATTCCAGAGCTACTACTAAAGCAAGAGGATGAACGTTAACTGGAGGATGTCAGTTCCATTGCATATCAGCTTTTCAAAACCATTTTTTATTCTGCATTTAATTTAGAACAAGATAGAAATAGGATTTTGTGGGAAAATATATTTTGGGATTAAAAATTAAGAATTTGTGGATGTGAAAGCCTGATATTAAAGACCAGCTTGTGAAAGCATGCATGTATTCCATGTGTTTTGCAGTCACAAACCATTCCAGACAGGTCCAGTGAAGTCAGGGCAGCACAAGTGGGGATGTACATACAGAATCATAGAAGTATTGATTGGAGAGGATCTTATCTAGTTCAAACTTCCTCTTGCCAACACAGGATAGGATCAGATGTAGCTTAACCTAAACAACTCTTGACACCTTCCAAGGGTGGAGAGACCACAACCTCCCCAAGCAACTTGTTCCTGCCCTTGTACTAGCTACCTAGAGAAAACATTTTCCTAATACCTAACCTGAACCTCCCAAGCTCAATATGTGACTGTTGTCCCCTGCTATGGCATCTGGCACTACCTGGTGGAATTTTTCTCCAGTATGTTTGTAACTACATTTCCAGTAGCTGTAGATGGCTGTTAGCTCACATCTTTGTCTCCTCTTCATCAGACCAAAGAAGCCCAGCTCCCCCAGCATCTCCTTGCAGGCCATGTTCTCTCAGCCTGGGATGATCTTGGTACTTATCTGCTGTAGGGTTCTGCTGCTTCACCGCTTCCTACTTGAATTCGGTACTCAAAACCAGGCACAGATGTGGCTTCCCCATGCTGAGTAGAGTGGGATAATCACTTCTCTCAATCTGCTGGTGACCATCCTCCTATGTAGCCCATACCAGTACCCTAGTACTCCCTAAAGGGTCTTATATCTCCATTATCGCTGCAGCAAATTAGCACCATCAAGGAAAATATTTAACAGTGTAGGCAGTTTCAAAGAGCTTGATTTTAATGGCCCAAAAAGTCCATCACAGCTTTATGTTCCTCTGTGCTTGGTTTCCTTTCTCTTCAATTTGCTCCTGAGTGGCAAATTGTATTTGCAGTGTTACATTTTAGTAAGTTGCTTTTTACAAATTAATAAATATAGGTTCCTCTGTGTTAGAGAAAAAGTCAAAACCACGGAGAATATCATAGATGTTTGAGGTGATTCATTGGTTCTGAAGAGATTTTTCCACCAGCTTCATTTGTTCACCTTTTAGCTTTAATACCAGTTGATCAGTGTAATGTGGATGTCAATAACAGCAATGAAGACCTTTTCAAGGTTCCTTTTCTGAAAGAAACCAAATTTAGCCTGTACCTACCGGCAAATTTTAGTTCTGGCTTTGCAAATCTAAAATAAAATTCCCCGAGGCAAATAGCGGACAGGATGGTTGGAGGGCTCAGAGGGCTGGGACACTACTTACCCCTAAGTTCCATGCACTCCACTCATCTGAGACATGAATGGCAACTCTACAGCCTCATAGCTTCTCATCTGGATCACAAAAGCTTCCAGTCCTGACGTCTCAGAGCACTTTGTCAGGATGCTTTGTCAGGATACCCAGGATCTGAGTTCAGTGAAACCTTTGGTCTCACAGCTCCTGAAAATCCCGCTCTGATTCTAGATGGAAGGGATGGGGAAGAGGTGAGTGTGAGACTGGTGAATGCTTCCTTCAAAGCAATACTTAATTTTGCAAAAAACAACAAACCCAAAATGTTCAGTGTGGCAACACAGATGTGTTGGGATGAAAGGTCACAGGAGACCCTAGGTGATAGTTCAAGGTGGAGCATAGGTCTTCTTTGAGCAGTAAAACTGAAAAGGGAGGAAAACGCTCCATCTATTCTTTAGCTGTAGTTAAAGCAATTTCATTACATAAGTCATTGCCTTAAATCACTGTCATCATAGTGATTAATTTATTCTTTCACATATAAAACATGTTATTAAATATATCACCCTTATTTGCTAATTGCTTATTGGAAGGTAAAACTGACGAATCCTGCATCGAATCCCTCAGTTTAACGAGCCCTATAATTTTCTCAGTAACAGGCATAGTTTGTGTAGCTTGGTTTTGTCTTGTCCTACGAGAAGACCAAATGAATCACACTGGACATCAAAACTCCTTGAGAATGGTCTGTATATACTTTGCTGGAAATAAAAGCAACGTAGGGCTTTTGTGATTTTGGGGCTACCTCAGTGTGTGAGAAACCTCAGGTCAGTATGGTCTGGAATATTATGCACTATGCACAGGAGACTTTTCCAGACATCATGCTAACTGAATAAAGCATATTCAACTTCCATTACATTTCTAAGAACAAATAAGAAACCTCAACTTCCAGTGCAAAAAGTCTTAGCACATTATTTTTACTTAAATATGTCAGGAAAGGAAAATGATGACTGAGAGTGTGGAGGAAAAGTTGATGTTTTACAAGGTCACCTTCCAGGGTTACTTGAGCTCACAGGTAAGGCACACACACTGCATGGGGTCTCTTCTCGATGGGATTGCTGTCCCCTGGAAAAAAAGACAGCATGTCCCTGTTTCTGCTGTGATTCTTCTTAAGTATGTCTAAGGCTTATTAAATATTCATATTTGAATATCATTGTGAAAACTATTGTCACCTCAGATACTTCAGTGGCCCTCATATTTAGTGGGGAGATCTGCGGGTGAAAATGGGGTGAGCTCCAACCACTCATACGAAAGGCTTCAAATTATTTAAGCAGTCAACTGAAAGTATCACGTGAGAACAGCCTTCACAACATAACCTCCAAAAAGAAGGTTGTTTGCTTAATTAGGACCTACATGGATGCTACAAGCTGAAGGATGCAATTAACTTGTCTAGCTTCTCTCAACCTGCATAATTTATTTCTTTCATATTAAAATGTCTTATGCATTTCAGCAAGTGGCAGATAAAAGTAACCTGCTTCCCCCCGCTCCCCCCTCCCCCCTTCCAGAGGAGTAAGGGCTTGCAATTCTTGTTGAAATCAAGTGCTCAACACCTCAGGAAATCAAGCCAGTGATACCTCTTTGCTTCGTACAGAACTTGTCTGGGACTCGTGTCAAGAAAGAAACAATTTCTGTGGCAGCAGTAGAGAAAGCTTACATCAATACAAGTGGCAATTACCCAATAAAAACAATATATGTTAGTGGTATTTATGATATAAATAATATTTGCGGGGGGGACCCAACCCACAAAGAACAACTATGCATCATTAAACAGAACGAATGTGTTAGTACTGCTATCATGCAACATCAAGGGTTCGTTTAACTGCATGGTGTATGTCTAGTGTGAAATTTCTTGAGTCATAGGTCCAAATTTGAAGATGGCTTGAGAAAAAGTTAACATTATGTGGGAAAATAAAGGAAAATTGTATAGGAGGATTGTAAACATGCCCAACTGACTTGCAGCTGGGGTGTGAAAAGCACATATATCATGCTAATTGTTGTTTAGCCCTGTGTGTTGGACAAGTAGAACATCTGTGTTTAGATAACATAGGCCTGTGATAGACTTAGAGGCACCCTGTGGAACATGCTTCAGGTTCCTGCCCTGCTGTGGGAAAAATCAAAGCACAGTGGTAAACTACGCCTGCGTGAATCCCTGATACACAGGTGAAAACAGCAGGTTCAGTGATCCGCCAGCACGGACCGAGCTCCACAGCGCCCGCGTTCCCGCTTGTGCGCCTCTGCCCAGGTGCTGCTTCGGGGATCCCCCGATTGGCAAGGTAACAAAAATAAATTTACTCTTTGCATTTCATCCGTGGTTTTGTGGTTGTTCCTGCGTACTGGCTGCGCTGGCTCACGCACACGTTAATTATGAATAGCACTTATTCTGTTATGCTTTTAGGGCAAGGGGAAGCCATCAACTCACGATGAGACTCAAGACAGGCGAGAGCAAAAGATTAAAACTTTCAAAGAATTTAAATGCAGCAGCACAACCTAGAGTCTGACAAGGTCCTCGTGCTGCTGCACTGAAAGGACTGAAAAAATAAGCAAAATTTAGTAAAGGTTAAAAATTCAAGAGCAAGATATCAATTTTCATTTCAAAACATGGAGCTTTCTCTTGAATATTTACTCCATAGCAGAGCAATATTTTGTCATTTAATATCACATAGGGCAATGAATGATTACGTCTCTGGTTTGGGTTTTTTATATCTGGCATTCACTGCGGCTTCTGAAAACTGGGCTCAATAGTTTCCTCTGCAAACACAAAAAGTTTGAAGGAAAGAAAGAATTTGGGAGTTATGAGTGTTTAAAGAGGTATGACGCGGTAGCTAGTCTGAAATGGTTTTCCAAGTGATACATCCCAGAGATAAAAAAGCCCACAAGTAATGGAGTTTGAATTCCTCTGTGAGGGTGGGATCCTGCAGTTCACTGCACCAGATCTCAGATGGGCAGTTACGGTTTTTGTAGGGAAGGGACACACACACATGCACGTGGAGCAAGCAGCTCTTCATCCTGAGGGATAAATCACCGTCTCATGGCCAAAATGCCATGTGTCAGGAGACAGAAAGATGCGCCGTAAAGCAGGTCCACCACCAGCTCATTCACCTCAAAGGCTTCTGGGGAAAAGGAGTATCTTTCGGAAGGAAAGAATCAAGATGGAGAGTAGGCAAAAAATGCTGTGACTTCCTCCCTCCCCCAAGATGATGCTTATGAAAAAGCAATGCTTATGCAATGAAAGTACACTTTTGAGGCCCATGATCACGGGTGACAGGAAAACACAGCCATTGGTGGCAGAAGTTCAGACACCTGTAGCTAAATTTGTGATGTCTATGGATTTGATTGCTTAGTACAAAACTGGTGGATTTCTTGAGATGCCTCCCAGAGCATCCTGAGCTAGCGCTGGCGGTCAGGGGCCATGTGGATTGCAATGACAAAAACAGGGAGGGGTGCGAAGTTCTTGAGGCAAAATGTGAGCTGTCCTGTAGGGGTTGGGATCAACACTTCCATGACAGCGTCGCTGAAATGGTCCCACATCCAAGTGCAAGCTCAGACAGGAGAAACATGAAACACAGACCAAGGCACAGTTGAGAAAGCAATCTCTGGGAAAATAGTTTAGATTTACCAGGAACTGGAAATGATTGTGAAAACATGGAGTGTATGCGGCTAAAACAAATGGAACCAGTTATGACTTACGCCAAGACTGAATGATCCCAACCTGCTACCTGGATTGCCTTGAATTCTTCCTAGTGCAGTCATTTTTAGCTTGGCTCACAAAGTTTAAATTACTGGGCTAGTCCTCTTGGCTGCTTTTTAATTGAGCCAACCTTTAGTCTGAAGCATTTTTAAGTGTTGGTGGCTCTATTTTTAGTTTATCGTGACTCAGACATAACACCTCCTGTATGGGCAAGTTAAAGTTCTGATAAAAATTGATCTTCTCAGCCTCGGGAAGGCAGTTAAATGTTAAAAGTCTCATAAAACTACATGTGAGTTGCACCCCAGTCACTTTGCAGGTAAATTTCTTGAGTGAGCCAGATTTGAGCACTCTAATAATAACAGAAGTCTTGGTACTAGCCACACTGTATTCCCCAAAAAATCCTGAGAGATCTGTTGTTTATAAGCAAAACTATGCACTTTAGCCATGCATTTTAAATATCTGAAATATTTTACATATGTGTTTTGTACCTGTAAGTTAGTCCAATCTAAAAAAAAAAAAATATTTATAAACAAGTGTTGAATCACTGTAATGGTGCCAGTAAGCAATGAATTTTGAACAAACCCTGTAGTTAGTAATTTTCAAAGCACTTTGTTTGTCACAGCACTGCTTTAAAATCCGGGGAAGACTGCTGCCAGCAGAGTGTGCCCTCTTTCCATTCAAGCTGTGCGAAAATGGTCCCAACCAAAGCTCCAGCAGCATATATTTGCCTTTAGAAATCAGAGTGATACGATTCAAGCAGAAATGTGAGAGAAATGTTAATAAAATATGAAAATTAGAAAACCCCTGCTATTATTTCGCAACTGTGCTGTTTTATATAAAACTCTCATTTAATTCAACACTGTAGAAGCATGTGAGTTTATGGAAAAGATGCTATTCTTAATGTAGTATGGGATATACCAGACTGCAAATTTTCCAGTAGGTTAATTCAGCTCTAAAAAGTCTTTATTGGCATAAAGAAAACTAGGGTACACATAACACACTGAAAAATCAGGAGATATAAGCCAGCTGTATTTGCTTTTTATCAGCACTGTGCTGATTTTTCTAAACATGTTGCTATCATTTATATAAGAATAGCAGTAGACATATTTTGTATGTTATGCTTCTGGAAACAGTGTAAATGAATAATTTGCAAGCTGGATGACTGATTTGGGGTGGATACTTAAATACCTTGAAGCTGCTGGACTCAAAGCCTTTCACTTCCATTATTCAGTACTTCAGGATCCTTATCAAAACATGGATTTGGGCATTCCACTCTGAAAATGATCACTTGCACTTTTTTTGGTTTGAAATACTGGTGCTCCTGCTTCGAAGTACTTTGATTCAGGGGACCTGACCACCATGTACTGATAATTGTGGTCAATTGATAACTTGATTTCATAAATGTGCCCTAACAACCTAATATTTGACAGCGGCACTGCTACACCACAGAATATATAAAGGCATAAAATTATAGTGCCTGCTTAATAGAGCCCTCAGTCTTCCAGAGCCTCAGTTTGGATATAAACGAGCATCTTAAAGTAGTTTTCAAGCAGTCGGAGCCCATTCATTTCATGCCATAACCATTACAGGAATCTCCTTCTTGCCCCCTGCTGCTGCCAGGACAATCTATTCCCAGAAGCTGGTTCTGGTTGCGTGGCTGGTGTGTTGATGGCCCATAGGAATTCATCAAGGGCAGAGAAGTCGGATTTTTATCACTGAACAATTTTAATGTGTTTTTTGCTTCCCAGAGGTCACCACTGAGATTAGGACAGTTGTTTTCACTGGGTCAGTTCACTGCAGGAAAAAAGATGGGCACTGTACCTCTTTGTTTCACCTCTTATTTGTTAAGGATGGGCTTATGGTGGAGGCAGTGAGGACACCAGCAGGCAGAGCAGCTGCCGGACCTTCAGTAGGCTGCTGCTGAGCAGTGAGGGCTGGATCCACGGCCACCAAGGCTATTAAAGGAAGCAATTCTCTGGCCTCAGTGGCACTTGATGAATGTGGGACCCAGTCTGTGATTATCCTAGACTTCTCAAGTCAAAACTGGCGGGACTTGCTGGATATTTTTTTTTGTGAGGTGCAGGGAAGGAATGTCTTTAAATCTGTTTAGCTCAAATGCTGCTAAGCTGCAATGTGGGATTTGTCACTATTGCCTACGGGTAAAGCTGTAATAAACTGTAATAAACACTGCACACTTTGATCTAATCAAAAGCTACGGGATGTGCAAACATCTTTCAAAGATGTCAACAACATTTCCACACTCCTCCAGGTGATTGCAGTGCTTCTTCAAAACCTGCAGAGCTTGGGAGTCATTACTACACACAGCTCCTGTCCCCACCAACCACTGCAGTCAGCACATGGCTTGGCACTTCTTGGGTCTGTCATGGTAGAGGACTCTGGCCTTCTCTTTTCCTTCAACTACTAAAAATACTTTAAAGACTAAAGTCTCCCTGTAAAGGTAGTGGCATATGACAGGAAGAACTTAGTAGTTTGACTTTTGCGGATTATTTTAGTTGAGCTTTATCTTCAGTGATTTGTTTTCTTATTATAATTCTCTTCCTTAATATCTTCATGCCACTCCAAAATCAAGCTTTCAGATGTGAATGTGATGTGGGTGGCTGATTAAATAATATATTTTTACCAAGATTTTGATAATAAATTTTGAATCTTTATGTTAAAGGTAACAGAGAGGAACCCCCAAAAGACAGAAGAGCATTAAGAAGAAAACGTATGTCTTAAAAGCATCAGCAAGAAAATCGTTCAACCAGCATCTCACTAATAAAAGTAATAATTTTATTATTATTCAGAGAGGACCAAAAATCCTGCTATAAACCTGCAGACCTTGCTCTGCATCTCTTAGCATGGATCAGAAAGGATATACACGTTATTTACAGGAATTAAGGTTCAGGTTCCACTGAACTACTGATCAGGTTCCACTTCCCTTTTATCCCTTACTTATTTTTTAAATGATTGTACATCTCAAATAGACTTGCACAGGTCTTAAGTAATGTGCAAACTATCCATGCAAATAATTAGTTCATTAAGTGCAAGTGTATTTCCAAACAAGGAATAAATTTCTTCCTGAAGATCAGTTATACTAAGACTGCTGTTAAATGGTGGAAGTGTGTAAACATGGTTAAAGTGCCAACACAAGACAGCAATGCAGAGGAGAGTTTGGATGCCAAATCATGACTTGGAACAGAGTCTGAGTCAAAACCTAACCTGGGACTCAGATACACATATTGTAACTGGCCTTGAACCAGTTTTAACCATTCCTGCTTTTGTGTGAGTTTAGTAATTTGTGCCTTTACTTGCACATGGCCATGGCTCGATGTTGCTGTTATAACAGAGACTTGGGGGGACAACTTGTGTGAAACAAATATTATTCTAAAAGGGTAGGCATTGTTCAGAAAGCAAGACAAAAAGGAAGGAGGCTTTGCCCTTTAAGTCAAGGATAGATACAAATGCTTTGATTTAGATGGTAGCGCATTCTGCTGAAAGCTTCTCAGTGATGATTAAGAATGAAAATAGAGACACTTCATAATGCTGATGAACACATAAGGAAGAACACATGCATGAAGAGTTTTGTAAGCTCTTACAGAAACGTCCCTAATGTACACGTTGTTAGTGGAGATTTTAGTTACCCAGATACCAACTAGATATGATATACAGACTGTATATCAAACCTCTGAAATGTACCAGTAATAATCTGTGATACAGTAGATGGAGAGGTAGCTAGAAGGGATGGTATTCCACATAGGATTCTGATAAAGAGCAGAAAATGCCTCTCTCAAAGTAGAAGGTAACTGAGATGAGAATGGTCATTGAATGACAAAGTTGGTGATCATTAGGATAGGAGAACTGAAAGAAAAGCTAGAATTACAGATTTCAGAAAGGCAGGCACCATTAAACTCAGAGGATTTGTTGATAACATCTGTCAGCACTAAAGGAAAAAGTTAAAGGAAGGAATAATATTAATTAATTAATATTAATGACATGAGCTAATTATCCAGTTGTGGAGAGGGCATAGGAAATACAATATAAGATAGTTTTGACAAAAGAATTAACAATCATGGAGTTCAGCTCTAAGACAGAAACAAAAAGGCTGAGCTACAAAGGATGAATATGGAGGTATAGCACAACTGCTTGGAAAGGCGAGGAACACAATGAGCTGCAATTCACACAAGACATCCAAAATAAAAGTAGATCTATAGTTAAAGGGAAAACTAAGGCAATGATTTTCACTAAGATAATCTTCACTAAAAAGAGCACTATCAAGTGAGGTAGCATAATTAATATGTGGCAGAAAAGAAAGACCTCATCTTTGAGTATTTAATATGTTTGAATCATCTGGGTCTGATGACTTTATCCCACGATACTTAAAAAAGTTGCATCATAACTCTCAGCACTGCTAACAATTATTTTTAGTTATTCAAGGAGAAAAGAGATATTTGGCAGCATACAAGAGGCTTGTCTTTAAAAAATGAAAAAGGAAGAACTGGGGAATCGAAAACCCAGCAGCTTAACTTCAGTTAACCTGAAAAAAATGCCAGCCATGATCCAACAAACTGCTTGTAACTCTCTAGAAAGAAAATAGGACACAAATTGAAATCAGCATTAATTAATCCACCAGCACACTAGATAAGTATAGCCTAGATTAAACTATTGGAGGCTGAGTGGAAAGCTATTCTCAGAGAGTAACTGTAAGTGATTAACCGTAAGAATGGAAGAATGCATTAAGTGGAGTCCTGCAGAGGTCTCAGCTGCATCCAGATATCCTCTATGTCATCACTAGTGATCAGAATCTGAAGACATGACTACTCTGAGAACAGCTCCAGTCACGCTGAAGATTAGAGTTCAGTCATATCTTTGTAAGTTGGAGATAAAGCTGAGGAGAATTATGGTGCAGTGACAAGAATGAGGTAATTCATTTGGTACAGAAAACTTAACTGGACAAGAAGGGCAACAAGAAAAACTTCTATAAGTATGTCAGTGATAAAAGGAAGACTAGGGCAGACATGGGCCCTCTCTGGAAGGAAACAGGAGACCTGGTCACCCAGGATATGGAACAGGCTGAGGTACTCAAAGGCATTTTTGCCTCAGTCTTCAGTGGCAAGGGCTCTAACCATACCACCAAAGTCACAGAATGCAAAGGCAGGGACTGGGAGAATGAAGAACCACCCACTGTAGGTGAAGATCAAGTACAAGACCATATAAGGAACCTGAAGCTACACAAGTCCATGGGACCTGATGAAATCCACCCACAGGTCCTGAGGGAACTGGGGGATGAAGTTACTAAGCCAGTTTCCATTATATTTGAAAAGTCGTGGCACTCTGGTGAAGTTCCCACTGACTGGAAAAGGGGAAACATAACCCCCATTTTTAAAATAGGAAAAAAGGAAGACCAGGGAACTACAGGCTGATCAGTCTCACCTCTGAGCCCGGCAAGATCATGGAGCAGATCCTCCTGGAAACTCTGCTAAGGCACATGGAATACCAGGAGGTGATTGGTGACAGCCAATATGGCTTCACCAAGGGCAAGTCATGCCTGACAGATTTGGTGACCTTCTGTGACAGGGTTACAGCATTGGTGGATAAGGGAAGAGCAACTGACATCAATTCCCTGGACTTAGGCAAATTGTTTAACACTGTCCCACATGACATCCTTGTCTCTAAATTGGAGAGACGTGGATTTGACAGATGGACCACTCGGTGGATAAGGAACTGGCTAGAGGGTTTCATTCAAAGAGTTGCAGTCAACAGCTCGATGTCCAAGTGGAAACCAGTGACGAGTGGCATTCCTCAGGAGTCAGTACTGTGACCGGTGCTGTTCAACACCTTTGTCGGTGACATGGACAGTGGGATTGAGTGCACCTTCAGCAACATTGCCAACGACACCAAGCTGTGTGGCACGGTCAACATGCTGGAGGGGAGGGGTGCCATCCAGAGGGACCTGGACAGGCTTGAGAGATGGGGCCATGCCAACCTCATGAAGTTCAACCAGGCCAAGTGCAAGGTCCTGCACCTGAGTCAGGGCAATCCCAAGCACAAATACAGGGTGGGCGGAGAATTAATTGAGAGCAGCACTGAGGAGAAAGACCTGGGGGTGTTGGTTGATGAGAAGCTCAACATGAGCTGGCAATGTGCCCTTGTAGCCCAGAAAGCCAACCATATCCTGGGCTGCATCAAAAGAAGCGTGGCCAGCAGGATGAGGGAGGTGATCCTGCCCCTCTATTCTGCTCCGGTGAGACATCACCTGATATGCTGCATCCAGCTTTGGAGTCCACAGAACAAGAAGGATGTGGACTTGTTGGAGCAAGTCCAGAGGAGGGCCACGAAGGTGATCCGAGGGCTGGAGCCCCACTCCTGTGAAGACAGGCTGAGAGAGTTGAGGTTGTTCAGCCTGGAGAAGAGAAGGCTCTGGGAAGACCTTANCGGTGAGACACCACCTGACATGCTGCATCCAGCTTTGGAGACCACAGCACAAGAAGGATGTGGACTTGTTCGAGCAAGTCCAGAGGAGGGCCACGAAGGTGATCCGAGGGCTGGAGCCCCACTCCTGTGAAGACAGGCTGAGAGGGTTGGGGTTGTTCAGCCTGGAGAAGAGAAGGCTCTGGGAAGACCTTATAGCGGCCTTCCAGTATCTAAAGGGGGCCTACAGGAAAGCTGGAGAGGGACTTTTTACAAGGGCATGTAGTGATAGGACGAGTGTTTATGGATTCAAACTGGAAGAGGGGAGATTTAGATCAGATTTTAGGAAGAAATTTTTCACTGTGAGGGTGGTGAGGCGCTGGAACAGGTTGCCCAGGGAAGTTGTGGAGGCCCATCCCTGGAGGTGTTTAAGGTCAGGCTGGATGGGGCTTCGAGCAACCTGGTCTAGTGGGATGCGTCCCTGCCCATGGCAGGGGGGTTGGAACTAGATGATCTTCAAGGTCCCTTCCAACCTAACCATTCTACAATTCTATAAGAAGCTAATGTCTGTGTGTTACACAGAAAAAGAGAAGGGAGATTTTTTAAAAGTGGAAAGCTGAATAAAAATTAAAAACATTAAGGAAATGCAAATACCACCCTAAGATGAAAAGTACAAGCAGAGCTAGCAAAGCACACAAGTCAATCTCTCTGCTCTGCTCAGGGATGATAAGGCCTCCATCAAGGGGTTGAGTTCAGTCTGGGGTGCTGTACTTCAAGGAAGATGTGGACCAAGTGGACTAAATTCATAGGACCATAGTGAAAGATTAAAGGAAACAATGGGCCTCTAAGTCCATAGTGACAGGATATTGAGCAAGAAAGGCTGAGTTAAAAAAGAATAATCCAGTTCTAAGTGTAGTAAAGACCTGGAAGAGATTGCTTGAAGAGATAGGGAAATGTTATTTCCATGTCTTCTTGTCTCATGGTTCATGCATTTTTCTCAAACAGTTGTCAAGAATGACATAGAAACAGCTGCAGAACCAGGTGACCTTTTGAGATCCCTCTCAGCCCAATCTTTCTATGCTTTCAAGTCCTCAGCCCCTAACTTTTCCCTTTAATGTACTTATTAGAAAGTAGCAAATGTCTTATTACTTTCATTACTTGAAATCACTATGCTTCCTCCCTCTTTCCCACTGTGCAAGTGTGGTCAGGTTTCCAAGAAAACCCTCTTTCAAAAAAATTCAAGTTATATTACATATGACTTCTTTTCTTTTGCACTACAGACACCGTGTGGTGCTTCTGATAACTACACAGTCTCTGATAGCACTTTGCTATTAGGAATGCCATACGGCGGGATTAAAACCAGTGAAGCTGTGCAGGTACACCTTCTGTACATCTCCGCATGTCACACAGGGGGATCCCTCCAGCAGCCATGTAAGACTGGGAAGAGAATCAAAGGCAGGAATCATTGTATTTGCCAGGAGAGCTAAATGCGTACAATTTGAGATTACTCTGAGTTTTACAAGTTACCCAGTCTGTGAAAGGGCTGCAGTGATGGTTTCACCTTCAGAGATGTTCAGTCAGTCTTTTTTTTTTTTTTTTTTTTTTTNTTTTTTTCACAAAAAGCATTTTTCTCTGACATTTAAGGTCCAAAACCAGCAGAGTATCACCCACATGATTTCCTTAAATCATGTCCTTCCTTAGCCAAAGCAGCTGACTTTACAGTTCCTACAGATTGAAGAAACCATAACAATGCCAGGCATTTGGTCTCTTACACACAACCCCATGTAGGATTTCTTAATTTTCAACAAATGATGTATTAGTTAGCTAGTTCATTGACTTCATTTTTCCTGACATACTAAATATGAATAGTGTGGTGTTACCGCAAAAATACTATTTTGCGTATCACACGTTTCCACATCTTTTTCATTCATTTATATGATGTTTATATGGAGTAGAGACTGAACAAGATTTGAAGCTGTATAATTTTAATTTATCAGTTTTCATGTATTTACTAAACAAACAATTATCACTACTGATTTATCTTTAACAGGCTTAAAGTGCCGCACTATCCTTGTTTTGCAAAGAATTCTCGCTAATCACAGAGGAAGGCTGCATATTTTTACAATGAAAGGTAACCTACATTTTCATTACCGCAAATGTTTATAACTATATGTTTCTATCTTGCTGCTGGATGACACCTAGATCTTCATTACATGAGTTAAAATATGGAATAGCTCCAGTGATTTGTACTAAATCATTCTTGCCTGGAGATAAACAGGAAAATATTCCAGATTATGATTTCTGCTATAATAAGTTCCTTATTTAATTCCCTATTATTTTCGCTAGTCCATTACCTGTGAGATTGATGCTCTGCACTTTTTTTTATTAATATTCCTCATGTACAAAGGAAAACCGTATGCTTCATTCTCAATTATCATAATTTTACATGATGAAAAGGAGGAAAATTACCACATTTATGAGAAAAAGCAGAAAACCAAACATTAACAGAGGCCTTTATGTGTGTGTGTGACAGTTTTTTCTTCTTGAAGAGAGACAAACAGACTGGTTGCCTTTGAAGGTACATTAAGCCACAAGCAGTCACAGCCACAAAACAATGCATTTGTTTTTAAAAAGCGATCTTAGAGTACATACATCCCAACAGCAGCTGTGCTAGTAGGAAAGTTGTGCATTTTAATGCACAGCAGTTTGGACTTCAGTTCCATTAAAGTTTGATGACACTCAGAGGAAAATATCTCCACCAGTAAGGACCTGCTAACCCAGTTGCTTCAAATCTGGCCTTTGTGAGTTTGCTGCCTTGGAAAGTACGGGGACAGCAGTTCTGGAGAGACAATTTCTGTGCATTTATTATCCCGTTAATCAAAAGTCCTCATCTCATCCGTGGTGACCGTCATTAGAGGCTAAGGAGGGCCACTGCAATAGCCTTCAGGGGCTCATCACAAGCATGCATTCACCGTTCAAAAGCCAAGATTGCAGCAAAACTACACGTAGGCAGAGGGAGCTGTATTCAATCTCTGCTTAGCAGAGCTTCCCACCTCTCCTCAGGACACACACATCCCCCTCTTTTTCCCCCCTCATGCAACAGAGGCTTCAGAGATTTTTCTTAAAAGGTGTTAGAATGGTCTGACATGAATGGGAGTCTCTGAACTTCATGGTCAGCCAGTGCCCAGAGCTGCCTCTTGTGCCGTGTTTACTAAAGGATTAGAGATGTCTGGTCTGGCAGAGCAGGGCTGCTAAAGGGCAAACAGCTCTTTTCCAATAAACTCAGGCTAATTAGGGAGGCTCAGGCAGCTAACCCAGCAAACCACTAGCTAGGATTCAGCTTGCACTTCTCTGTGATCTTGTTCGCATGAGCCACACGAGTGCTGGTGCCAGCAGAGGGGAGGAGGAGGAGGTGAGAGGAGATCCCCCTTTTAGGCAAAGAGCAGATTTATGATGGACAAAAGTGATTGTGGGATCTCAACATCAACACAGACTGCCAGAGCACCTGAATGTCTGCAGTGTGCTTATCCTCATCCATAACCAATATTGTATAGTAGACCTGTTTTTGTTAAACTATGACCTTATACAATTGGTTTTTCCATGTCTCTCCCTCCACCCCCAATAAATTCTGAACTGGTAACCAATCTCAGCCAGATCTGATGGAGCAGCAGCTATCTCAGAGACACGGTTCCTGAAAACACCAGGAAAAGAATCCGGAGGCAGAAGACTTACATTAATGCCTTCATGGAGGCAGTTACACCAGGAGGGCCAGTCAGCATATCCTAGTCAATCCTGTATGCACCGAGGACTACTTTGCTTTTTGCCTGATAAAGCACATGGGGAGAGTTATTGTGGTGTTGGAAGTGGAAGGGCACGGGCAGAGTTTATAGAGTGAGCAGAACATAGACACTTCTGTTCATTAGTGTGGCTGATGCCCACCAGCACAACACCAACAGTACTTGGCCTATCATTGCCAAGAACCGCAAAACCTAAAGTCATAAGTTAAGAAATAAAGTAAGTTTAAGAAGAAAGTAACCTGAATCAAAATACTTCATCAGAGAAATAATTTTGAAGAACTGAACATTACTCTCCAAATAAATTCATTGTTCATTCTAAGAAAAAATATTTCCCTGAAATTCTTCTAATTTTCCCACTTTTTTTTCCTACGTGTCTTGAAAAAATTTTCTAATTTTCCCAACCTTTTTTCTAAAAGAACTCTCAAGTTTTTCTGCTAGCCCACACATCACTAACAGGGACTTACTCATTTTTGTGCTGCAATTAAAAAACATCATTTGTGGTTTGTTAAACGCATGTAGTGGAGACACTGACATTGTCTACAGTAAGACTATATCATATCTTAATGTGTTTACTATTAAATTTAGTACAGTATATTATCCTGCTATAAAAATGATTATGGAACACAAACAGTTTGACTTGGAATCAAAGCTATCTCTTGATCTCAATTAATTACAGTAAGTTTCCCAGTTCAGGAGCATGTACTGGCATGGTGAAGGTTCAGAAGAGTTCAATTTCACAAAGCTAAAAAAAAAAAAGAACTGTTTTTGAATACTCTTGCAAGATCTTAACCCTTTAGAAAAATATTACTTAAAACTATTCCTTGTACTGTTTGTTCCATCCCGTACAGGATAAAGGTTATGCCTTGCTGTCCTGGTCCATGGATTAAACACTCTTTTAGAGTAAATAACGGATTTCTTCCTGTCTTAGTCCTTCCCATCAGCTGTGGGTCAGTAGGACACATCCAGGCTTTAATTCTATCAACGAATCAACACATGAGCAGGGCCTACATCTTGTCCTGGAAGCTGAAGTGCAAGTATAGATGTGTAAGATGAAAAGTACTGCATAGAATTCCTCTTAATTTGGACAAATGTTCAGATTGATATGAAATAAAATGTTTTATTTAGGTTTTGGCATTTTTAAAATCCCTTTAAAACGAGGAAATTTTGATGTGCAGTCTGAAATACATTCCCTTTTGAAGTATTGAATGATTTTTTTCTCTTTTTTCAGATAGTCTGCCAGTTCTTTCTTCCTTTGTCGGCAAGCTGAACCATTTGGTGAAACAAAAAACTTTCACAAACTGTTGTGATCATGCAAAGACTTCTTGTTTCAGAGAAAAAAAATCACCCAGACAAAATGCTGTGCAGCAGAATCCCCATTAATCAGGCTTGTGGGGAGTATGTTTCTCCTTCCCTTCCTCCCTCCCTCCATTGCCTCTAGGTGTTCTTTTGATGATTTTTTTATCTGCAAACTAAGTTACAGTCAACCCCTAGATTTCCTTAAGGTCCTCCGCCTCTTTTACTTTCCTTTTCAAATGGGATGAAATAGCCCTGGGGTTCTGGCAAGTTAGCACAATTTACTAAAACCTTCTGTCCCATTTACCTTTTAAATTCTGGATATAATCAAAAGTGTCCAAACATGGAAAGAGACACTACTGCACTTCTGGCTGGGATCAAACCATAAATGCTGACTATATTCTTAGAAAACTTGTTCTCCCCAAACATGCAGCCCTTTGCAGAAGCCTGACCCTCTGAGGGGCCAAATTTCTGACTGCAAAAAGGGATTGAGAGGGGAAAGGCAGTACTCAGTGGTGGAGGGGAAGGGCAGCAGCATATGCTTGTCCCCTGGCCAAGGGTTCCCGTTACAGATGTGTGGGTGGGCATGAGGTATATGGCAATCACAGCCTTGACACCCTCAGTCATGCCTCACAGCATCAATTTCCACCCTCATTTTCCCCTTTGTGAGCCCAGTTGGAGCCCAGCTTGCAGCCGTGCTGCGCTCCCCTCCATCTCTTCTCCAGTACATCGGAAATCCTCTCTCTCCTCCATCCCTCAGCTGACCTGGGAGCATCCTATTTCTCCTCTTTATCACTCATAAATCTCTCAGTGACCCATCTCTCTCCCACTCCGCTCTCTGGCACAGCGTGTCCTCATCCTCCTGCCCAGACATCTGAGCTGCTGCCCTCCAAGCGCCTAGTGCAGAGAGGAGCACGGGTGCTGCACAGGGAACGGCAGCCGCTGCATGGTCTCAGAGAGGCTTGAAGTTACATTTATCAAAGGTGGAAACTTTGGACCATCTGAAGTCAATTTCTTTTGTTCTCATCACACTTAACATCTTTTCCACCTCGCTTTAAAAAAATATTGGCTGAAGAGTAGTGACAGATTCTCTGTGAGTATGTTGAGAAACACAGCTTTCATTTTCTTTAGAGCAGAACACCTAAAAAGACCGATCAAAAATACCTTTCCCATTTTATCAATCAGAACAGCTGAAAACTGGTTGTGCTGACCTGTAGTAGTGTTCAAGCAGTGTTTGATTCCTTCCCCTGAAATGCTTTCTAAGCCCCAAAGGGTTAAAAAAAAAATAATAGTAGAGATCTTTAACCCAGGAGACTGCAGAACTTTGAGGAGTTAGTTATGAAGATAAAAGGCGCTGCTGCCGTGGTGGGTGCAGGCTGAGAACACTAGATGGTCCCTGTGATCCAGTTTTACACTTTAGAGCTCTCCGTGGTTGAAGAAGCAAGGACAATTATGGCATGTCCTTGCAGCCAAGGGGAAAAAAACAATGTTGGCCATCGGAAGTTACCACCCAGAACCACATCAAGAACTGCAAAAGTAACCATGATGGTTTTCTCAGCCTTTAAAACCAGGGAGCGACGTGGCACTCTCAGTCTCCCAAACGGAGCAGCGCAGTCCTTTGGAAAGATCCTCAAAAACAACTGGCCAGCAGTTTTTCTCTGAATTTGGATACACCCTGTAATACAGAGTGGTTGTTATACTGAAAAAGACTAGATGAAAAAGAGAATATAAAAATAAAGCAGAGAGGTTTTGAAAATAATGGTATGTTGGGTTTTTTCCCCATCTCAGATGCACAAGTTTGAGGCTGTGCAGCACAAAGTAAGCGTTTATTAAAGGAAGCAGTCGTGCCCCAACTGATTTTTTTAGAGTTAAAACTCTGGAATTCATGCAACAGTCAACTGAGCCTAATTTATTGTGCAGATAGTCTTTGGGCCACGTTTTCAAGCCAGATTTATTTGCAGAGGTCCCACTCAAGGTTCAGAACACTTTTTCTGTTATCACCAGTTTTTCACCGTGTGAGAAGTTAGAAAAGATTGATGTTTTTTAAAGCTATAGTCCTTATAATAATCAGACACTTTTTCCATTCAAAGCTGTGCTTGATCTCAGTTGCATTATATGTTGCAGACGCTTTAAATGTCTTTAAAGAGTTAACAGGAATAAGCATCCTAAGTCAACCCTTACTAAAGTTTTCTGGATATACCAAAGTGAGTCCTATCAAAGCTAAATAGGTCATCATCAAAATTAAAGGAAAAATGTCAGGCAGGAGGAGCCTGGAAAGAGGTGGAAAACCCTGCTGCCTTGCTACTGGGGAAGCAAAAGAGCCAGAAGCCGTAAATCACAAAAGGATCCAGATTATGTTATCGGCTAAAAAAAAAAAACTTGCAATGAAAGTAAGTCACCCCTTAGCTTGCTTGGGAGTGAGGGGAGTCAGGGAATGAAGCGAAATACTTTTCTTTCCATGCAGTGTGAGCATCGAGACCTCGGAGCAGGGTGAACGCTGCTGTCAGACCCTGCAGCCTGTCCCTCCCCTGCTTTCCTGCCTCCCTGTCTTCCTGCGTCCCTCCAGTGTGAAACCACCCCCCCCACACCCCCCTGCCACGGACACGCGGGTGCTCCTCCGCCAAAAAAGGGAGGAGGGTTGGGCACCAGCCATGAGAGCTGGCTCCAAAATTTTGGATTTCCTCGGGTGCAGGCTATGGCCAACGTGGATGAGTTTGGCACAAGCGCCACAGACCAAGGACAAGGAAAGCCTCGCCTGGAAAGTGCTGTGCCATTTTGCCACGGCATCCATGGCCTTGCTGACAGCCAGCACAGTGACCCCAGCTAGGACACCTATGCCGCACACCTCACCCAAAGGTGGTGGGCACCTTGAACAGGATAGGTATCAAAACCAGCTGAGGTTTCCTAACAAACAACAAGAAGGTCCCTCTGAACCTGGGAGAGGAGAAATTGCTTTGATCTGTATCATGTCTCTGCCTCTGGAGAACCAGATGTTATAAGCCTTAACCTGCCACCCCTTGTATGACCTACCTTCACAAAAAGCACAGTCACAAAGAATAACCCGCATCTGGGAGATCTTCAGATGACAATTTTGGTCATATTACATACAGCATATTCTGTGTTGCAACCCTGAAACTGTGACCTGTTTCTCCCTCTGCTCATGGCACTCTTCCCCAGATTATTCGCTCTCATACCACCTGAAACCCTCTTCAGCAGAAGACTTCTCTTCTGTCTGCACTGCTCATGCCTTCCATCAGCTCATTGTCTTCATTTGCTAATGAGCTGTCTTTCACACCTTCCTTCCCTGAATTATACCTTCATCATTCTTGACCCCCCTGGTTTGTTGATTTGCCTTCCCCACGTCGGATTCTCACATCTGCCTTACCCTACTCCTGATTGCCCTGGTATTGAACATCTCTGGTTTCTCATCATCACCCAGAAAGCAGCTAGAAGGCACAGCACCCTCCACATCCTGGCTGAGGTTGCTCTGTAGGTTGTCCCCACTGTGTGTTGGGTAGGAGCTTGGGAAGGCTGGGGAGAAGACACTTATAAACTGCTTATCTCTGATCCAGTACAGGAATGTCAGGATTTAGGACGTACAAATGCTATGGTGCAAATACACTTTCTTACACATAGGAAACATGGATGTTTTTATGAGTATCCACAGGCATTTTTTCTCTGCTAGGTAAATTGCTAAACTATCACTAAGAACAGAACCAGCATTTGAAGGCTTATTTTTAGAGGTTTTATTCACATACAGTAGAGGACATGAAGTCTCAAAACGAACATCTTCCAGAGGTGTTCAGCCCTTTGTCTCTCATATACATACAAGCTCACACTGTAAACACATAGACACACACACAAACATATGCCAACACACTATACACAAAATTTAGACAGCCACATTTTGGGGTAAGCCTTTCCATTTGACATGACCTCAAATTAGCCTATACGTATCCAGAGGACTGCAGACTCTGTGAAATGGAGGGAACCAAAAAGAAAATACTGACTCCATCACTGAGGGAGGGGCTCAGGCATCACAGGAAAGGGAAAGAAATTCAGATGCTCAGAGGATTTGATTGTAGGAAGAGAGGTAGAGGTGGAGCGGCAGTGTGAAAGTCAGAGCAGGAGGCCTGGGGTCCCTCCTGGCAAGTGCCTGCCACAAGAGGAGGGGGTGACGGACAGGCTAAGCACAGGGGCAGCACTGTGCCTGACAGAAAGGTGTTCAGCAGCCTTCAACACAAAGAAAAGTAAAAAATGCTAGGGATAATTTGTGGCCAAGGAAAGCCATCAGGCTCCGCAGGGAAGGAGGTGGAGCCCTCTGAAACTCCATTCAGTAACTTCCCTTCTGACATACTCTGGGGGAACTGATTTGATGATATCTGATGGTATCTGTGTCGATGTTCCCATTATTACTGGTTAAGCTCATTAACTGGGTGCTGTGTGAGGCCTTAGCGCTGTTTTACAGTGAAAGAGAGAGATGAAGACTCCTACAGAGATACTCTGGCTGACTTCCCAGGAGCGGCTCTGTAATGTAGCTGGTCTCCCCCAATACTGGCCTCCACATTTTTCCAGCATTTTCTCTTCCCTTCCACCGCCTACTCTTCTCAGTTTGGGTTCTGTTATCTCTATTATGTGCTTTCTCACTTTCTTGCTTTCCTTAAGCATTTATTTAGTTGTAGTCTTTATTTATCAGCTGCCCAGGGATTTTCATCCAGCCCTCTCTCCTCTTTCCTCGTGGGAGCCTAAGGTGAATAGAACCTCTTCAAGGACAAGGACAAGAACCATTTGCTATGGGTGTCCCGCTTCCCAGTGGAAAAGACATCAGCTTCTTCATATGTGAGTGATCCCTGAGGTAGCTTACGCCAGCTGCAAAGAGAAGTGACCTGGGATAAGGATGAAGGAAGAGGTGTAGGAGGATTTCGAAGCAGAAATGTCACAGAATTCCACCAACCGTGGCAGGAAACTTTTAAGAAAATTAGGTGGCCCTAAATCCCACTCAGTTTGAGAAGCAAATTCTGCTTATATTATACCAAAGTGAGTCCCTGAGGAAGATATCCTGTTGGCTTTATCTTCCCAGAAAAAACAAAGCAGCTGTAGTTAGAGGGCTGAGTGCTTCTGCTTTTCACTGTTGCAGGGATATCCTACAGAGACAGAATTTGCTGTTCTGCAACATCTTTCCTTCCCTCTACCTGATTTGTCCCTTTCTCACAATTTCTGATAAAATTTTGCTGTTATTCAGTAATTTATTTATTTGTTTTTTCCCAGAGCCTGATGATATTCCCAGAGTTGCACCAAAAGGCCCCTGCATCTGATAGCACATTATCAACTCTCCCCATGATACTTGCCAAACGATTACGTTGTTCTTCCTTTTTAGCACCTTCTTAAATATTCGCCAAACATCCTGAAGACTATAATCCCCATTCTGACAAATCTTCAGCAGCCTGGAGGGCTCTGTTGTGCTTCTACACCACACCAACAAACTCTTGGCATAATCCACTCATCACAGATTCATGCCCCACAGTCATCCACAGTCCACTCCCACTCTTATTCTGCTTTTCCAAATACAATTTCCAAGCACTCTGAGATTCCTATGCACATTACATGCATTGCTCACTTCAGCATGCAGCACATACATTTTTTGATGATGAGACTAAGCCAAAAAGAAAGACAGTGGCAATTAAAAATGCTTTTAGTGCAACACAACCTCCACACAAAAACTTTCACAAAGATTTGTGTGTGTTTATGATTACAGGCCAGGCTGATTCCCAAGGCATCTCAGTAAACTGAACTATAACAAACTGTATCAATTAATCAGCAGGGTTTATCAGCAGTGGGATATGATCTGAGTTTCTCAAATATACTGTTTAAGGGATTAGGGGCTAAGGGAGAAACGTGAAAAGGTGCAGAGAAAATGTTCCTGCCACACAGTCAAGCTGAAATTACTTGAGGCTGAAGATGTGGGAAATCACTGCAGCTTCAGTGTGATAAATGCTCATTTGAAGCTTTATTCCTTACATTCTCTGTCTTCGCCTGGTCAATGTGGAGCTGTGAGAAGAATCGCTAGAGCTGAGATAGCTTTGTGAAAAGGGAGGAAAGCTCTGACACAGGACGTGCATTTCTGTGTCCCTTGCCCTGGCTCTCCTCCACATAGTGTCCACGTAGTCAGTGGGCTGTGCACCAAAAAAAAAAGGGGGGGGTGGGAGGGGAAGGATGGAGAGAGGGAGGAGCCCAGCTAAGCAGTTACTGAGCTGCATAATTTTTCTTCACCCCGTTCTAAGGACAGTGAAAGAAATTCAGGAAAAGCTGCGTGAAGCAGGACTAACTCCTCTCGGTGACCCCCACTTCCCTCCAGGCATGGTTCTACCAGCAGGGCAGCCACCAGCACCAGCGTGGCCATGGGCTCTGCTGAGCAGTCCCACCCCCCGGGGACAACTTCTGCCTGGAAGAAGGGCAGAAATATTGGTATGGGTTGGCTGGGAAAATAGCTCCAAATTCTGTCTGCAGAGCTCTGGCAGCTTTTCTTTCTCTCTTTTTTTTTTCCTTTTCCTTTTCCTTTTTTTTCCTTTTCCTTTTTTTTCCCTTTTCCTCTTTTTTTTTTCTTTTTTTCTTCTTTTCTTTTTTGTTTGCTGGACCCTAGTTGGTGCCTTCTCCACAGCCACTTTGTGCCCTTTCCTTTGGAGGAATGTGCTGGCTGTACAGCTCCTGCTTGTGGATTAGCTTCTCATCCACACATTTCTGTCTGGGATGAGTACCACAAAGAGAGTAATGATTTTTGTGTTAATGAAAGGGGAAAAAAAGAATGACTGCATGTTGCTGTTGTGGCAAACTACTTCCACAGACACATGGACAGCCCCGTTCTACTGCAAACCAAAAATGTTTGAAGAAATGGAGCACACACAGGTGTAGTTTAATGAAAAGCTGCAAACGGGAAAATCTGAAGGAATTCCTTTCTCCCCCTGCTTCCTCAGCCGTGTACTCACTTGCAAGTGGTTAGAGGCTTGCAGCAGAGAGGTGTTTTCATTGGGAAAGGTCCCAGCAGGCTGATTGGGTGGCCCCTTACCCTGTGAATAAATGCCAAATCCAGCAGTCTAGTAAGGAGGAAATTTTTTAAAAATCTGTCCTGCTACAAGCCTAAAACAACAGAAGCTGGAGTAGACATCATGAAGGTAGAATTGACCAGGTTCAGGAGGCAAGGTGGTTGTAACCAAGATTTCTCTCCACTCCCCTCCTCATCTAAAAGCTCTTCTTTCCTATAAAAGTCAAAACTGTTTTGCAGGGGTTTTCTTCTTTTGTAGCTGGCAAAGTTTTTCCCAGTAGAAACCGTGCAATGGAGAGTCTGCTGGAGCCCAGAGGGAGGGTATGTGGCACTCGCTTCATCTGCAATCTGCCTGCCTCTGGAGCTTGCCCCAAAACAGCCCTCAGCTCTCGGCCATCTGCCTCTTGCTAGGGAATGGTGAAAAGAAAATATGAGTCTTGGAAGGAAAAGTCTGAACACATACTCAAAACGTGGTAAACTGCAATAATTAGCAGCAAAATTATTTGTAATTTAATGCTCTACTCCAATTCTAGACGTTGTCACAGCACAGGAAGTGTTCTCGACTGCCAATTGACCTGTTTCTGGTGCAGTCATTATTTCAGCCTCGAACAGTTTATTTAGACTGCATGGCCTTCTCGTTTCTTGCCCTGTCAATTAATTTTGGATGGACAAGAAACCAGTTCACCAGTCTTCCTGTGAAGGTTCAGCGTTTGCTGTCGAAGATGCATTTCTTTTCCTAACATCTTTAAATACAGTCACCTCTGGAAATGAGACCGTTCCATAGCCTGTTCAGTAGGGACCAGAACAAAGCAGACATGCACCCACATAATTATAGGTCTGGACACACATGTATTTATAGGACTATGCAAATACCTAGGACATGCTCTCATAAAAACTGTATTTCTCAGTTGTTTGTTCTTAGCACAAAGGTTATTCTGACTGACAGTACACACTTGTTGTGTGTGTAGGCCTAAATAACAGGAGAAATAATTGTCGTACAGAATCTGCAAGTAAAACTCAAGGGTGGCACGTCAGTCATACATCCTTATAAACAGTCAAGGGTCTCAATGCTCAATTCTTGCTTGCATGCAAGGAAAAATCAGAACATATTTGCTCAGTTCTTACCTTAGTTTCATGCTATTGGACTAAGAAGTAGCCACTACTTTGAAGAAGGCAGAAGTAGGAGCATGAAACAGAGACATTATTCTCTTTTTCGCCTTTTCTGGATTCCCACTAATTTTATTTTCTCTCTGCCAGAGAAGCTGGAGGAGAATACCTTGCTCTTAAAGTCTGCTCCAGTTAGATTCAGCTGCTTTTCTTCCATCTCTTTTTCTTTCCATCTATTATTGTTGTTCTTAAAGCTCAAATAAACCCTTGACTCTTTAAATTATATTTAAATTATTTGGATGTATATTCTCCATATATGGAAAGAGAAAATGGAAAGACAGCCCTGCTGAGCACCTTTTATTGAAATGTTGATAAAAGGAGTGAGTCTGCCCTCCTTCCTATTATTTGTGACTAATTACCTGCTTGAAGGTAATTGAAAGGAAACCCTGCTCTCACTGCAGAAGTTGCGCAACGTAGGAATAGGTATAAATCCTTGACTCGGACTTAGCAGGTTCCCCTGAGGTACATCCCATATTGCCTGCTAAGGAATTAAAAAGTAGGAACTCCTTAAAGTTTCTGGTAAACCAGCTGCGAGAGGCTGTTATGATACAGGTGCTGCGTACACGTGAATCGTCCCACCTTGTTGCATGAGTGAAGCAACATGCGTGTGAAGATGGGGTGAGTGAGTGAAGTGGACCCCGCACTCAAACATGGAAGAAGCAAGGTTTGAACAAGAGGAGCTCCCCACTGCTGCCATTCTTTGGACGAGCCTAATTGCCATGCCTCGCGCTGCGGTCCAGTGAGATCTGAGCAGATTGGCCAGAGTCTATTTGGAATTCCCACTCTATCATTTAGAAGAGCTTTATTTGGCATGCCGAGGCTGAGGCTTGAACTCCTCTGGTTGATCCTAAATAGCTGTTTTTACTGACAGCCACGTCGATTCTCTTACCTCAGCTTGCATTTTTTAATTTCAGATAATTCCCTGTCATCTTCATCCCACAGATCACTGACTTGCCCCAGCAAAGCACTTAGGAAAGATTTTCCATGTAGGTCTATTTGCATTAGACAAAAGTCACATCTCTAAATTAGATGTTAGTTTGATTTTTGCAGTTGGTTTTGCTTTATAGGTACTGCAGTAACTTCTGCACTAAACAGTCTATAGTCTACACTAGGCCAGCACTGAAGGCAGCCGGTTCTGGAACTGCTATAGGAAGCACTGATATGCACAATAAATGTACATAAAACAGGAGACGAACCATCTTCCCAGCCTAAAATTAAAGTGCTTTTAAAGCTGTGAAACATGAAGCTATTGCACAGGGTTTCAAACTCTGTTCCTTTGTGAAAGGCTAAACTTACGGTATAGCAAAGTCAGTTATTTTGGCAGCATTTCACTTTCTACGTTTCTGCCAATAGCTGAATTTAATTACCGTTGCATTTATGGAAATACTTACCTAACTGGAGGAGCTACATAGGAATTTCGTCAGTTTCATATAAAAAGAAGCAAATGCAGAGATGTCGGCCTGTAGAGAGAATGGAGAGAAGTTTAAAACAGAGATTTGCACAGTTGCTTCTAGGTTTCATTTCTTTCCTTCTCCAGTTCAAATGAATTTTAGCGTGCCTGAAAAGTGCAAGATTATGGCTAGGGTAAATAAATTCCTCTGTCTATCTACAGTGAAGTCCTCAGTCCCTCCCATGCTGTAAGAGATGAAGTCATTCTGGGATAAAAGGCGCTGAAGTTTTCAAAAGCAACGCGGGGGAACTGCATCCCCACTCACACGGTGTTTTTGGCATTAGATTTTTGCAAGGAGCACTAGGAGGAGGCATCTGGCTCATTCAGCTTTAATCCAAATACCAGCTGCATCATCTCATTTCCCCTCCCTTCAGAAAGTGGAATGGCTTGTACCGAGCTCCACAGTCTCAGTCCTACCACCTAAGAGAGAGCCTCCTTGCAACTTCTTTCTGTTAAGGTCACATTTTTCTAGACTCCTTTTTGTTCCCTGTTCATCCACAATATGAAAGCACATGCCTCAAAAGTACCGTATTTTGGCGGGGGTGGACAGTAGTCCTTACCATTTTATAATACAGTGAATTATAGTTATTCACAGAAGACCACTGCACAATGAAATGTATTGCAATACAGAATCCTCTGGTCTGAGATCTACAGGGAAATTGACATACAGGATATGTTCCTGTGATGGCCTGAAATGCCTGTAATCACATAAGTTGGGGTTGTTCAGCCTGGAGAAGAGAAGGCTCCGGGGAGACCTTATTGCAGCCTTCCAGTACCTAAAGGGGGCCTACAGGACAGCTGGGGAAGGACTTTTTACCAGGGCATGTAGTGATAGGATGAGGGGTAACGGCTTCAAACAGGAAGAGGGTGGACTTAGATTAGATATCAGGAAGAAATTTTTCACTGTGAGGATGGTGAGGCACTGGAACAGGTTGCCCAGAGAAGTTTTGGCTGCCCCATCCCTGGACGTGTTCAAGGCCAGGTTGGATGGGGCAACCTGGTCTAGTGGGAGGTGTCCCTGCCATGTTGGAACTAGATGATCTTCAAGGTCCCTTCCAACCTAAACCATTCTATGATTCTATGATTCCATAACGCTCATAGGCCTCCCCGTATCTGTGTTCATAGTCTGTCCTATAGCTGAGTCTCTGTCTTTTTACTAGTCTCCAGATTTCTCCTGTGCTTGACGCATACAGTGACACCGTTACCTCCAGGGAAGGGAACAAGGCAAATAGAAGCAGTTTCATTTAATCTCATTTCATTTGCAGTGTTAGTGCTCCAAAGGACAGGTACTTGATGAAGAAAATCCTAATGAAGGTGCATTTCTCTGTGGAGTTAGTGTAGGATAGATCGTACTTCCTTGTCATTTAAAATTGCAGTGGAATTAAGGCAGACTGATAACACAATTAAAAATATGGGTTTCATTGGTGGCTTGAGTTATATTTATCATGGACCAATTATTCTAGGTAGTGAGTCAATAGAAACAGTGAAGTGCTAATGTCTTACCATTGATTTTAGCTGGATTTAAATCACCCCTCTAAGCTACGACTGCAATTCATGCTAGGGTGCAACTCAGTCACTCTGCGTGAAGCCTGGGAAATTTTAGTCTCCTTGAAGCAGTAGAAATATAGGGTTTGGTGTAATGCTACCATCACTTCTTTCTGTGAGAACTTACTTAAAGCATGTGAAAAGGGTAATCATTCTTGTAGTGAGACGGAATAGCAAAACGTACAGGATTGGACAGTAAATGGTGATACTATAATGGAAACATAATAATGAAACATTTTGACCGAATGAATTAGGCACTAAAATATGATCTCCAATGTAGTTTGCTTTATAACTTAGAATACTTAAGATGATGCATATGTGACAAGCTGGCAAGCAAGTTCTCTTTCCTTAGCTTCCAGATATAAGAATTAAAATGTTTCCCACTTTAATAGTGAACAAATCTTTCTGTTGACAGAAAAGCTGTAGGTAATCAATATATATAAATTTCAACCTGGTGTAAAGCTTTTCAGAATTGTGATGTAACTTCTCAGACCACTATTTCCGCCTTAAACATAGTCTACTGGCGACTATCGTTAACATTTTTTGTTACCCTGTTTTTCTCTAAGGTTCATTAACCAAAAATAAACTGCTTCCATTAAGATAAAACATTAAGGAGCATAATAGCAGTGTTACTGTAACTACGGATGCAGAGGACAATGTTTTGGGCACACAAAAAAAAGGCATAATTCCAATCACATAGCACTTTATGTAATCATATAGGGAAGATGAACATCAGAGGGTGGACTTTAACCCTGTAAATTATGTTGGCACATGAAAAAAATAGGTTTAAATGATTTGTTAATAAGTTTAAGCTGGAAATTATCAGCCTTATAACCATCAGATCAATTAAGTTCAACATTCTCCAGTTCAATAAAGCTATTTTGGAGCAACAGGTACAGCTCCCTCTTTTCTTAACAGACTGGAAGCAGAGGCATAACAGAAGCATCCTCTGTCTTGTGGTAATGGCCACTGAAGAAATTGATAGCAAGTACCATGGGACGGGTCACATTTAGAGTTAAGGTAGGTTAAGTGTTGCTGTAAAGCTGTCAGCCCAAACTCACTTCATGCATCTGCTAAGCATGAATCATCCATAAGAACTATCAACGGGCTTCATCAACCTCAATTTCTAAAAGCTAGAGAAATGATCCCCTTTAGTGGACAGGCATCTAACGTACTCCCTCTCAAAAGGTGCCTTTTCAGGTGCTAAATACATGTATACGTATTTGACTTTGAAAAATCTCAAGTTAGATGAGTTGAACTATGTCCTACATGTTATGGTGGCTCCATCTTGGTTTGAAGAAAGTACTGAAAAAATAAGCGTGTAGCCCAAATTTTAAATTTTGAGTGAATGGCATACTTATGGATCCAACACTCTTTCCCACTAGCTTTCAAATGTTTTGTTAAATCCCACACTGAGGGTAGGCCATCGCTTATCCTGGCTTGCTAACATGCCTTCTTCATCTTCTCTCCTGTTGAGGAGACATGAGCTGAGAAGACCTTTATTCAGCAGCGCATGTTCAGCATCAGAAAACTGGAGCACATTCCCTTCAACTTTGTGCAACCAGGAGAAAAATCCCCAGGCTTAAATATGGAGGCTTGAGCGACACGTCAGCTTTCTCTGGAGACTTTACTAAAGACAATGCTCAAAACATATTTTCAACATTGCTTTAAAAGACAGAGAGGGAGAGAAAGAGTGTGAGTTTCAGGCGGAAAGGACTGAGACAGCTGCTGGACTGGTTTCAGGCTGGCAGTACAGAAGCATAACTGAAAACAGAAGTCACAGGATCTGGGGAAGGAAAAATGTACAAGAGAAAAGAAAATAAGCTGCTTACCAACCACCCTGAGAGCAGAGAAGGCCCAACATTTATTACCAAGGTGTGTTTTATCATATATCTCTTGGCAGCATTGGAATTCACAGTGTAAGTGCAGGAAAAATATTTTCACCTTCAAGTTTTGTTTTCTCAGGAATGACAGGGGATTTTACAGACATCACAGTTATTACCATTCTGGTTCCCCAAATAAGTGATGAATAGCGTACTGAAGTGTAAAAGGTCCCTCGAAGTAAAGAGAGCTACTGATTGTGTCATCATTTTGACAGAAATTTCCTTATGCAGAAGAGGTGTAATGCCCCTTCACCAGGACGGAATCAGACTGCCACCAGCCTCACTGCTCGAGGTAGCAAAGCATGCTGGAGTGTTACAAGGGAAAGTAAAAGCCTACCTTTTGAGGGTCATGAAAAAAACACTTTTATTTCACAACAGAATTTAATGAAGGCCACCAGCTTGCCTAGCACCGTCAGGACCCATCCAGTGACTCCGGAGGATAACAGCATTGCAGGAAAGGGCTTCATCTCGCCTGAGTGCAGTGTACCATTATTCAACTGCTGTTTATTCCCAGAAAAATAAGTAAGTGGTAGTACAGATGAGTTCACTCCCTTTTTCTTGGGCATTCCTCTTCATTTTTGATATTTAAACCGGTGAAAGAAAAACTACGTTGCTTTATTGGCATGAAAATGTCAGCTATTTTTTTATTTTTAGAAAAAACGACCATTAATGAGGCATGAGGGAACAAGAATGAGCCTAAATAATATTAACATTAAGGAAGCTGCAGAATAAAACTTACAGCTTTGCAAAGTGTTCACAGGATTCACAGTTATAGTCTCCTAAGGGATAACAGGTGGTTTTGCCCGAGATGTGAATGTTCCCAAAAAATCCCATGACAATCAGGTGGGATGGAGGGAATTCAAGGCACCCTTGATATTTCTTTCTCCTTGTTTTTTCAGTGTTTCTACTTTTCCAAATTTTAAATGAGGCTGACAGCTTTATTGTGACTCCTTAGAACTGAAAGTATTGTTATGCAGCCATCTATGAAGCAAGGTTTATAGAGAAGTTAATATCTTTTGTTAGGCCAGGTGACAGCTAGAAAATTATGGGATCTTTTTCAGTATTGATGCCATTTCAGACCTTAAATAAACGAGTAAATGCCAGGATAAATACAGGCTGAGAAATGTAACAATCAATTAGGCAATTTGAGGAAAAAAGGATAGCTGCTACCTATGGAGAAAGAGGGATGTTAGCAGAGGAAGAACTAACATGGTCTTTTACCTACATGGAGCACTGGGAGAGGAAAGGAACAGGTAATTGTGGATCAATGAGGAGTTAAATAGATGTGAAGGGTATGAAAAGTTATAATGTGCCACAAAGTCAATATCTCTACTGACTTCTTGAATATGCCAGACAGCAGTGTTACAGATTGCAATTCCAAGGCTTGTCTTTCAAGGAGACTTTTGTAAACCTCCCCATCAGCCCGTCTCAATGATCAGAACTGACTGGTCAAAGATAGCACACCTATGCTTTGAAAAATATTCCCCCACTGGCCACTGGATGATCCTGTTCTTAGATTTCTGAGTGAGCTCATGCTGTTTAGTGTACAGCAATTGCTTGGTGTCCAGGACAATTTCCTGTAAGGATATTTAGGGCACTAGAAGAAGTACATAACTCTTTAAGGAACAGCGTGCATTTCAGCTATGGGTTTGCCATCAAAAACATTTCATGTGTGGCATATTTCCATTTGTTACTGGCACAGAGCCACAAATCTCCTCTCCTTTGCAGCACTTGGGTATAGTAGATGCACAGTTGTGTTTCCACCACTCTTTTCTGCAGTCTGACAAAGGAAGGAAGCAAATCCACACAGCGGGGTGCCCACAATCAAATTCAACACTCATGAATGCTTGTCAGCAAAATTCAACAGTGTCCGTATTTCTCTTTAAGGTGGCTTAGTGAGGCAGTTTTGCCAGCCAGCAACAGAAAGCTCCCAGCTATGTGACGAACCTAATGTCCTTTAAATGTGCTCCGCTAGGTCAGCACAACCATCTGCCTGCGGGGATGTGAGAAGGTGTGAGCTACATGGATCTATAGCCTAAGCCTAAACGTCTTGGAGCGTGTTCAGAGAGCTACAGAGGAAAGATCACTTCAGTGTCACAGATCTACAACAGTAGATCTGTTGCAGTAGGTACCTTCAGGAAACAGTCCCTAAACAAGATTCCTTTCTTCATGATTCTGTTGATTTAGAAACCTAGTCTTATGTATGTAGTTTTTCTTATTTTGGCCAATATTGAAAATTAATTGGAGTTTGGAAATATATTAATATTTACATTTACTCTGCAAAAGAAATCAGTTTGCTAAAAAGGCAAAAAATTCTAGAACCATCTCAACAAATATGGCAACCTGTTGGTGTACATGTCTTTCTCTCTGTGTGTCTACAATTTTTGCTTAAGGAGCTCTCCTGTCTGTATTCCTCCTCTGATGTTCTGGGATGAAGCACAGCAAGCATTTTTCTTTAATTTTTTTTTTTTTTTGGTCAGCTATCACATTCACTTTACAGTCTTGCTAATGTGTAGACAATTTCAAAGCCAGATACAGTCCTGTCATAGTTCATACTTTGATTCTGAGTGATACTGTACTGAATCATAGAATCATTATGGCTGGAAAAGACCTTTAAGATCATCAAGTCCAACTGTTATCTAACTCTACCAGGCCCACTTCTAAACCATGTCCTTGAGCACCATATCTAGATGGCTTTTAAATACATCCAAGGATGGTGATTCAACCACTTCCCTGGGCAGCCTCTTCCAGTCTTTGATAACCCTTTCAGTGTAGAAGTTTTTCCTAATGTGTAACCTAAACCTCCCCTGGCACAACTTGAGGCCATTTCCTCTTGTTTTGTCGGTTGTAACTTGTGAGAAGAGTCCAACGCCCACCTCACTACAACCTCCTTTCAGGTAGTTGTAGAGAGCAATAAGGTCTCCCTTCAGCCTCCTTTTCTTCAGACTAAACAACCTCAAGTCCTTCAGTCGCTCCTCATGAGACTTATTCTCAAGACTGATACCATGCTGCAGTGCAACGTCAAAATACCACCCCCAGATGATCGATTAGATCTCCTTTACTATTACCACAGGATGCCTAGTTCAGACATAAATTCCTTTGTGGCTGACATCTACCTTTAGAGAAACGAACTCTGCCCTGGGACTTCCAGATCAGCAAATGTGCTGCATATATATAGGAAAACATGGGACAGGAAGGGATCATCAGGTNCTGATTAGATCTCCTTTCACTATTACCACGGGATGCCTAGTTCAGACACAAATTCCTTTGCGGTTGACATCTACCTTTAGAGAAACGAACTCTGCCCTGGGACTTCCAGATCAGCAAATGTGCTGCATATATATAGGAAAACACGGGACAGGAAGGGCTCATCAGGTTCAGCCAGCCCAGTTGCCAAAACATAAATTGCAGTGTAATAGATGTCTATTTCAGGAACATCTGCAGAACACCCACTCCACATGACCCTGCTAACGAAAGCATGTCCTATGGAATTTTCAGGGTTTTTTTGATTGAAGTATCTCTGCTGAAAAAATCTTTCAGTATGTCAAAAGCAATATTGCTGACAAGTATATATGTGAGAGTCTTAAAAATAAATAAATTCATTGATGGAAAACCTGATTGTTTTGATGATGATTCACCTTGTGAGGCTTTCAAATGGCAATTCCACCTGCAATGTAATTCTGTTATACAAACTATTTTACTGAAAGAAGACTCTATAGTATTTTGAGACTTCTTTATTGCAACCCAGTTGGACCCCTCTTCAGCAGTTTCTTCTTCTGTTATGTTGCATGGAGTTTCACGAAAGCTGCAGATCTCCATAAGTCTTGCTCTAATAACATGTTGTAGGTAATTGTTGGTTTCTTGGGATGCATTTGCCTCTACTTCAAGCCATAATTAAAGGAGTCACATACATTTTGGAACAGGCTTTGGAAATCTGAAAATAGGAGTTTAATTTACAAATGTTAGGGTGGAATAGGAAATGAGTGAGCCAAAATCAGCACACTGCCACGCTCATTTGCACTACTCTGAACAAGGCATCCCTTTTGTTTTGGCCACCAAGACTTATCCAAGGCGACTTGTATATATATCACGTAGTGAGAACAACAGCAGGTCCTATCCAAAAAGAGCAGAGTACGTTTATTATCAAGACAGGAAGATATGGCTTGAAACTAAATGAAAGGCTACCTTCAAAGAGAGAATGCTGCCATAGGGAAAACAAATTATTAGAGACAAGGCCTCTTCTTATACCTGTTCATCAGCATTGCTCACAGACCCGGTGCTGAAGTCCACATTTAGAACCATGCTCTGGGGGGAGTTTTGTTTTAAAGAAACCGACACCTTCAGGGCTGTGAGAGGATTATGTGAAAGGATAAGATTTCTGCTGTGCTTTGTGTATTTATGCCTCCTTTATGTTAAGTGGCTGGGTTTTGGACAGAAAAGTCTCAAAACGTCGTTAACAGACCCTTGGCTAAACCCAGGTTATAGTTTATCAGGTGTACTTATTTTTATCTAACTGTTCCTGTAGCTTTGCTGGCAATGCTTACTCCTGGATATAAGCCTGATATGATCCGTAAGGTCAGATTCTTCAGCGAGTCCAGCTGCCTACATTAATTCCACTGAAATAAGTTTCTGTTCCAATAGCCACTCAGTTACCAACATGATCTCAGAAGTGCACTCCACAATTTTAACAGAAAAAAAAAATATCTTTTTTCTCTTTTTCCAAAATTCTTAAGATATGGTCTATGAATGTTTCCCCTTTACTGAGTGAGTGCTGGGTTATATTCGGTTCAGAGAAAATATTGGCAACAATCAGTTTTATGGGATGGTCTCTACAGATCTGGGAAGCTTCAGTATGAGATGAGGTGTCACGACAAGGTAGGCCCAGAAAGATGAATGGTGCAAATAGCCTGGATTGTATTCATTTGCATTTTTTTTAAGTTTTAGTGTCAACAGGAAAATTTTCTGAATTCTCAGCAAATAAAAGCATAACCCTTTTAATGAAGAATGAAACAAAGTACTCACCTAGATTTTGATTTACAAATAACTCGTCTTTTCTCTCTCTTTCATCTTTCACCTTTCTCACTGCCTACTAGCCCATTTTGTCTTTCCTGCTGCTCTCTTTCTTTTATATATTTGGAGGATGTTTTACCATTTTTTTTAGGGTCTAACTAATTTTCTCTTTCCCCTCCCACTCCACTGCTCTCAGGACTTTGAGGACATTTTGAGGTTCAAATGTGAAGCCCTGTGACGTCATGATTTCTCCAGATGTCTCCTTTTCAGTTTTAAACAAAGTTCTGTAACTTAAAGATCCTTCAGAAATCTCTCAGGGGTTTGGCGGACTTTTTTTCCCCACAGTTCATTCAGCATACGGAAGCCCAAGTATTTGTTTTTGTCCATTCCGCTTCCCTTCACCTTCTTTACAGGATAAATGTTACTTTTTGCATAACTTCTCACTTTGTCTCAACACCTTGATTTTCTTTTCCCTTATTTCCTTANATATAATTAATTTTTATTTTAATTGTCCTCACATCCAGTATCCCCTGAATGAAATATCCTCTCTTGTGCATCAAGCATCTTATCTCATACTGTAAGAATCTGTGTCAACATCTTTCTGTAAAAATATTTTTGCCCAGAAATTTAGGCGGTTCTTTGTAGTAGAAACATGCAGAGAAAAAGACAATTTCTATCACTTTGTCTCATTACCTTGATTTTCTTTTCCCTTATTTCCTTACTTCTTGTACCCTGTGATGGGAGGGAAGATTAATGGCTGACCACTGGCTGATTCCCAGACCTGCCATTTCTTTCTGAAAAGGGATGATTTAACAGAGAAAACCAAGAATTTGGGGTGCTGAATTCCAACATCTAAGCCTTTGTTTTGACCCTGAGTAAGAATTTGGGTCTGTGTATCCCACATCACAGCTAAATGTCCAACTCCACACAATTATTTTGGAGTCTACATCTATTATTGTAGCATCTTCTTCCCTTTCTCCCTCACACTTTTGCCCTGCACACTTTGAGGGGTAATTTCCAGGGTTCTTCAGTAAAATTGAAAGAATCATAGAATCATAGAATGGTTTAGGTTGGAAAGGACCTTGAAGATCATCGAGTTCCAACCCCACTGCCATAGGCAGGGACACCTCCCACTAGACCAGGTTGCCCAAGGCCATGTCCAGCCTGGCCTTGAACACCTCCAGGGATGGGGCCTCAACAACCTCTCTGGGCAACCTGTTCCAGTGCCTGAGGAACAAGAGGGAAACAATAACTCAACTTGTCAAATATCCTCGCTTGACAGTCCTGAAGGCTGAAACTCCCTCATTCTTCAGGACTGCAAAAGCAGTCCCCACACCCGGTGTGCCTCATTCCTGACATGAAAATCTCACCTCTGGAAACGAGTTGGTAACCCAGGGTAATTAATTTCTGAAATGGTGACAGGACTGTCAGTTCTGTTGGCAAATGGCCATTGTTGCTTGTGGTTTTCATGTCTGTCCCTGAGGAACGGGATAACTCTACTCAAATGTATAATCTGTGTAATCATTTGCCTGTATGATTACCAATATCTGATTATTATGTTGGGATAATACCACCAAGATAATTCACATAAAGCTGTTTGCAAGATGTTTTTTAGTTACTCAGAGCATATTCCATTTACTTTGGGAAAGGTCAAAGAATGAAGAATGAGTTAATAAATGAGCATTATGCTAATAAGCTTCCTGGGGCTATCATTTACATTAATTATGTGTTTGCTCTGCCTCCTTTGGGCATGCTGACAGAAAGACATGAATTTCACAGGGAATTTCACCTCTACAGGTAAAACCAGAGAAGTTATGTGAGAAAGACTCGAAAAGAAAGTTGGAATAAAGAAAAACTCTATATTTACAGAGCAGGAAAATGGGAAAGGTTTATGGTTATCTCCTAACATTCAGAAGCTCTGGCATCCCCACACCCACCTCAGGCTGCAGTTGTCTTATATCAATGTCTGGAAAACCTAGGATTTTCATCCATCATATTCAAGCGCTGATGATAACTGCTGCTCTTGGAAATTTTACCAAAGAACTCAAAACAGGCATTCCTATTAATTCTTTGGCAAACTACTCTCATCAGAATAATGATCATTAATGTCTGTTTACCTGTGATGCTCTTTGTCTTGGGAGGGTTACATCCTTCACCAGTTTCTGTGTGAACAGACCTTGGTGGTTGGTCTCATATGAGTAAACAAAAGTGTACAGCAGCGAGAGAAAACAGAAATCCAGCACTCCACAGCACACAAACATGAGCCCACAGCAAGTCTCATTTCTCTCCTGCTTGCTTTGGTGTCACTGTATTATGATACTCTAGGAGTCTGTATGGAATTAATTCTTTCTATTCCTAATTCCTCCATGGTTTCTGTAGGCTATTATCAGGGCATACAGAAGTTCATCTTGCCTTGCACCTTCATGAAACCTCTGGGCTGCACCATTCATGAGCCCCAATTTCAGTCACACAAAGATTTTTTCTTGCATCCCTTCTTTGCTGCAAATCTGACTACAGCTCATATATCTGAAACAGAGTACCCAAAATGTTGTCCCTGTTCATAGATTAATCTCATGTCTGCCCTGAGGGGTTAGTGCTTCATTCTCTGTTCATAAGCAGCTTCACTGATTTCAGTGGAGCTACTCATGGGAGAGAGGAGTCCGATACTCTGCCATGCAGGAAGACATCTGGAATCAGTCCCATGTGGTCAGTGTTAATTAAGTTTCTTTCCCATGTTTTCAGGCCTCTCACTCTGTTGTATTTTTCACATCTCTTCCCATTTGGGTTCTTTGACTTGTTTTGTGCTCTTTGTTAGCAAATTAAGAGAAATGGAACAGAAACAGGCTCTTATAAATCCTTTTCCCAGTGCTATTCCAGGCTGTGTTTCTTTTTCTCCTGTGTCTGCACCTGGCCTCAAGCAAAATCTCTTCAGCCTCAGATGGTCAATTTTTAATGGGGCTTACAGCAGGAAGCAATAATTTGACAGCTGACCCATTGGTCCCATCACTGTTTCTGGTTAAAATTGAGAACCACAAAACAAAAAGAAAACATTAGGGGAGGAAAATGAGACAATACCATAAGAAGGTCCAAAGTTTGAATAAGAAAAGAAGTTGGGGTTTGTTAAATGGAGAGCATTGATTGAGGTATACATCTTAGGCTAAATATACACATATCTATGGAGATCTTAAGGCTGAAATAATACGTAGGCTAATTCTTGTTAGCAACACTTTCGTGACTTGTGTTAAGGCAGTATGAAGCAGAAAACCTATTTGCTTCTCGAACAGAAATGCCAGGCAAAATCCCCGTTTATGATTTTCCCATAATCCTTGACGAGACACAGGATGAAAAGTAAGTGCAAGAAGCCACGGAAAATAGCCACATGTGCTCAGGCAACCCTCACAGCTCACATCTGTGTACTCTTACGGGCTGCTGCGGGCACAGGGTGAGGCACAGGCTGCTGGCTTGGCTGGTGGCCATAGCCTCCTGCTCTTCTTCACTCTCTAGGGCTCCTGCCAGGTGAAACGGCAGAAATGGGGCATCTGTATATGATCTCCTTGTCTCTGTTTTCTAGTACATAGTTTCATGATGCTATAGGGTACAGGAAAATTAATTATTCCATAAGAAGCATAAAACTGTGCTGGGGATTTACAGATAAATTTCATTTGCAGAGCAAGACCTGAATTTATTTGTTCGTGATTAAAGTTCTGCAATCATTTCAAACAGCATATGCTTTAGAGATATCGAGCTGTCATACTTGTAATACTCATATTTACATATGTCCAGCACTTCATTTTGTGTAAGCCTCATCCAAGTGTTAATTAAGTAATCCTCACAACACTTTTGTGTTTAGGTAGATGCTTGCCTGACCACAGACACTTGCAGGATGAGGGACTGAATGCCTGACCAGGTCCACAGGGCACTCCGGTGGCAGAACACAGCCATTACTGACACCAGTCAATGCATGGGTCATTCCAGTTTTGCTCTGGTTTTCATCTTTTAGACTCAAGAGCACTGAAAACAGTGCACAAATATCACCTCTCCTTTTACAAACAAAGAAAACGGAGCACTGCAGGCTTGCAATTGTAGCACCCCCAACAGAGGAATCCAGTACAAACACTGTGTATGAAAACATAAAGTGAGATACCACTTCTTTACGTTCTTTGCAGGTACCAGGAACAGTGTCTATTACTTCAGTAAATGTCACCCTGTTTGTGGTGATTAAATATGATCAATGGATGTTTCCGTATGATGTCATTTATCTTTAAAATGAGTTGAGAAAAGCGGGTTCTCATATTTTTGACTGCATCTGATTCTGACTTTACAGTAGATTAGATTTCCTGCTACAGATAGTTAACGACGGAATGAAAAAAATTTGGACTTTAGCAGAATAATAAAGGATGAAGTTTTCAGACCTTTGCATCACCAGATATGCTAAGCAGAAGGAGGTCTTATGAGGGGGTTGGAGGTAGTTAGGAAAGGAGGACCCTGGCATTATTTAGCTGGCTCTAATCTCTGCATTCAAGGCATAAATTGGCAGGGGCTATTGGGAGGAGACTGTAACAGCCTGGCCCACAGTACTGATGGTGGCAGAAAGAAAATGGCTGCCCACAGGCACACGGATCTGTCAGTGGAAGAAGTTGAAAAAAGATAGACCTTCATTCGTAACCTGATTCTTCTAATCCTCTACAGGGATTTGGCTTTCACACCAAATTATAGCATTGTATTTTACAATGCCAGTATAACGTTCTAGCTGTTGTTTTTTAAGGTAAGAAAGAAGCTAGAATTTTCCAGTGAATACTATGGGAAAAAAAAAACAAACCACAGAGCAAAAGTAAAACTATTTGAAGTCTCCCAACCAGTGCAGGGAACTGTGTTGGGAGATATTACAGAAGAGATGACTGGAATTGCCTTCAGGAGGAAAATGGGGGGAGAATTTTCTTGCTTGCATATTCATACGACTTAAAAAGGTGGGGGGGGCTGGTTTTGATTGGCTTTAAAGTTGTGTTTGATTAGCTTAGAAACTGCAAAGGGAAAAAAAAAAGTAGAAATTCCATCCTGCTTTAATCACTGCCCACTAATGACTTCCAGATGCATTCTTTTTATGCTATTGTTTTGGCACAGTTTCCAGACAACTTTTGGGTCTGCTAACATTTGAGAACAAAAAAAAAAAAAGAGAAAACCTTACTCTGCCCTCCTCTCTTTCCTAACAGAAAACAGATTTCACTCTGGTTATATAAATGTGTGATGAGCTGGAGAAATAAAATGTCTGTTGCTGTCTCTCTTCGATCTCCAGGAAAACTTCTCATATAAAGTGCAGGAAAAATAATCACTTATATTCCTTGTAGGGAAAGAGGTGAAAGCAGATTCCATAGAATCTCTTAATATTTATGTAAAATAGCATAAAGTTGAATATAAAAAAAAAAAAATTACTTTGCAAACCTAAAACTCCCCACCACATTATAATTTTCATGCTGTTGTCTGTGTCACTGGCCTGTTGAGTTACCTAAAGCAAATCATCTTGTCTCTAAATGCCTCAGTTTCCCCCTGTGTGAAGCAGAGACGATGGTGCTCAGCCACAATATTAAAACTTTTATGATTTTCAGATGAAAAGCACTTTGCAAGGTAGGGTCAAAACACCTTTTGACATGCGTAGGGGATGACAGAAGAACCCTGATGTGTTTGTTAAGCCGGAGAGCAAACCAGCAGTCTCCTCTGGAAGGGTGCATGCAGCCCACGCAAGGCTGCCATGCATTTTATAGTCATAATATTTATAAGGTACTCTATTCCCTTTTGAAAAAAATAACATATTAGTGCTAAGAACTGCTGTCTTTGAAAGCCAGCAAACCTCTAAGACCTACCTCCTGCTTAAGCACCTTACCAGCCCTACCTTTTCAGAGGATATAACTCAGACCCATTCAGGCCACATTTATTCTAGATCTTTTGGGGGAATCCCACCATTCCTCTACCCATCCATTCTTTCTTTCCATAACATTGGTGTCCACACAAAAATGTCCGTGTTTCCTGTGTCTTCCAGCCCTCCCATCCATGACAAGGGGAGAAGGGGTATTGTTACACCCTGTGAAGAAGATGCCCTTCCATAAGTCCTGGACTGCCTCAGAGGTCTGGCTTTCAGATGCTGGTGCCTTCTGCACCAGCAGAAGTTCATTGGCTACTACCTGGCCAAAAGCCCCATGGAGTTCCCGATAACATCAGCAGAGATGCTAACCTACCTTTGTCCTAAATATATGCAGCTTTCAACTCCTTGCTTTGTTTACTGCTTCATCCCAGCCCAGCCTGTGCCCCACATCTATCCCTTCATATTGTTGCTAGAAAAATTTTGCTTATGGGTGACAAGCTGGTACTACCAGGCACCAGGAAGAACCATGACGAGGCAACATGGCACACCCATGAAGTGGCTGCTTCACAGTCTTCCATCAATGGTAGATTTTTACTGTCACGTCACGGGCTGTAGAGTACAATTGTTGTGGATGGATGAGAGAGAGGGTACAAGGCTGGCTGGGATAGCTCTGGGGGGTGTCATAAAGAGCACTTGGAGCTGAGACTCCGGTGCTTACAAACCCCTCATCAGCATTTGGGTTCCCCTAGCCTTGAGAGATCTGTGTGAGCCAGTCATGGTACGGAGACTCCTACATTTAAGGTAGTCACCTGGACTTCCTCATAATACATGGAGATCTGGTCCACACCTTCCCTGCAGTCTAAGGCAAAATGAATTATGTCCTAAAACTATCCATGAATAAGGGGTGCTCAAATGTAAACATTTATGTCCTAGGAACCTGAAATTACATGAGATGGTTCTATTCACAGTTACCTATAATGTGTATTCAATTATACATCAAAAAAGAATTTTGCCACTCACTCCAACCCCGAAAAGAAGGAAATGCAAATTATGGCCATGGAAAATACTTTGTTTTTTTTCTTGCTATTACAATGCTAATATTTCTGGCCATTAAAGTAAACCGTTTTTATTATTTTACTCATAGCTGTATAACCCAGTATTCCAAGTAGACAGTTGCCTTGCCAAGAAAGAGACACAAGTATGATTTGGTAGTGTGGATGCCTTGCTGAAAGTTTCTAAGGGAGTCAGCTCCCCTTTGCTTTCTTAGGCCAGCTGGAAGATTTCAACTAAGAGGGCGTCAAACTTCATCTGCAAATATGTACAGACAGGTAGATATGTTGGAGGAAGGCACCATCACAGGTAACTGATGGCAAGTATAACACTGTTGTCCTCCATCATTTTGTACGAGTGGGTTCTTGCTTGGAGTAGCAAAGTAGATTTCACCTTGTCCAGAAAAAATACATAACTGCCCTAAGGCTAATTCCTTTCTGTTTCAGAGACACCTTAATCAGTAGTAAACTAAATAAAGCTCAAAACAGAGATTATTGCTATAAATACACTTACAAAATAAATAAAGGAAGCATAGAATACTGCATACCATATTGAATGGGGGTTTGGTTGTTTGTTTTGTTCTTGTGGATTTGACTATCAAAAGTGTTATGGAAAAACATGTACAAAAATCAAAGTTCACTCTTATGGTTGCTGCTGCTGTCTCAGAGACCGGCCACTTCTGCTGCCAGTCCTCTAGATCAGGTACAGGTCATGTCTCTGAGCATCAGGCACTTTTTGAGAATCAGACCTTTTCAATTTTAAATTCTTGCATTCAATGATTTTCTGTAAAAGTACAGCCAGTCAATCCTGAAAACCTGGGAGTAGGAGGAATTATTTGAAAGATGTCTCTAGAAGACTTTCAGAGTCCTTTTTTAGACTGAGCTAAGAAAGTCCATAACCTGATTTTTAGTTAAAATTAGAAGACTTGTAATTGTATAGTTTGATCTGGCTGGTACGAAGTACTAAGAAAGAACCTATTTCTTTCTAGTGTGTTCATCCATTTTCACTATTCAGCACACTTACAAAGTGCAAGCCAAAGGCAACTAACTCTCAGCAGGACAATAAAATCAATTATAAGGAAAGCAATTTTGATTTAGCTCTTCTGCTTGGTCATTTAACAAGTTTATACTAGACAGATGAGATCTAGAACAGTTCTTTATTAAATAAAACCTTTACTAATAAAAGCAATATTAAAATCACTTGGATTTCACTGCCATAAGATTTCACTAACATGGTACTGAAAAATTCACAAAATCTGCGAGAAAAAAAGAACATTTCCTTCCTCTGCGACTGCTAGCACTGAATCTGGATTTAGAAGGAAATCTAGGTGATAGGCACAGATCCCTCCTGAGGGAGTGCTTTAAAAATTCTTGAACCCCAGCAGAAAATACTCTTTCTCATATTTAAATCATTTGACTTTGAACCTATTTTTTATTGTCTCTTAAAATATCCCAACATCTGTGCAGTGGAAATATTCTCTTTGCCTTAATTAGAAGTATAAATGAGGGTACACCTTCAGATTCATAATGAAGACACGGTGCCTGTGTCACTGCTAGTATTGCAGACATGCCCAGAAGAATTCTGTGCCCAGAGGTGAGCTGTCAGGTACTGGCGCACAATTAGGCCAGCAAACCTTTTTTTCATTGCTATGCTGCCTACAAAGATGATTTGGGGGGCTGATCCCTGGAATAGGCACAGTACCACAAAATTGTTTGGCAGAGTATGAACTGGCACGGGCCAAAAGCAGCCCAGGGACCATTCTGACAGTACAGGTAATTTACAGTCCCCAGGAAGGCCCTCAGGCACTGTTTAGTTTACCGCTGTAGCCATGATCAGCTTGGCCCAGACATAAAGAGGGAGGTAGGAATTTTGTTCACATCCAAAGCAACACTTGGCAGAAAAGTTTCAGACAGTTTTGAGGCAAAAACAGAGGTTTCATATCAGAAAATCCATACCATATCCTTTGATTTGTAAAAGTAAAAAATAACTTTGGAGAGGTGGTTCTGAGATTCAGTATTCTTTGCCAGATTTTTAGTCCTTGATCACCAACATTGCTATTGTCAGGAAAAGTTCCCAGCTCCTGCCAAGGTTTTGCAAAGCTGGGCTCTTTGGACAGACATTGAAATTGGTCTTTTAACTGCAAGTCCATTTAAAAATCTGAGAAACTGAGTCTATTAAATATAATAGAACTGTAGGGCTGAGAAGTCAAGAAGTCAGCTTAATCTATCTCTCTACTTCTAAGCACGGGTAAATATTTTCAGACAAATTCTGACACATACTTGGTATACTTTTAAAACTTCTAAGGATATTATTTCTGCCACCTGTCTCAAAAGTGTCAGCAGGTAAGTAGCATTACTAGAAAGTTTTTCTCTAATAGCTAATCCAAGTCTTTTCGGCATTTAAAGAATAAAAAAATTACTTGTTCTGCCCCAAATGAAGTGTAAGCCACCTTTCACATGCTGCAAAAATATGGATTATATGTCCATTCAATCTTCACTTCCTCAAAACTGATTTGTTAAACCTGTTATCTACCTCATTGAATGACCGCTGCTCACTTGCTTGCTCTCACTCTCTCTTGGTCCCCCGTGCACCCCAAAAGTAAAAAAAGCTGAGATTTTATCAGTGTTAAAAAATGCAATGTAACTGCTTACATACAACGTTCTTATTAACATACTTGTAAATGACACAGGCAATGCTGCAAAGAGGCTGTACCATTGACTCACATTCAGTTTAACCTTCTCTGTATTCTCCAGATTCTCCTCTGGAGTGTTATCATCAACCTAATAACTATTCATTGTATATTTATTCATCTGTTTCTTTTCCTTCCTACATTTGTTTTCCTTGTGTTTGTTTTTATTGAACTCCTCTATGTTATTTTGGTCCCTTTCTCCAGTTTGTCAAGATGATTCCGAATCCTAATCCTAAAGTCTTTCATCCCCTTGTCACACTCAAATGTTTCAGTGTGGCGTATAAATAAACCCTGAGAATACTGGGTGGAGCAGAGCTCACGTATAGCTCTTTAGCCAATAATGAAATCCCCTGAATCAAACATTTATCATGAAAGATATTTGATGGGCCATCAGATTGATGGTATTATCTAAGGCTGTCCCACTGCAAGACTTTTTATCTTAATCTAATTTCTAAAACCTGTCTCCAACTACTGTTTTTCTTCATTCATTATGAATTCTTCCTTCAGTGATTTCTCATGAACAAGTGTTTCCCCCTCCCTAAAACCATAAGAACTCAGTGCAGTGACGTAATGTAGACGAGAGCTGTAATGTATATGAGAGTTTCTGAAAACACAGCGGCAAAGAGGGAATGCCCCCAATGGGTTAGTCAGGAGGGAGACTAATTTATTTCATCCCCTATTTTGTGCAGATGTTCTTGCAAAATTCTTCTTAACATCTTGGCTCATTCATTTGCCCTTTCTTTGGGAAAGACCTAATGAGAAATCTCATCAGAGAGACAAAAACAGCCCCAGGAGATGAATTACCTTTTCACTCATAGCTGACCTGTTCGCAACTCTGCTCTTCCAAGCAGGAAGTTGAATTAACCAACTCCCAGAGATCCCTATCAGCAAACATTTCCATGATTCTGTGAAGTGGGTACTTGCTACTGATGGAAAGAGTTTTTCAAAATTTTTGATGCAAACTTTTTTTTTTTTTTAAATTAAGGTCTTTCAAATCAGACATTTTCCCTGAAGAGTAATCAGTTTTACTGTAATGTTGGGTATTTGTAAACTTCTCAGTAAGTTTCTAATTAAGAATTAAATTAAATTGTTGTTTATCAATCCCCCTCATGTATCATACTAAATACTGAAAGGTTTTAGTAAAAAAGGAGGGTTTTGCAAAAAAAAAAAGTTTGTTATTAAGGACCTTTTTTTAACTTCTTAAGTAAAAAGAGGGGTTTTAGTAAAAATGCTAATCACCAAAACTGCAAGAAACAATTAAAAAACAGTATGAAAAACTTCTCAAGCTGTGTAAAATGGGTATTTACCAACCTTTAAAAAAGTAGAAAAAACCTCAGCATTCTTGTATTTTTATTTTACAGTAACCTTTTCTCATTTTTCATCGGGCATCTCGTATTTTCTAAAATCTCATTAACTTAAGCCACTTGTATTCACAGGCATGAAAGATCCCTCCATAGTCTGCATGATCCCGAGCTCTGGTGCATCTCCTCCTCAAGATCCAGGGGGCGGTTTAACAAAGGCTATTCCCAGATTTTGCCCAGGCTTTCTGCTTAGCCTGAATATGGTCTATCGTTTGTATCTTCCTGACACGTCACGAAGTGAAACAAGCCAGCTTCTCCTAGCAGAGTTCCTCCATAAGATTCTTTTTATCTTACTCTGCACAGACCGTTCGAAGCCCTGCCTCTATGCCGCATGTGTTTTCCAGATTATTTTTTCACTCTTTTATCGCACAGCTATGGGAATCAGCTCAGATTAAGTTAAAAAAATAACACCACATCCCGGGTTTATGTTGTGGCAAGGAGCGGGGAAACTTTTTTAGGCGGGTGGGGAGAGCAGGGAAGTTTAGACATTTGCCATTCATTAAAACTGCTCTTCCTAGTGCCGCCAAGGAGACTATTGCTCATGCTCGGTGTGTTTTTCTAAAAGAAATGGAAGAACCTTTATGCTTAGCCGCAAATTACTAGTGATTTACTAGTGATTCACTAGCTCAGTGACAAACTATCCTGTTCAAGGTATAGAACTGCAAAATGTGTCCTCTAGTTTACGTTGCTTCTTTGCAATTTTTCAGAAATATTGCTACTACTTCAGCATTGTCTTTTTTACAGCCAAGTACCTTTGTACTTAGGAACGGAAAGCTTCAGAGGTGATAGAACAACTTACTTCTAACTCACAATAGTAAAGTACAAGCACGGAGGAGAGGGGCAAAATGTCCTTTTCTAAGGTAAGGAAAACATTAACCCCTTTGGAGTTCCAAACAAACCTGTGGGAAGTAGAAATGCACTCGGAAGGAGTGTTGGCAAAACGTATGCTGACGGGTTAAAGATGCAAATGCTTTAATGGAGTGCAAGAAAACTTGCAGGTCAAAAAGCGAAGGATTCCCTTCCCCCCTGCTCTGCTTGAATATTTCTTCCAGGGATTTGAGAACTGCGGGATGACGTGGAATGGGATAATAAAACCCTGCGAGGCTCCGGGTGTTCCACAGCCTGGCCTCGCTCACAGCAGCTCTGGACACTTAAAATTAAAAGTCCCAGGGAGTGAGTGAGTCATCTTGCCTCCCAGCTTCTCCCCTTGCAGAAGGGGCAGGCAAAAGAGGCTGAAGATTTCCCCTGCAAATGTCTCGATCTTGCAAGTTTTAGTCAAATCATAGCAGTAATTTTTTTTTATGTTACTGAGGAACTGCAACAAAACAAACAAAACTTACATCCTGAGCTCTAGCAATTCTCGGCGTATCAGACTGTGCCACTAACAAACTCTTTCAGAAAGCAAAAAAAAAAAAAAAATCTTTGCTTTTATTCCAGACTCCTCCCTTTCTCCCTTTTTTTTTTTTTTTTTTTTTGTGTGTGCTGTGTGGCTCTTAATTTGGAATTGTTGACTCTCTTCTTGTCCTGACCATCACAAGGGACGTACAGCATGCATACCGTATAATTGGGAAGCGGTTCAGGAAGCTGCCACGTCTGTAGGGCTGCAGCACACAAAAGGAGGCGGAGGTAACAGGAATACCTTCTACTTGACAAACTTGGAAATTCTGGTGCCACATCAGCAGGAGCACATCCCAGCACAGCGCTCTTCAGTCGCTGCAGAAGTAAAACGCACCACAGAAGTAATTCAAGGCACAATGCTCTTCCCAAACGCCTGCTAATTTTCGCCCTTCTGCCCCTCACGTCTCAGTCAGACTTGAAAGGTGGTATTACACACTTCAAACCTCACTGTTGAAAACAAAGTACCTAATTCCATTTAGGAAAATAGGAACTTACTGCCTCTGTACCCGAAAGCCTCACAATCCACTTCTCTGTGAATTAGGGAAGAACTGAGGCACAGAGAGACTGAGGGTATATCAACACCGTGTCGTGCAATTCCACGTACAAATACCTGAGCTACCTCAGGAGCTACAGCCACCCGATGTTGCTTGTACCCCAATGTGGAGCCCCAGGTTCCCATGGCTTCTGGTACTAGAATTAATTCAGGCACGTCTGGATGATGGTCCAACTCCCATGTAGACATAAATGTCATGCTGAGCTACGTTTGGTACCACTATGGTCACATTCCGAATACCCACCATATGTGAAAACTAAACCTTTTTTTTTATCGAGAGGTCTGGAGAGGGACTTTGAGCCACATGTATGAGATACCTTACCTGGGTTTGGGGCCGTTGGGTAGTCTTTTAATGGAGCATGTCTATACCCCTTCATTTATAAACACTTATGTGTATTTGCAATTCAATGAACTATGAAGAGCTGTTGCAGGAACAATTCATCACTGCATAAGCAAGGCCAAACAGTGACTACCTGTATGGATGCTCTCCCTGTAGGGGTAATGGCACAAACAAAACCACCCAGTTTGTTTGCTCAGCCCCTAAAAGTAGCAAACTATTAATTAGAGAAAACCTTTTCTGCATGAGCCTTTTTACACCTATTTATGGCTGGAGTTAAATCGGTGCAGTGCTCTAATGTGGGGTAGCTCTACTGTGATAAACACCTGTGGTTTAGATTATTTGGTATATAGTTAAAGCCAACCAATATTTTCTTCTAATGCACCCTGTGTTTGACACATAGTTTGGCCAAACAGTAACCATTAGGACTGATATTAGGGCAGCTGTGTGCCTGCCTCAGAAGCCTTTTTGGAAGAGTTTAGTTAACATTGTTCAACTGTTCCTTAGAGCCCAGCATGCCGGTTCTGAGCTCCCATGCAGCATTTTGCTGCAGGTGATCTCAGAAAATAAAAGAGTGGGTGTCATGGCTCAATCTCAGAGACTATGGGTCTGAGGACAGAAAAGACTGGTGAAATGCCCTCTGTAAAAATCATCTTTTGAATTATCAGACCTGGCATCGTACGCCGGTTATTAAGAATTACTAACATCCATACTTGATCTGAGATGTCAAAGCGTGCAGAAAAGAGCAGGGACATACAGAGACTTGAAAGTGATCATAAAAGCTTATGTTGGGAGCAATAAGGAGAAACAAATACCAGAATTCAGAGAAAAATAAAAGGAATAAGTGAAGTTTTCCTAAAAGTCATGTTTTATGTAGACAGGAGCAAGTTGATATGGACGTTTAAAGGTGAACATTAAGGTATCCAAGTACTATTTTTCAAATATTTTGGGAAAGTTCAAAGAAATCATGAAGACAACTACACAGATGAGTGTTGGGTCATCTAGAAAATAAAGGCAATTCCGGACTTTCCTCAGCTGGTGACTGATGTTCAGTCATATCTTTTGACTGTCCTCAGTGCCCTGTTGAATCACCTGAACATAATCTCCTGGTGTGGGGATCAGAGGCAGCATCCCATTTTCCAGAATGGAGAGAGCTGAATAATTTACACAGTATTTACTATATAAATTCTGTGATTGTGGGAAATCTGAAATGAAATATGTGCACACGTCCCTTCGATGTCTAATCGCTCTGTACAGATATCCCTGTGTATGTGCCGAACACTGATATGAACTTAACACCTGTACCTCTAACATCTATTTTACAGTAAAAATCAAAGTGGCATGAAGTGGCTGAAGTGTCGTGGCAGGATGGCAGCTGGGTGCCATCCAACTCTGTTACATTAACACCCCTCCTCTGAAAGAGAACTGCAGGACTTAGATGCCAGGCTCGAGGAAGTATTTATTTTTCTGAAACAACATCTGGCTCTTTAACGAACTCCACAGGTGGCTATGTTGGTGGTTTCTCATCTCTTATGTGGTTAGTGCTCTGTGTGGCTAGCTTAAAGAGCCCATCACATCAATGACTGGTTCATTCAGCCTGAACTATTTGCGTTGGACTTAGGGATACTGTGGGATCTGTATAACCTCACTAAAGCCTCTCCTGAAGTAGGTGCTTAAAAGCATCTACAGTTCAGACCGGAAAAAGGGGATGGTATGTTTGTGTGCATAAAGTTTAGCGCAGGCAAGCTACCATCTGACCAGTCTTTCTGAAACAGTTTATCCAAATTATAATATTTTTGTCCTTAATAAGGAGATAAAACATATTACACACCTAAACTAAAAGAATATTTTAAGGCTACGGAGTCAAGCACCCAAATACAAAAAAACAGAAGAATTGAAACTGTCGGGGGGGAGGAATGTTCAAATAAACTGGTAAAAGGCACACCTTATTCTTTTCTTATTAGAAATGTTTTTGGATACTTAACACAGCTCTCAGCCATATTGTTTTAGATTGGCTGCAAATTTCTGCAGAAAACTGAAATTTTGATTCCCTAATGCAATATTGCCTCAGACCATTTTTAGTGCTCCCCTCATAATAGCCCATTGTTAGCAATGCATTTGTTCACACGTCCCGATTTTCCCCACCAGAGATTTAAAAACATTTGGATACAAAAAAGTCCTGGCTTCTTACTGCTTTCCAGCTTTTTACCCACGCAGTGAAGAAGATAAAGGACATTAATAACTACACTGAGATAGTAGAGATCAAAGAACCATGCTTTTGCTCCATCTCTGGTTCAATTTGGGCCAGTCAGATTGGTCAAAAATTTCAGAGGCAGCTACTGGGAGATTTCATGTCAATAGAGAGCCCTGAGAAGTGTAAATTATGGAGCTGGTTCAAACCTATGCCAGATCCTGGCCTCCTAGGAACAGCCTTAACTTGCAGTTTAGTTGCTTAAAAAAAAAAAAAAAAAAAAAAAAANTAAGAAGAAAAACTAAGCAGCTTGATGAGCATGAGAAATGAAGCCTGGTTTCCTCTGCCTCTGCTAAATTACCTGGAGTCCAGTAACATGACTTCTCTCAAGTGTCGCTTTCCCAGAGCGGGGTGTAGAAGCCTTAACTCAGGTCTCTCTCTTCTGTTCAGCATCCAGTTTCCACAAAACTTGTAAGAGCATAGTATTTCCAAGGCCTCTAACCCTCTCTCACCTGTAGTTAAAACAGCCAGAAAGTTAAAATATCATTAAGATGGGAACAGAAAGACACTACAATTGCTCAAGTCTTGTTAGTTCAAGAAATTGGATCAAAGAATTACAGTGTCAAAGAGACACTCTGCACCACATCCACCTCTGAGGTACCCCGACATGTTAGTGTAGGGAGAAATCTTTACATAAGCAGGAAAGCCTTTTGTTCTCCCTCCTGCTGATGCTCAGGGAAGTTACTCTCCAGCCCCATACAATATTAGTAGAGGGGGTGTCAAACTGAAAGAGACTGTATTCAGCTGTATTCAGCTATATTCAGGGTAAACAACTGGCTTCACTAGGGCCAGGTTTTCAACCCAGAACCTCTACCTTGGGCATGTAATGGGGTCTATGGAATCCTCAGACTTCACAACTGAATACAGATCACAATGCCATGTTACCTCTGAAGTGATCTTTCAAAGACAAGGTTAAAATGTATCATGAGTTTCACTGAAATTGTTCATACCCTGAAGAGACTTGGGAGGAATGGTGGAGCGACCTTGGGTCCTGAATGACAGTATTGAGTAATTCTCTGTAAGATGTATAAATTCCTTTAGTCACAGCTTGCCACCAAATCTAGGGTTTGACTTTTAGCTGTAGTGCTTAACTTCATATCACTTGAGGAAACAGCTGCTATTAGCAGAGAGCAATCGCAACTGATGTATTTATTTAACTTGGTCCTGCAAAGGCATACTGTTTATTAACTACCATGGAAGATATTCATCCACCTGTACTTAAGATGTAGTGTGTATCCAACAGACAAGGACACACTCTGATACCTTTCCCTGTCAGTTGTTTCTTTCCACTTCCACACAAAATAATTCCCGACTTCCAATTTCAGCAGAACTTCTAATCAACCAATATACTAACTTATCTGCATATTTTGAACTTATTGCACAATTTATATGTAGATTACCTGCCTGAAATATTACATCAACTACATTTAAAGCTAGATGTTCCATTAAGCATAAGAATTACTAGTGCATTAAAATAGCTTCTGATGATCTGAAGAACATATCTTGCAGCATGACACACAACAGAAATGCAGTGATGATCTGTGCCTGTAATGAATACAAAAGTAATGGAAATTAGTATCATGCAGGTTTAACCTATGACAAGGGGTACACTCAGGTACACTTCTGATCTGTTATATGAAATTTTGACAGTTCCTTGGGTGTAGGAACGTTGCTTTGAAGTGTTTCTCTTTCTTTGGGCCCAAATTATCTTCCTTCTTCACTGAGGCAGTGCTGTACCCAGACTTGTGAATACTCAGTGCTGAATCAGACAGCCTAAACTCAAGCCATCACCCAGTACCAGCTGAAGGCAGTGATTGCCCATCTCTCCAGTCCTCCGGGACTGGGATTCCTTCTGCTGGGGAGTGACATATGGAAGAAATATGTGCAGTCTTTGAGCCTGAAACTGATGGAGAAAAGCCCCAGACCTGGAATGGCTTGGGCTGGTGGAACTAAGGATGATCTTTAGCCTCCATACGCAGACAGAGTGCGATATGTTCTATCATAGGATGTTTCTGCACAGCTGTGAATCCTCTCTGTCCTTTTCTTCCCCAGTCCAGTGGGGCTGCAAGCCCAGCTGCACTCGCATATAGCAAGTGGCTTTCTAATGTTGCGGTAGAGAAAGAAAATGAAGGGTGGACATCTGGTTTCTGAATCACAGCTCTGATTAACAACAACTGTCCAGATTGAACGACCTTCTAAGAATAAACATTGAACATGGAAACCATCACTTCTGCAAGGTGAGTTTCCTTCCGAGAGGAAAAAAACAGAGGAAGGCTTTATGCCTCCCACCTCACAAGCACGTGCTTTGAATACTAACATTGGATGAAGGATACCAATTCCTCGTGTGCACCATACTCTGGCAGTTTTGAGAATCTATCTGTTCATTCCTTCTGATCTTTGTTTTTAGTAGATCAAAATAATGGTTTTTTTTCTCTAATGAAATAAGTATTTTTTTGAAACTTAACTTAAATTTTTGAATACTTTTCATGAATTCACGAGGAAATGCAAACACATTGCACATTAGGTGTTGATAAAATTTATTTTTTAATTTACTTGACAAACATAAAAAGCAATTGTTTACATTTCCATCCATTCTAATTAATATGCACCAGGTGCTGTACAGGCTTCCCTTAGCCTTCATCATCTGGATTTTCCTTACACTTTAATTCCTGATTGGGTGACTTTAATACAATTACTTAGCCTAATTTTTGCAGTATCTTTTACATATTATTAAATGCTGTAGTTAAAGCTTCTTCACCATATACACAGAATTTTCATGCCTTTGTTTCTATTGTAGACCAGACATTGTCCAAACAAAATTATTTTACTGGCTTTCTGACAAAATAAAACCACTTGTCTTTAAAAAAAGAAGACATTTTCAGCTCAACGCTAAAGATTAATTCACACACTAAAATTTCTCTTTCAATCCATTTATTTCACCTGCTGCCAAGTATCCATACCATAAACTTCTTCAAGATCTTATTTCTATAACAATCAAAGAATAACAGGAAATCAGATTTCACATTATGCAAATATCCAATTTTTAGCTTTATTAAGTTGGAAACTAAACTAATGGCTTAACAATACAGCAGATTTCCTTCTTACTACAGCTGGTCCATATAAAGAACCACACAGTCTACAAACAAAACAGAAATATTTTACTCAATCACATTGTAAATTTTTATCACAGGTCCTTGTGACAGGAGTGCAAGACAGGACTGTGTTTAATAAATTACGATAGTACTGTTGATATTTCACAATTACATGCCTAAATCACTAAGTACTCCGGCTAACTGGGGGACTCGTGTTGGGATGAAATGCACAGAGGAGGAGTGCAGCTACGGGAGGTACTTATACAGTGAATATCAGCTGGCCTAACAAGGGTTTGGCAGCAGCCATGATCCTACAGCATGCCTCCAGCAGCAGGTAGTTTGATTCTTCCTTTGAAGACCCATTTTTGCTATAAGGAGCCTACGACCATCCCAACAAAACCAATGGACTTGAAAATCCAACCCCTCAGAGTTACCAATGAGTTACTTCATCAGTTCCAAGGGGTCAGCTACTAAATACCATACTTAATTTGGAGGAGAAAACACTGGATCTCTGTCCTGATAAAGGTTTAGAATCTCTCTGGAGGTTAGAGGATATACAAAGTGGGATGCATCCTACCCTACGTGACTATAGGTTGGGTTTGGTAACGTGTGATACATGTCTAATATGATTCATACTGCTTTTTGGATAAAGGTTTGTACAGTGGGTTTATCATCTGGGGACTTCAGTAAATGAATTGCAAAACAGAAGCCCACAAAGTCTCCTGTGTGATCCATAGGGTTTAATTTCTCTGCCATATACCGGGCCTGTACTGCATTCTGCCTGCAGGAGAAGGGGAAGGCATTTTCCAAACAAAGGGCTGGAGTCAGGTGTAAAAGACTTCTAGATCTGAAATCCCATTTCAATAAACACCCAACTTTAGAAAGTGTGCAGCTGAGAAAAGCTTCGGACAGCTTCAGCTTTCACCCTTGCCATCTGAGCCAAACACAGCTGTCTATTATGAAATCCAGTCTATTGCAACCCCTTCACACAAAGACAGACACATAAGCAGATTTCAGCAAAAATTCACAAAGCGACGGAGGGCCAGCCCCTGAAAGCTTTTATTCTGCCTTAATAAAAGCCATCAATATAGACCTGCCTTTTTAAGTGTAAAATCTGCTTCAGCCCCTATTAATTCGGACCTGCCTGGCCCAACTCCTGGCCACAGGGTCAAGAGCCTGGTTGTCCTCTCAGAACCTCTTCCTCTGGGCACAGTCCCAGTCGGGGAGAGGTCCCTGCACTCTTCTTGCCGAGCTGGTGCCAGGGTCATGCCCAGAGCAGGAGCTGCAGGGCTGGGACTCACTGGTTTTCACGTTCTCCAAAACAGCAAGCCCTAAACGGGAGACAACATGCACTCAGAGCCCTTGGAAGGTGGCAGAGTGGTCACTCTGGTGCTGCTTTCCTGCAAATTCTGTTTATCTAAGGAGGCCTGAAGGTGGCTACCGCTGATACCATAGTTCACCCTTAAGTTGCCAGGCTGAAATGTTTTCTTATGGTTTCTAGCTTGGTCTTTTTTCCTCTAGTGCAAACTAGTAATAACAACAATAAAAGCAGCTTAAATATTTTTCTTTCTCTCCCTCTAAGGTAGACAAGATAATAGCGGCACGAGGACTTGCAAGACAGCATTAAATCTTTTGGTTGTTTGTTGGTTTTTTTTTTAAAAGCACTTTGAGAAAGCAAACTAAACTAAGGCAGACTGCAACATGGTCATTCTTTCCATAGGGTTTTGTTTATACATTAAAGCACATGTCTCAGGCTGTGGCATTCAGTTGGCTGTAATTTCTAGGTTAATGAGAAAGGCCTTGCACAAATTCCAGCTCTAACATGTGACTGCTGCTTTTATGGCTACAAAATGGAAGGGAGCGGGGGTCCCACGCTTATATTTACTTTTCTCAGCTGGAGGCCATACAATGCCATTGATTCATAAGGTGAAACCGCTTGCGACTGGGGAGCCAAGTGCACTGTGAAGCATCATGGGTTTTTATTTCTGTATAGATGGAGATTTGCCTGGAGTGAGCCCTCACCAATGCAGAGGATTCTTCACTCCAGAGTCTTTAGTTTTGCTCTGAAGGTGAAGTGCCTTGGAGGTTGTGAAGGGCTCAGTTGATATAGGTGCACATAGCTGCGGGCATTGAATTGCACTACCTGAAGACCTGTCACTTCAATTCCAGCGGCACACGCTTAACAACCTTTCAGGCACACTTCCTCTTCTCATCCAGACACACTGATGTCTTCAGCGATCAGCTGCAGGTTGGTAAGGAAAATTAACTCACCCAAACACCATTTTCTTTAACTTATTTTTCATTTCAGTTTTAGAACAACTGATGATCAGCCAGAACGCTGCTAAGAAAACAAATCAGTAGCCATCTTCACTGTAAAACAAAAATTACTTCTGGCATTTCTGATTTTTTCCAATGATTTCAAAATAGTCTAGTAATTAGCAGGATGATAAATAGGTGTAATGACATTTTTCTAAAGTACTTGGCTTCTTTAGGACTTTCTGTACTTCTCACTGAAGTGGGATACTGAAGTTAACTGCACAAAACGTAGGGATATGTGTACTAGGATGACACATGTTCCACAACAAGCAGAAATACAGTGCAATTTAACTAATGAGAACACAGTTGCACAGTGCTGAATTTCACCAGAACACAAAGGGTGGTTTCTTTCCAACGTAGGGTACCACAGGAGTCTTTAGTGTGTGTGTTCATTTCTAGATCCCATCTGAGATGCAGTACCTCAGCAGATGAATTTTTCTTTCCCTAAATAAGTTATGAGCACTTTTTCTGTTTACAGAAACTTCCTCTCTCCCTTAGCCAACAAAAGTAAAGTATTTTATGATATCGCAATATGATAACTCTTCTGGGTTCAAGCCTGGAACCTCCCACAAACCTGCCACTCTGGCTTCTTTTACTTTCTTTTCTTCCACATTCAACTATAAATTAGAAATGTTTTAAAGCTTGTCTAGTAAGTTTCCAGAAAGGTAGGAGTGGATGACTGCAACACAGCAGGCAGAGCCAGGTGCTGGTAACAGGGTCCATCAAGAGGTGGAGACTCAGCATGTCTGGAATCAGGTCCAGGGTCCTTCTGGAGACTCCAGTCATAGAATCATAGAATTGCTGAGGTTGGAAGGGACCTTTAAGATCATCAAGTCCAACCATTAACCTAACCTGACAAAACCATTTCTAAACCATGTCCCCAAGTACCACATCTACCCTTTTTTTTAAACACCTCCAGGGATGGCCATAAGCAATAGGAGACAGGCTGCAGAGAAGCCTGGTCCAAAGTTCATGCAAGATGCAAGTTACCTACTGCACAGGGCCCAAGTCCATCCAGGAGGCAGGGCCAGAAACAGGGCTGGAGATGGTACACCTGTAACATAACTGAGGGAGGAACTGATGGCCCCAGGCTGAGCTGAAATGGGGTTCTCATGGGTCAGGGTGGAGGCCCCAGGGTGAGACTCGTTATCAATAAGGCCTATTAGTGGCTTCAGAGTCCTGACAAATACCTTCTTTACAGGTGGTGTCTTCTGAATTGGGGAGAACAGCATGGAGAATGCTACTATTAAATACTTTTTCCATTTAAATGTCATGTTCTAGGCGTCTCCAGGTGCACAACAGTATAGAGTGTTTCTCCTTGCTTTATCTGCAAAGGTCCATTGTCTAATATAATTTTCACTCCTATCATTGAAGTGCAATAGGGCATTTTTGTTGGGAAGATGCAGTCTCTCTATCTTATTAGCTATTGCTTTGAACAGTCCAACAAGAATTGGGAATACAGAAATATCTCAGCCTTCCCACAACACACGCTCAACACGTCACCTCTGCAGAAAGGTACGTTCTTCAGGTGATCCATCTGAAACTCGGAGGCATTCCCTTTTTCTTTTGCAATAAACATGGAAAGATGAATGCTCTTTTCTGATGCAAAACCAGTCTGCAAACCACCAATGACACTGTTACACTCCCACAAGCACCGGGAGCCAACACAACTTCTTTGCATTCCTACGATCCACACAGAGATGGGACATACGTGGCAGATGGGCCCTGTGCCGGTACCCTGCCCAGGAAGCGAATTTCAACTTAAAAGATCAGTCGGTAACTTCAGAGGCTGGAAATCTTGGTTGCAGGCTTAGTCCATTTGACAACCCCTGCAGAACTGTTGTGTAATGGTACGGAGAAATGGAATAATTAGCAAGTTGATAGATATGCCACTCAAGATTTTAGTATTAAAGCTGCAGAAGCCACTGTGGACTGTGAGGACTCACTCAGCAGGAAATGCAGCCATGGAAATTCTTGCAGTGGGAAAACTGGACTCGCTTTCTCCACCTTCATTTCAGACTGCACACACATCACTGGAAAAAAAAAATAAATGAGGACCTCAAATATTCCTAAACATTCTTCTTCTCACTCCTGCAATTCAAGGGGTAAATTCATCTGCACCCCTTATTGAAGAAATGTTCTTTCTTCTGAGAAAACACAGGAAATCTGATAGCACTTTAATAAATGGGCTAGACACCTACCCAGGTTGCAGAGTTAAGGCAAGGCAATGTTCAGTGATCTCGTCTTGATTTGTAAGTGAACAACAGGAGTGAACCTTCCGTAGAAAAGAATTAAATCACATCCAAAGGCAGCCGTTATTTTAGCTTTGGAGCAGCTTATTTTTTGCACAACCAGTGCTCCCCCAGCAATCTGTTTATTCCTATTGTGTTTTTTGTTTGATGTTAAGACAAAGTTCCTGGGGTAGGAGGTTGGAAAAGAAAATACAGTTTCTTGCTACAAACTGTTAACGGACTCTTGCTTTGCTTTGCTCACTTTAAGTATTTTGCTTAGTTTGGCCCATTCCTCTGTTTTTTCTGGAAACCTCTCATTTTTCTTTTGCTCTGCCTTCCAAAACCACAGTGCACTGAAAAAGAATTTTTACTATGGTGCGTCTCTGCTTCAAGGAATGCTCGCTTTGTACATCCCTATATACCTGCACCCTACATTTTCAGGATCGTATTTATACAAATGAAAAATATTTATCCCACCGTGGTCTTATTTTCTGAAAAGCAAAGGACAGAAGTTTCAGCTAGTTAACGGGGGACGATCCAGCTGGCGTCTCTAATGGAAATGATTACGGCAGAAACATTTGCAATCACTTAAGCGTGGGCTCCCATGATGCTTAGCAGAAAAGGCTGAAAACAATTCAAAATAAATGTAGTGCGATCTAAACAGGGAAGGCGGAAATGAAAGATAATTTCCAGCAAACAAAGGAGAAGCCTTTCTCACCATTCAGGGTCCATTAACTACAAGATTTTAAAGTCATTTCAGCAACTCCGTTACAAATACGCAGAAAATTAACACGTATGGAGCCTATGTATATTCTGCAGCTCAGCTACAGTCATCCACATCTGTTTCTGGTTTAAGTTATACCTCGCGCTGGCATGGATTCAAAAAGCAGCAGTGGAAGTGAGTCTGGGTCTGGGACTTGACTGGGGTAAATGGATGCAGCTCCACTGAGAGAACTGGAGCTAAATCAGCTAATAATGTGGCGCTACATTTCTAGAGACATGTATTTCGAGAGTTTTCCACCTTTTCACTCCCTCTGTGTCCAACCAGCTCTTCTGCACAGGAGAAGTAGAGTCGATACCTTGGCCATAGGCTTCAGTCCTATAACTGTGTATGAACTTTTTTGAAATGCCAAAAAAAGAGAGCTTAAACATTATTAAATTCAGAAAACAGTTCCTGTTCCCATCAGATTGCTTTAATTTTTGAATTTAAGAGGATTATTCATGTATTTATAAGTAGATAAGCTGAGGGCAGCATGTGATGTGTATGTGCATGTTTGCATATACATATATGTGCGTGTTATGTATGTGAGAAAAGCATTTCATATAAAAATAACTCAATAAGCAGTAAATTCCCTAGTAAACAATTTACTGTACCAGAACAAACTATACTTTCCATGTAAGTAGGTAATTTCCAAGCTTAAAACTGGAGAAAATAATCTCTTGGGCTGCTTCAGCATTTTATCTCACAAGATTTATCTTATATTGTAGCTTTTTACCTCCATTTCTTGGGTCTTAGTGGTGCATTGCCTCCATTTCACGTAATTTTATTCAGATTTAAACTACACGTTGTTTTATTTTAAAACTTTTTCTGCGGGACCTAGGGCTTTCTGTGAGAAGGATCTTTCAAACAGTAAAAATTTATGGAAAGAAGGCCAACACAAGTATTCTTTTATAGCTTAAATATATAGCTTAACTTTTCCATGTCTCCATGGCTTATATAGCCTGAAATACGTGAAATGTAGCCTTCTACCTAACTTCCATGAAGTCATTTCTAGTAGCAAAAATGTTCTCAAATTTTCAAAGCCTCTCAGCACTTCACAGCAATTTTATTGAATTTATTCTCACAGTACGGACAAGGACCTGCTACTGTTTGCAATTAATCCTTGAGAAACTGAGGCACAGAGAAATGAAATGTGAGATCCACCAAAACTCTTAAAATTCAAACTAAACACTTGCATGCTAGAGACCAAGAAAAAACTTGCCCGGGTGAATAAGCACATGAGCATCCTTATGTTGCCAGGTTTTCTCCAAAGAAAAGTAATTTAGGAGCCAGAAGTGCAGCTACTGGACCTCTTACACACTCAGCTAATGTAAGACACTCAGTACCTACATTCCTGTAGGGTTTCACACACATCCATACTTATGCCTAAGTGCCAGATGGGCCCAAATTAAAGAGGTTACATTAAGATCACCTTGCCTCCACAACTTGAACTAGTATTATCTCGGTTCAAGGTACAGCAGGCACAGTCTTCCCTTAAAAAGGCAGGAGTACAGAACTCAAGCTGTGATGTGGGTTCATCAGCCAAATCCAGGGTTCTGGTATCTGCTTCAGCAATTCCTCGTATATTTTGCATGCAAGAATGATGAAAGGATACTAAAGATGACTAAATTGCTGTCATATAGGGAGCAGCCTTGGCCTAGAAATCCCAGTTTCACACAGGCTCCTAATTGAAGCAGAATGGGACATGCTCGCTTTTAGAAGAGAGGCAAGATTTGGGTAATATTCCTATGATGTCTTATATTTCCTACTAGTTCTCTGCAGTAACATCTATACTAGTAGATATGATAAGCAAGGTCTGTTGCCTGGGCCTGTGGGCAAGAGGCACAACAGAGCTCATACCCAAACTGCACCTAAACTGAAACTAAGCCCTTCTCCTGGGAGAAGCTAGAGCCAGCGACGCAAAGTAAATAAGTGTAGGTCACAGGAGCCCAGGTATTTGGGGCTATACACCTTGTCTGTAGCAATCAAGGAACATGGCCCGCATCTCACTGGTTGCCTAACTATAGGACAATCCTTCCTCTTCTTATATTTGTTACCTGCGTGACTAACCAGAGCAGATTAGGGACTATTTAGAAAAATATAACAGGAATTGGTTTTGCTGGAATTCTGCCAGCTTTTGCAGATGATTTAGACAAATGTGTGAAAGGAGCATTTTCTTAACCCAAATAGGGTGGGATTTTCCCCAAGCAAATTAAGACCCGATATAGCTGAGCTTACCAGTCCCACAACGATGCCCTACCATGTTCCCTTTACAGTCAAAACCAAAAATGCCGACTTTCATACTTTTCATCTCATCCAAATGTAAGAGTCTAAAGTAGGTCAGATGAGTTACGTCCTTAGATCACCTGTTTCCTCTATCTAAAGGGAGCTTGTAGCACTACTTCTAATGTAGATATCTATATTGCAGATTTCTAAAGCTCAGACTTAGTGCTTGCCTTATATCCTCAGCAGAATAGATACCTGCAACTATAGAAAATATAGTCCAATCTAGTAGAGTATGTGTTCTGTGATGATGCAATCCACATAGAAACCTACTTGCATAAGGAGTTCAGGGAAGTTTTGAAACAAAAGTTGAGCTCTACCATAGATGCACAGAGTTTTATTTAATCAGCATGGTCTGAAGACTTTCTAGGTCTATTTGCCAGCATCCCTGCTTAATCCAGCATCATGGCATCATGTATATCTCATGGTACAATCACTGAAGAATAACAGGCCAAAGCGTAGGACAGATGAACTACTGAGAAAATGATTGATGAGGATTCCCACCTGCAATACAATTGGTAATTCTCTGTTCCAGCACTGGTTATTCTGCTATTTGGCAGTCATGTCATTTTACAGCAAATAATGGATGAGTCAGCTGCAGCAAACGAGTTCAGGGACTGCCTAGTCCCTGAACAGTAGGAGCCCAGGCACAAAAGGGTGTCTTGGCTTACTTTTGTGCTTCCATTCCACATTCACTGTCAACTCAGCTGAAGGTGCAAAGAGTAAAAGTCAGACCTGTGGTAAACTGCTTAGGGAACTTTTAGACAAGTTTCATTTTAAGTCCAACACAGCATAAGGTCTTTCAATGGCTGATTCAGGATGTTCTCTTCAGTTTTCGTTTCTTTGTTTGCAACTGGCTTTCTATGTGTCTAGGAAGAAGTCAAAAGAAGGACTGAAAACCAGTGAAGACTGAGCAAGATAAATTTTCAGATGACCTAGAAAGAATGGGGAGAAATACTATGTTTGGAGAGAATGGAAAGGAAAATTTCTCAAAAATATATTTTTTCTTAAAAGAGAAGACCTTAATATAGGCTAGCGTTGGTCAATTCTAATATAACAGAAGTAGCAAAGGGATAGGAAGGTGACACATTCAGTAGTAGATTTTGGATATGTAAAATGACATGGGGAAAGTTCGTAAGTGGTGATTCCAGTAAGGAATCCCAGACTATGATTTAATAATTTGTTAGTCCAATTTTGGTAAATGCAAATTAGGCAATGTGAAAAGGACGAACATTTACATGGTGAACTGATTGAAACTGAAAGCTTACAGCTTGAAAGGGGCAGTTTTGCAGTCCAGAGTTTGTCTGACTAATTTGTGAGGCAATTCAGCTTACTTACTAAGCTGCCAAAAAACAATTAAAAAAACAAAAATCAGTGGTTTTCAGCTGGTTTAGCGAATAGAGTTGGTTCACCAAAGAGTTAGATGAGAGCTCAACCTGGCAAAAAAGGGAGTGTGCAGCCAGGACCACATGGGAATGGAACCGCCTATTTTGGCAGCTGTTGAGATGTCAGACCAGCTCAGTCCATCTGATGCAACTGTACCACAAGTAGGAACAGCACTGGGTCCTGCAAATAGTTTGTCTTTAAAATCCACTAAACCTACCATACTTCACACAGTAAACACACAGACAGATACCACATGAGAAGGAGCAGGATCACATAAAGAAAAGAATATATAGGTACTACAGAAACAGTAATGCGCTCAGTTTTTAGCCCAAGATTGTCATTTATTTGAACTGTTTCACCCACCCTCATAACAGAGAAACTCTGTGAAGACTAGCTCACTAAAAGCAGTAAAGCTCATACCCCTTATCCAGATAGCTTATATGGGCACCTACAGGTGAAAGTTGTGACATGTTGTGTCAATTATTCCTGGTATCATCTGTAAATCAAACAAGATACTTCTGAAAAATAACAAAAAGTCCTTGTGGCTTTGATTTTTAAATTAGGTGAATAAACTTCAGATCTTAGTTGGTTTTATAACAAGATTTTTAATTTGGTCATCTACAAAGACTTTAGTGTATTTTTGTGTTTTCTTAGAATCTTACAGTTGTATGGAAGCAGCTAAGTACAAAGCAAACACATAACCATGAGTCATTAATGAACTAATTTTTAAATATTCACTAGAATGAGAGGAATAATAGACTGGATTTTTAATTCAGTTCTGCCAGTCAAAAGGATTTGCAGAGGAAAAAAAAAAAAAATTCTCCCTCCCTTTTGAAAAAAAATCTTAAGAAGAGATGATTTATCTACAAGTATGTCACCATTAAATGAACAATCAGCTCCTGCACTTTTATGATACAGCTAGTTCATTATGTGTTTATTTAAAGGTTTTTACCAAATTATAGCACATAGAGAAACAATACATTTTTCACAGATTTATTGTTTATGTTTAGTTGTCTTTCATATGCGCAGATTAAAACACAGCCTTGCTTGTATGCGTGTATGACACATGATAAAACATTGGCTGTCCCTTCTCAGCCATCACCACTGCCCCAGGAACAAGCAGGAATGGGTAGGGTCAGTCTGCACATCCATCAGCAGCTCCCGTGTCGGAAAAGAAAAGGACAAGTCAACTACTCAACCCCAAGGAGACAGCCATAGGAGGTTAAGTCCAGGATGTGATTTCAGTCTGTGAATCCTACTACCACACGGGAGAGGAAAAAAAAAAATAAAAATCAGGCAAGCTTTTCTCCAGCTTTTCCCCTATCAGCCAGAGCAGGAAGGAATCCCCCACTCACCATGTTGTGAGCTGTGAATCTTCCCCAGAACCCAACTCTCCCCAGGCCCTGAGGGAACTTCACTTCCCAGGTCAAACACTCCCACAGAGCTGGCGATGTGCCTTCTAGGTATTCCACACGCAGCGTCCGAGCGCTTACAGCCCATTGTGGGGGTAGGCAGAGACTGCTTTGTGCTTAATTTAAGGCAACAGTCCCCCGCCTGCTCAATGGGAACTATGTGGCTACTGTAAACATTTCATGTTCAGGCTACAGGGCGGAGGGGGAGGGCAGAAGGAGGCTTTTCTCCTTTTTTTCTGAGACCTCCTAATTTTAAGCGTAGATTCTGAGAGCTGAACTGCCCGTGGAGCCCAAGAGAAGAAACGTAATGATGAAGGAATCCTATTGCAGCAACAGCAGCACTGCCACATGGCTAACTAGCTGGAACAAATCACGCTATCGCTCTCCAGCCCTCTCCTTAAGGCACAAGCAAACGTGGCTCAGCAATAAGTTCTCCAAACCAGGGCTCCGGTTCTCAGATGGAGGAATTTCAAGGAAACTTTGCCACAGTCCTTTTAGGATTGGTAGGCTTATGAAAGTATTTCCTCGTCTTCTTTTCTCCCCCATCTTTATACTTCCAAGTCTCTTTTCTGAGGGACTGCCTGCCAAAGCACTCTGAGATCATGCTGATAGGAATCAGAATAATCTTTCCAAGGCTTATTTCTCTTCAGCATCTGTACCACCAGGTCCGTGGGCCACAGATGGGTGTTTCTGACCACGCTCTTTAGGAATTGAAGCACTCTTAGTAAGTTTTTCAGTCTGTTTGGTGGTAGTTACAATCTAACTGTATTTACTCCAGACTAAGAAGGAGTGAAAAGGAAACAGCATTAGCTGATGTGAGATGCAATTAAAAGAGGAGGCGCATTCAAGCAGTTTTCCCAAGCAATTTCCAACAATTCATATCCCAGCAATAAACCCTCAGCTGTATTAAAAGCCAGTCTTCATGAAATAAAGCTATGTCCAGTGCTGAATCCAATTTTCTGGAGAATTAAGCATTTCTGATATTTTACTATATAAAATATATGCTTGTGGGTTTTTTCACATGCACAAGATGACTAAAGTGCTAAAAAATGGGACATATACTTTTTTTAAGAAGAGTTTGTTATCAACCAAGGTCATTTGGGTTATGCCTGACTGGCACACAGAGGTTAGATCTTTCCGAGAACAGCAAGGCAGGGAAGTTAAAAGGGTTAAATTCTGAAACACAATCTCTCTAGGAGTGACCCGACCCCAAGCTATAGGAATCAAAGTAATATGAACTGCCAGTGAGTTTCAATCAGACTGATTGCTGTCAGTAAACATACACTGTTACAATTTCATAATTTAATCCTAGTTTTAAAAACATTTTGCATTTTTCTTCAGTTGCAGGTCCTGGAGTCAGGTGATTAAATGTCCAAGAAGTGCAGTGCACATAATGCAATTATTCTGAATAAATTGCCACTGAAGGCTAAAGTGAGAGTTTCACTGGACATTGTCTTTAAATAAAAGAGGACTGATGGATGCCACAGCCAGATAGGGGCTACAGTTGAACCAGCCCTTCCCAGCTGCCTTTCATACATATCTCAGAGTAACAGATATATTTAGTTCTTTAATGTGTCTGGTTAAAAAACTATGAGTCGTGTGGATTTTGCTTAAAGGTAAATGGTTATTATGCTGACCAAAGGGTGTGCCCTCCTCTGAGCTTTCAACTTTGGGGTCCATGTTTATATGCAGCGAGTTAACTGCCTGTGAAATGCTGCACAGCACTGATGAGAATTAGAGAAGCAGGAAAATGGAAAGGTTTTGCTGTCAAAAGGGAGTTCTAACAATGCAGGTACCTCATCTCTGTGTTGTTTTAAGCCCCCTACTTTTCAGGTAAGCCCAAGCATACTGCTGACTTCCTCCGAGACTAACACCCCTTCTCTTCTTCTGAAGTGCTGCATGGAAGAAAAGAGCGGTTTAAATACAATTATTTGCAGTCAGTGATGACTGTCTCTTACTTTTTCATAACACCAAAATGTTCATAGCGGCTTCTCTCCCTCTCCTCTCGTACTACACTTCAGAATAAGGAGAATACTCAGCGTGAACTTTCTCTGCCTGAATACCGAAATCAAGGAGTTGCGAGCAGTTTTAGTCAGAGGAAGGAGGGGGAAGCGGCTGCAGCTATAAAGAGCATTCGGAGGGCTGGAGAGATACTGTACTTCCCAACAGCTGCACTGCATCAAGGCAAACCACAAAATAGTTTTGCAGCAGCTCCCTAGAGCACAGAGGAAACAAAAGCCAGACAAGGCTGTTTTGGGTGGGTTTTTTTTTTTTAATGGTGGAGGATAGGAGGAAGAAAGAAACAGAAAGCAAAAAAACCCCTGTGCCAATATACCACTGTGTATATGCTGCTGTAAATATATAGGCAGCTGGCAGTAGTGCGCATCATCAGATGTTACCCATTTGCTGTGATTTACATGCTGAGTTTTTAGGGTGGAATTCATGGAGTAGTCAATTACAGTATTAATCTACTAATATAAACATCAGCAGACGTAAAGGAATACCTAAAGATACAGATAATTTTTATTTTCAAACTAGTGGCACTCTAAAGAAATTTCATTTAATTAACTAGTTACACTGGATTAAAATGAGAGTAAATGAGGGAAGCTTTTCTGTTCCCTTCCAGAAAACTGATGTCAGTTATTCTGATTATGTCTTTATTCTCCTCCTCTAACTCTCCAAGAAAATATAAACCTTGTTGTTGGTTGTTGTAGTCAGAAAAAAGATGCATTGATTGTCTGTGGCTATTCAGATATTCAGATATTCAGACTGTAGCTATTCAGATACTTAACTTTTAATGAGAGGGTTAAGAAAAATAACTCCTCCCCAGGACCTGAAAAACTTCAGCTGAAATCATAAGAATGTCTGAGCCGAAGTCCCGTCTCCCTCCCTGCCCCCATTCTTCAGACTGCACTTTACTTAAATAAACTATTTGGGTTGGAAAACATTCCTTAGGTCTATTCTGACTCATGATTTCTCTGCTGCTTCAGAATCTTTAAAACACCAGGCAACTCGTCAAAAGTTTCGCTCTACCTAATCTGCCGGGGGAAAAAAGGCAGCTCCTTCGTTCCTTGAGCACAGGGAGCTCAGTCCAAACAAAGTCACCACTTTGGGTCATGGCTGTTGCATGACACGTGAGGAGGGAACATGGCCTCTTTCCTAGATTTCCTAATTACGCTCTTAGAGGGACACAGGCTGATGCAGAACTGACTATGAAGAATTCCCACTTTTTCATTCCAGCTTTTTTCCCCCTTTTTTTTAAACACATTTTGGGACCAATCCATCAAAAAGTAGCCTTCAACCAGTTCAAAAAAAAAGGCTGACCACTCCATATAAATACCAACAGAGAACTTATGATGTAACAGGGAGTGTTGTTCTGGTATGGATACTACAGCAAAACCATAATCACATTAAGATTAACGTGTGTTTACTTACCAAACAGTTCCATGAAGTATAGATTTAGGTTCCCCTGTCATAAATAGCACAATGAAGTTCCACAGTTACACAGTTTTAGATGGAAACAGGCAATAGACACAATTGAATTAGTGGTTTAAGATACATTTGCATATCAACTGTTTATGTTATTGTCTATGTGCACACACTCAGTTCATGTAAACTACGAGTTAGTACAATTTACCTTATCCCTTAAGGGAATAGAGATAAGGTAATCTCATTTTGTCATGTTTGTCACAGATTTCTTCATCACACTCAGAGACACCGATCATGGCTCAGCTGGTGCCAGATCTTTTGTCAAACCACCTGTATGCAGTAGTTGACGTCTGTCTTTGTGATTGCATTGTATACAAGACTTGTGAAGACTGACAGGGCTCTGTGATTCTTTTGCCGACGAGTGTGACTACAGAGTATTTCATTCCAAGGAATGGTGTATGCTTCATCTGCCATCAAAGGGCATGCATTATGGTAAAGAAACTATTCTAATACTTCATAGCAGTGAAACATAAGAGCTTATAGAAAAGAAAGTGAAGAAACTGAAAGTTTAGATTAGATATCAGGAAGAAATTTTTCATTCTGAGGGTGGTGAGACACTGGAACAGGTTGCCCAGAGAAGCTGTGGATGCTCCATCCCTGGAAGTGCTCAGGCCAGGCTGGACCTTGAGCAACCTGGTCTAGTGGAAGGTGTCCCCTCCCATGGCAGGGGGGTTGGAACTAGGTGATCTTTAAGGTCCTTTCCAATTCTAACCATTCTGTGATTCTCTAATGTTCTGTATGTGTTAGACAAGTCAACCCACTTCAGGACCTGCAGCTCTCCGTTATTAGCTGTTTTGACCTAGTTGTGTTAAGTAGCTTGTGGAGGATTACCCAAAACCCAAGTGGAAAGTGATGCTCATTTCACTACCATGTTTGCACCCCCTCCCTGCAAGCCAGCTCTGTCTGCTAGTACGGCTCCTCTCATGCCCTGCCGCAGCCTTTCCCGCACAGCACACAGCTCCTACTTCTCTCACCGCTGGCACACAGCTGCAGCTCCCAGCCCATCAGGAGAGAGGCAGATGTTTGGTGCCAGATGAACAGCAGCCATTTCACAAAGCTCCTCACCCTCCCTCTGTCTCTTTTCCGTGCTACCTGAGCGCTACCTGAGAGATCCTGGCTGCTTTCCCCACCACACAGCACCCAGCTTATTATACGCTCACACACGTTGCAGAAAGCATACAAGAACCCAGGTCAGCCAATTATGGGACAAATCCTGGAATATTTGTTTATTGTGAGGCAAGTCCAAGAACTATGGACACTTCTAAAGTTCTGCTTTCTTTGAAAGGTGGTAATGTGAGTACGATTGCACCTTAAGAACAGATTATATCACATATACACACATACAGGTATGCTTGGAAGACAGAAGGGTTGCCTTAAGCCACCTCCTGACCTTGGCCACAATACCTCTAGGTTCCTCTCTGCATCTTTTTCCTGTGCTTTGTCTTCTATTCCTGCATTGAAATGCAAGATGTGTTTACATTCTGCCTACCCAAGAGACTTCTGCAAATCTCTGATCAGCACGATCATATATCGAAATGGTTCTTAGCTGGCTCTCTGTAAACACACATATTGTATAAATTAGGACTTGAAGACAAGGGCTTCCTGTTTGTTCTGGTTCTTTTACAGCCTTACGTGATGGGTAAGGTCTCTGCAAGTGACAATATAATCCATTTCTGGCAAACTCATTAAGAAATATATGTAAGAAATAAAAAGAATAGCTAGAGCACAGCCACCTTGCTGTGGTTCAAAGCAAGTGTCTCAGGCCCTCAGAACCATAATCTGACACAAATTTCCCTCCAAAATTTCTTTAGAACTGACTAACATAAAGCTGGTCAACAAGACAGCATCTTCCAAGAGGCATTTTAATGGCCAGACAGCATCTGCAGACACCTTCCTAGTGTGAAGAAGACTGAAAAGCTGAATTATATCCACTATTGAATCAGGTAGCCAGAACGCCATCTCCCAACCTCACTTATCGTTATGGCAACTCAGTAATAAATAAGGCCCGACATTCTGCTTGGTGGAAATATAAATATTCAAGGATCACATACAAGAGTGGTAAGCACTCTGACAGAATTGTACAGGTGATGACTGAAAGATAGGTCTTGCAGTATTAATTACGTGGAGAGATGCAATGCCCAGGTGTAGCCAGAGCTGAGGGAATAGACACAACGCTAAAGGTTCACACCGGCATCAGAGCTCAGCCACGGGGTCTGCTTGTGGGGAAAAAAACCCAAAACATTTCTTTGTCAGTTGAAATTAAGGCAGGGCTGACTAAAAGAAGAATATTTAGCACCCTTGTTGAACTTCATATCTTCAAAGACCTGTGCCAGCATGAAACTATTAGCGTGCATCACACATCTGTAAGTCATGCAAATGAAGGCTCTTAGACGCATTATGCAGCAGGAGAAACAAGGACCCAGGAGGTAAATTGTCAGAGGTTAACTAGTAAATCAGTGGCTTCAGGTGATGATAAATGCTTGTCTTATGGCAAATACCATCATGCTGCCTTTTTATACAATTTGTATGCAAATGTTCCATTTGTTGCAGGAAATTAAGAAATTACCCCGAAGCTCAATGGGGCCTTGAAATTGTGAGACTCTAAGCTTTGATAAATTGGCAAATGGGGGCTATAAGTAACTTGTTTGAGTCTGTAGACTATATTAATGACCTGAAAACTAAATATTGGTGTATGCAACTTGTTTGTCATGTAACTCATGAGTTAATTGGTTAGTTGGGGCATGGGAGGTAAAACAGCAAAATAAGTTAAAAATCGAGAGAAGAAAACTGTGAAACTTAGACTGCAGGGAGCGAATGTAATGGTATTCTTCACTTTTCTCAGTCTAATTTTGGCAAGGATATTGAAAATGAGAGCCAAAATGCTCTTATTAGTAGTAGTGTGATTCTTGCACCAGTGAAATTCTCTGGTGTGTTGCAATAGATTCCCCCAGGTGTAAATGTGACCATTATTTAGTTCTGGATCACTAACGAGTGAGCACCTGCTCCTGCTCTGACCTTAGTTTAGAAGCAATCATCACTTTTGTGGAATTAGAACTGAGAACCTGAAATCCATGTAAAAATTGGTACGGTTTTATTTTTAATGCATAACTTTGCAATGGTCAAATGCAGTTCTGTATACAAACAACTAACCTAGAAGCTAGAAAATTTTACTTAAAGAAAACAGAACTGAAAAAATAATATTGGTAGAAAGAGGATTGCAGGTGTAGGAAAAGAGGCTAATTGTGGGGAGACAATGAAGATATTAGGGGTAAGGATTATTAAGTAAAAAATAATTTTCAGTCTTGAGAAGGAAATTAGACTAGGATGCAGTTGGAGATGGTTTATTCTCACGTTCCTGTTTTTACCACAGATACTTGCTACTTCCTTTTAATGTCCTGATAGTTTTCCCAGGCAGGCTAATGCTTGTCTGGCATCTTCACTGCCAGTCCTGGAAGAAAGGGTTTCCCATCTCACTGTCTTTGAGATATCCTCCTCGGTCAGTCCAGGAACAAAGGCCAGCAATTACAAGACAGAATTGCACCCACTGAATATGGGATAACCCTTGAAAGGTGCTCTACTGTTTGGCAACCTTTCAATGATAAGAAGTTTGCTTTGAAGTTTTTGATACAGAACTCACCAGAACCTGGAATGTTTGAAGTCAAGGTATGCTTTTCCCCCTGTTCTTGAGATACTATTCTTGATAAAAACCTTAGCTGGAAGAGCAGGAGCAAACTTAAATTTTCAGGACTGAAGTGTAACAGTGTAGGAATGAATTTACAACAGGTTTTCTTCTTTACCAAATGAAACCCTAAAATCTTAATATTTCCCAGGCATTTCCCCTGTATTTTGGGTTAGAATGAGAAAATCTAGCTGCTCAAATTATGACGTCAGCTCTTCCATGCTAGTTACTGAGCAAGGTTTCCTTGTAAAAGCCTGAAGCATAGCCCTCAAACCCCTCCAGCTCTTGTTTCTCCTCACTTGGAGTTGTTGGAAGAAATCAATCCAATGCACTGAGGCTGCAAAGACAGAGGGTCACAAAGGAAAGAAGACTCAAACTTGTATTTTCTAGCCCTGATTCCCACGAATGCACCAGCAGATCAGATACCTGATATGTGATGGATTTGTTACCTATGTATTACATAAAGTCTTTCCACAATTCAGCATATCTCCTAGAGCAGATGAGAAATATTGTTTTTCTACATATGATCAGCAAACACTAATCAAAAAATACCTCCTAGGACAAAATAATAATATTTCTTTTAGAGGTTTTTAGTTTTGTTTTTTTTTTAATTTCTTTTGGAATTTTTTTCTAATTGTGAGTTCTCTTCTATTTTTGCGGAACTCTTTCCTTCTGTATTTCCTCAAACTGGAATGAAAGGAAACTCTACACTATTCTTTAGGTTATCCAATTTTTTAAGTCAAATTTGCGAATCATGAGAATTTCTCATAAGCCAAGTTAACCCATGAGCAAATAACCTCTTGCTCATCAGGCAGAATGGTTTGGTTTCCACACAATTTTCCTGTTAATTTGAAATAGAAGCAAGCCCACCGCTTCCTTGTTGCTGTTTAAGGAAATCCCAATATTTATTGTATGACAAAACTCACTGTTCAAACACAGCCTTCTCAGTTAATACTTCATAAGCATGAAGAATGTCATTCCTCTTGTCCCAAACTTATGTTTTTGCATGAAAAGGGGACAGCAATCTTGTGGGTTCCCCTTCAGTAGAGCTCTTTCCTGCAATAGGGGCAGCAGTTTCAGCAGCTTGGAAAGAGCTGAGAAATATGAGAGTCTGGAAACAAAGCAATAAAAGTTCAGCTGGGCAATTCCAGTCAGAAATCATCTGGAATGTGGCAACACTGAGTTGCAGGGTAAGTTATGGATTTGGAAACAGCTAAGGAAAATTAAATTAACCCAAAGCAAAGAAAAAAGAAAACTCCTGTAGAAGCGAAGATACACATTCTCTGCTGCAGTTTGCTTTTCCCTTTGTTACCACTCAGACTCCTCTGATGATCAAGTATCAGTGAGGTTGGAGTTTGCATGTCATGAACAAGCAAATCTTATCCTGAGTCAATGATCCAGAATGTATGATGGGGCTTGATTTTGAACCATGCAACTACCTAAGCTAAAAGTACTAACTAAATTATTAGATTATTAGAGTATTACAGTTTAGAATATTAGACTATTGGAATATTAGAATATTAGAACTTGCAAGACTGAGTACGCTGACTTGTCTGTATATGCACAAAGGTTGCAAAGGTCTTGGGAGCTTGGACACAGCTGATGCTGCCAATGCAGAGCTAGAGTTTGAGCACAAAGTGTCTCAACATTTAAAATTAAGAAATAAAAGCATGAGTATTTACTACAGAAAATAATGAACTAAGGCTCATGTAACTCTTTCACATTCTCTATTTGAATGCAAATAGCTTCAAGCAATAATTCCTAAGAGCATTTAAGCTGAGGTGAAGTTTACAACCCATTTCTGGAGGACGCACACACAGTTAGACTGTATCACCAGAAGTACACAGCAGCTCTCAGAAAAGCTGAAAACTGCCTTCGTGGGAATGTCTTTCAGTTTCATGACAGGGATACAGAGGGAGGCACCTTTCCCTTGCAACAAAAATATTTACTTCGTTTCATGAAAACAGTATTATTTGATGGCTAGGAGAGAGTTTGGCTTCAACTGGCTGTGTAATCCACAGTCTAAATCTGCTAGGGATATAGGAGAAGAATAGAGAGAGCTATGTGTCCTCTCATAAAGGGGGATCTTTTCATTTTCAGTTTAGCCAAATGGAAGGCAGCTTGAATCGGACTTGTGGCTAGCTTGCTTTGCTCTCATGCCTTTGAGGGCACTGTAGTAGGCATGACCCCTCCACTCCTTGTCTATAGCGATTTTATAGGACAGAGGCACCACCCTCTGTGGTTTGAAACCTTTCAGAGTAGCCTTCCAAAAGCCAAAGGCCTGTTAAATTGTAATTACTCACTCAATTAGTCAGCCTGGTTTGTTTTGGAGGCACTTTAACCCTTTGTTGGCTTGCTCCTTCTCCATTCTATGAGACTTTTTTTTTGGTACAAATAATTTAAGAAAACATTTTTTGTTTTCAGTTTGGATAATCTCTGAGGTGAGTGCAGCCTGTGATCCCAGTCCTGTGACCGCTGCAGGAGAGGCTGAGCAGCTGCTGAATCGCTCCTCCCGGGGCGATCCAGGCTACTTAGGTTGCAGCCCCAAATTATCCTGAGAGGTCACTGGAGAATCCACGCAGCTTATGCCCTTGAGCCTTGTACCAAACCATTCCCTTTTAGTGGACACTACCTGTGGTCACCTCAGAGCAGGGTAGCCTGCTCACTCATGATATAGCCCCACTCTACATCACTACCTTTCCTATAGGGCAGCATAGCATCAGTTCGATTGAGGACCATGCTAAGTTCCCAACACCATTCCCAAGACAAAACTTGTTGGCTTCCTGCCATGAATCCACTGAGATACCCCAGTGTTTGAGGACTGGGGCCTGCAGGCACACAGAAATTTCTTCAAGACTTCCTACTTCTTAATAATTCTTTCCATAATTTCTAAAATGATAAAAAAATGGAGTAACTATAAATATACAGTATAATTCGTAAGACAGCAGACATTTGTACATGCATGTTGCTCCTGGAGGTTCCTCTGTCCAAATCTTATCCGTACACCCTACTGAGCATCTTGTTCCATGTCACAAAATAAAAAGCAACTTACAAATGAATATATTCTCCCCCATGTCTGTTTAGCAAAATTAGGTTCAGCTCAGACAGTTTAACTATTCTTATGTACCACCTGCTCAGTAATATAGATTCTGTAGACATGGTCCTACCTTTCTCAGAGTCCCATGGGTATACCTGTCAAGTACGCTAGTTTTCAGTTTAATTTTTCAATGCCAGTTTAAGGCATAATCTAAACTACAGAGTTTTCACAAGAAAGATCCAGAAGAAAAAGGTAAACTTTTTGAATCTGCAAACTATATAGGAAATAAAAATTATTTCCAATACACAAGTTCAGTACTGATACCAGTTATAGAAACTAAATTGATACCATTGATCTAGCTGTTTAAGAAGCCCAGCTTTCTTCCAATATTGTGGTTTTTTTCTTTCACAAGCATTTTGGAACCCAAGAGTTGCCAAAGTACATCTAATGCAGTGTTTTGTCTCTGACAGAGACCAATAGCCGAAATTTAGGGGGAAAAAAAAAGTAGTGATATTTCATTAAATATTCTCACTGCCTTTAGCTTCTTATGGTGCAGCAACTGCAAGCCTCAACTCTCACCTGCCAATTTTTCTTTTGCAGAGTTTCAAGGAGTCCACTGATTTATTGCTTAATACTTCAAATATCTTACTAAAATTTGATATGTGAAAATATCATCCTGTGAAAAAAAATGGAGTACAGCCTTACAACAAGGGTGGTTATCATCTCAAAAGACTATGTAGGGATATACCAGGTCAAGGATTAGCAACTCTTTTCAAAGAGTGGAAAACATTGCAGCAGAGAGAACCTTTATTCATTAGTGGTATTTACTAACAAAGAAAGTTAATACTAAGAAGGTATTTTGTGCCGAAGAGTGTTGACAACATTCAGGCAAAACATATTTTTGGCCTGAAGGCACGACAGACCTCAGTAAGGGACAGTTGCATTCTCTCTATCTTCCTGCCCATTGCATCCCCCCATAACTCTTAACTTCGTAGCTCACTTCAGTGGAACTCATGGAAGAACCCATAAAGATACTAAGATTCTACGGGTTGCATGAAACTGGCAGGCAGGTAGAGGGAAAAGACTAAAAATCAACAAGTCCAAGAAGGAAAGGCTGCAGTGTGAGTCAGAGCCTGTCCAGTTTGGCTTACCAGCAGGCTAGTTAGTACAAATATGCTGGCCTGCTTGGGGCTAGCCCCAGTGTGGGCTGCTTTTTCCCCAGCTGATAGTGGCACAGGAGGGAGCTGAGCCTAGTGAGAAGGAGCAGGTATAGAGGATGTGAGAGGGTAATCTGGGAGAAGGGGGGAGCTGAGGATTTTAGGATGTATGCCGCATCTATCTGTAAGGTCTATTGGTTCTACCACTCATGGAATCACCTGGGATTTTTTACAAAACTACATGTTATTACAATGAACAATGACCTACTGAACTGTATTAAATGCTTTTAACAAAGCACAATCAGCTTTAAAAATGCTTGTAGAGAGAAACACCACCATACTGCATGCCATTCATTGATTCTACCCCTTAAAAATGGGAACACTGTGGTGTACAAGTAATTCTGGGTCACAGCAAGATACTGCACTCAGCCAAGCCTTACATGAGTGATTGCATTCACGGAGATTTCACATTTGCCTCTGTGTGACATGAGCATATGCCATAAGTCCTTGTACTCAAATGCTCTAAGATTTTTTCCTAGTCTGCAGCAGGACATCTTGTTTGTCTTTTCAGTGAATGGGGAGTAGAAAGTTGTGGGAAGGACATCCGAAAGTAATCAGCACACAGATGATTTCCTCTGCATCCTCCCTCCAGAATGAGGGGTTCTAAATACGCATGAAGCAGAACAGACGTCCGCCCGTAGCTGCTGTAGGAGATGAAAGCATTTCAGGCCTGTGCAGAAGCATTTTTTTTCTCTGCGGGATGACAAGGGGTGAAAAGTTTTAAAGTCATGGAAAAGCCTGGACTGACATGGCAATGTTGTTTCTGAATCTTACTTATCTGCAAGCTGCCTCATTTTTCAAAGTAGGATTTAAATGCATTTGAAAACTACACCCACTGCCTGTGGGAATTTAGCTGTTTCAGAAGCTAACTTTGGTGATGTGCACTGTCTGAAACAAGCCTTTACTTGCACTTGCTGCTTATTTTCGACTGTCAGCATGCATACCAAGTAGTATATATATAATGAGGGATCAGAGTGAAGGTGCTTCCTTCATTGAGGCAGATATCTTTCCATTAAATCAACAGTTAAGTACTCTTTGTTGTAGCTGGAAATTATCACTTGATATGGAAAACTACCATTTATTATTACGCTCATTGAAACTCAGGACCTGAAGATAACAAAAGGATTGATTATTCTCCCACCTGCTATAAACAGTTCCAGTTGTGGGCTCTTTTGGTGGTTTGGTTTGGGGTTTTTTTTCTCTTAACTGCACAGCAAACTTTTTCAGTTGTTAATTTCAAGGCAAGGTACCAATGATTTTTCAGTGCCCTCTAATATTGCCTGTGTGATTTTGATTGCTATAATAATTGTATCAAGTAGTAACTAAAGCTTTATATGATACCCTCCACAACCGTCTGCGCAAATACATTTTCACACAAACCAAATACATCCTATGATCATGTTTGCTTATTTTCAATTGCTCCACTGATCTCTACCTCTTACATTTTACTTACCTCTTAGTTTTAAAATTAGCTTTCACATGTAATGTAAACTAGCATATTAAAAATTGCATTATTTTATTGGATGACTTTCAGTGTCATAGAGCAATAGATTGAGCTGATAATGATCTGAGAAGTAGTCTACGTGTCCTGAATCTACTTAAGCTTGACAAATTGGTTTGGCTCCAGTAACAACCAACTGAGCCTTCTATCAGTACGTGTACTAAGCCTTTGTTTTGACCTCCTCAATTCCTAAACATGTAACCTTTGAGGAACAAAAAAGGAAAAGGAAAAAAAAAAGGAAAAACAGTATCTACCTTAAATAAGTAAACGCCACCCAGAAAGCTCAATAACTGCCACTGCAGAAGTTTACCACTTTTGAGAAGGATAACTAGACATCTCAGTTTCAGTGAAGCAGCCTTAAGCCGTCCTCTTTTTTGTCTTAAGTATAATAGAGGAAAATTTTACATTAAATTTGTCTACTGGTCCTTTCAACAGCACTCCCCCATGGGCTGCTGAGCTGCTTTTTGCCTATCAGTTGTTCCTTTTTGAAAATCCATGACCATTACTCTCACTGAGAATAACGAATGATGATTTATTTCAAGTGTACACAGCCACTGGGGAACAGAAACTAAAGGAAGCAGCTGCCATAGCTGTTCACATAGAACCTGTTTGCTTCTCATTAAAAGTCAATTTGCTGGACTACTTCTCAAAAGCCACCTTAAATGATTCTGAAAGAACTGTCTTAAAATATCAAAGAAGTATCAGAAGTCAATGGCTATGAGCTGTTTGCACAAAGAACAATGTTCCTGCTTCCATACCATTTACTGGCACTCTACAGACTCCCTCTAAATGATGATCCATGGACCAGCCAAGTCATGATTCTCTTTAAGTACCTCTCCCATGGTCTTAGATCTCTGTATACCTTTAGTCCTATATGGCAACAGTGTCCTGACCACAGGAGCTTAGCAGACCTGGCCCTTGAACACATGGTACAGAGGACTGGTGGAAGTTCCCTGCACTGTCTCATCTCTCCTCAGGATTTTCCTATAAGAGTATAGCTTTTTTTTTTTTTTTAAGTTTTTTTAACTAGCAATCAGGAAGCAAACAGCAAACACGAAACAATGAATTGTGGTGGGGGGGATATGCCGTACTGTTTCTGTATTTTCTCCACTGACAAACTACTAGTCTCCTTGTTATTCAAAGCAAGATGCTGACTATCACCAAGCTAAGATGTGAAGTGCAGAATCATAAACGGTTTTACTAAAGCTAGCTCTAATCAAGCCGATATGTCTACAGAGCAGACACCAAGTAAAAGCTATCCAGGGTTCAGCTTAGTGCTGCATTAAACTGTATAGGCGCTCATATATATCTATGTATCCTACAAAGGAAAGACTAAAGCCAGATCATGTCACTTAACCAGCCCCAGTACTCAAAGAAGTCCCACTGGGAAACTACTTCCCTTATGCAGATTCATTGCTCATCCTTTATTGCTATATGGTTGGGCACGCATCCATTACCTGAACAAATGTGTGAAGCTTTGTGTTGGAATAGACGTAAAGAATTCAATAACTGTTTGCACCAACCACAAATAGTGCGGCTCTCCCATTCATGTCAGCCTGAGGAGATCTGAGAGCACACCAAACCCGGTTATCCACCATGGGGTATGAGGTTTGGGGACAGCCTAAAAAAAGATGCAGATCTTTCTCCAAACTCTGGCATTGCTCTGTGTTTTCTTGTAATATGGTACTGGCCAGACAGTGATAAATTGTTCAGCTGGACAATGGCCTGATGGTTGGCTGACAAGTTTTGAAGGAGCAGGCGGAGCAAATGCTTCCCAATGTATGTATTAAAAACAGTTATAGTTTTCAGAATTTTAGGTCTGCATTCTAATTAATTGTTCAAAATAACAAGAAATAAATCTGTTTTGACATCATCTGGAAACTCATCTCTTTCAAAGCTTGCCCTAACAGCAAATTTTCCAGAGGTTATTTTTTATTATTATCAGTTTCAGTTTAAATTATGCCATAGGCATTACTGGCTTCAGTGTGAAATAGTTCCTTTAAATAGATGTGATGTGATCCAAAGGGAAAATGAGTTCTTAGATGTTTCCTTGCTAAAGCTGGCTGATCAAATCACTTCTGGTATGCTAATGGCTCCAAAAGCTGTCATGTTACTTCTGTTAATTTAGGAGTCCCTATACTAGTAAGGATATTTGCATAATAGAAAGCATTTGCAATAATTGTATTTTAAGGAAAAAATATTTTCCAAGTTCACACTATAGAACCAAATTCACTGAGCACTCCCTTTTTTGGAAATACTTTTATTTTTTCCCCAGGTTTCTAAGATTACTTTTGCATGCATAGGTAGCATAGATGAGCAATGTAGCCTACCTTCACAACTGAGGCTGGGACAGTATCTCTATGATCGAGGTACCTCGCAAGAAGATCAACTTAACAAGCCTTTCTCATTTACCCTAAAATCATTTGGTGTTGCTTGAATCGGTGCTGATGCTAGAGGGAAAAGAGATTCCTCTTTTTCCTCCCTCATTTTCCTCAAAATATGAAGACTATGGATGAGTGTTCGTGAAGAAAATGGCCAAGGGCTCCATAGGTTCCAAAGGTCAGGTATACATCTGAGACTGTTACGTCAAAGCTGCCGGTCCTAGAGAACTTCAGTTATGGGTTTTTCAGCATGGTGGTTTGTTGAAAAGAGACCTGCAGACGTGGGAAAAGAGCCATACCAATGAATTATTATTCTGTATCTCTTTCTCTTTTTTTTCTACCATATGCATCAATCCTGAAATGGCTGTAGTACAGCAAGAATGTATCTCCTTTGAAGCCTAGGAGCTGTATTTTCATATCCTCTCAACCGCTTTTGTGTGTTGCTGTGCTTCTGGCTACATGACTCCCTCAGCCATTTGCTTTATGGTAGATGTGGCAGCTGAAAATTTGTCTCTTTGGGGGGTGGGGTGCGGTGTCCCTTCTTTGGGGTGGGGGCTCATCTTTCCTGTGTGAAACTTCATGGGTAGGGTAGAGGGGAATGGTGGTTTAAGTTTGGTTTGTGTCCACATGTGTCCACATTCTTGCACCATCACAGCATTCCATTAGTGGAAAAGGGCTATCATTTCTTGAAAATGTGCATGAAAGTAGGCAAGCAATGGTCCTTTTACATTATATATATGAAATTGGAACGGATTTTGTCTCAAAAGAGCCTAATTACTATTATAAACAGTCGATAAATGTTCTGCTGATGCAGCAGAGTCAAAATTCATTTGACAAAATGAAGAAAAGCTCTGCCTAGAGAGTCAAATGATTGATTTCAAGTGACAAGTTCAAAATATATATATATTCACTGGAAGTGGAGGTGTCAGGAAGTACTCTGACTTGAGCCTCAGTGCTTTGGGTCTAATTTCAACTATTATTTCAACTTGTTCAAAGCTCACTGAGCTGTTTCAGGTTTATGCTGGTATAAACTTTAAAGTAGTTAACTTTGCTGCCCAGATTAATTTTAAATCCTACTTGATTTAAATCGATGCCATTCACATGAAAGATAATCTGAAAGAATACCTATGTACTGTTTATGCCATGTACTTTTATTATGGTGTTTCTATCCGTCATCGGTCGGGCTCTTATTTTGTGGTTGGACATATTTTGTTGGACCACCTTCTCCTAATGCTGAGTTTGGTTGTTTTTTTTGGTGGGTTTTTTTTTNTTTTTTTTAATCCAAACTGCAGGTTTAATTCCACGGGCAGTTTAATTCCGTGCGTTGTCACACACGTTACCCGTTTCGGCGGCACTCCTGACAGGGAGGGAACGTCCCCTGCGCGGAGGCGGCTTCAGGCGCGCTGTTCAGCCCCGCCACGGCTGCCTCTGCCTGACACGCGTGGACGCGTGGCACAGGGCTTGCTGCTTTTGGTGGCGCCCGGTGCTGGCCGTGCCCCTGGGACGCCACCTCCGTGGGGTCCCCCCTCAGACGGACACCCACGTCCCACCTTTCCCATGCTGTCTGTACACGTCCCCCCCGCTGGCAGCTTAGAAATAAGGGTTGGGTGGACACACACCCCCCCACACCCCTCCCCGCCATCTCCCCAGAGCCAGGCTGAGGGAGAGACAACCCCCTTCCCTCAGAGCTGGGCGGGAGGCGGTGCGGCCCCGCTGCCCGGCAGCCCTCCCGCCCCCCCTCACTCCCCTCCCCGCCGCGGCTTCCCCGCCAGCGCGGGGACTCGTTGGGGCTCTCCGGTGTAGCCCTGCTTGGCCAGGGGCTGGGGGAGGGAAGGGCAGCGACCACCGAGGGCCCCGCTCTGAGGCGGGGCTCCCCTTTGCCTTCGCCGTTACCTCCGCTCGGGACTCCCTTCAGCGAGCAGAGGGGGCCCGGGAGGGGGCCGGCCGCCTGCCTGCCTTGGAGGAGCCCCTGGGCGGGGAGGCGGGTTGGCGGCGGCCGCCGCTTGGCCCGGCCTGCGGGGACCACGTCAGCTCCCCTCAGAGGCCGGCGGGGCCGAGATGGCCGACCCCAAGTGACTGCAGCCCCCCGACCCCAGTCCCGGGGGCAGAGGCGCCCGAGGAGGGAAGGTGCCCCCCCCCCCCCCC